>QLTV01001809.1:44161-54414 GCA_003457575.1 Thermophis baileyi | reverse complement strand
CAGAGAATATTATTTGCCAATCAATAGATTAGAGGTCGGCGTCTATGATATCATAGTTGGCTTTTTTAAAGTTATAATTGGTTATCCCATCATTATGTTGATTTTTATAAGGATGTATATTGAGACAAAAGTCAATCATGCTGTGGTCACTGTTGGAAAAGGGTTCTTTTATTTGTAGAATCTTGATTCTATCCCTCTGTTTATGCAGCCTAGGACTGTGTTGGCTTTTTTGGCAGCTGCAGCACACTGCTGGCTCATATTTAAGTGATTGTCTACCAGGACTCCAAGATCCCTCTCGCAGTTACTACTATTGAGCCAGGTACCACCTATATTATACCTGTTTCTTTGTTTCACGTCTCAATCTATGTCCCACCAGTCAGAAATGACAAAAAACGCATGACTGTGGCATTGTGGCAGATATTGGAACACAAATGGCATGATGAGGTCACTGTGTATCATTTTCAGCACTGCAAAGAACATCTGGATTTCTGCTTGCAAACCAGCCCTTGCAAATGGTTGGCTTTGGTTCAACTCCAAGCCCACATTTTCAATACAGTTCATGCGATACATGTGAAAATAACAACTTCTGGTCCTTTGCTCAGGGTCATCCATAGCTATATGCTGTAGAACAGAAAACCCATATTCTCTGAGAACTTACTTGAGTGTATTTTTTGCATATCCTGCCCCGTGACACACCAGGGCTGTCTGTGGATACAACTGCATCAGCTGTCTGTCCCCAAAAACCTTGATCCAGGTTCTGCCAGAAAGCCACAAGATGGAATCCAAGGCCTGATTGCAGAAAAAGAGAAGAAAGAGAAGGAGAAGGAGGAGAAGGAGAAGGAAAGAGTCATAGAGATTTGAAGTGATATGGTTTTTAAGTAGCTCCCATTATGTCAGTTTTCTCCAATCTGGTGCTCTCCAGATGCATTGAACCATGGAGCATGTCCTTGAAACATGCAATGAAACTTGCAACAATTAAATGGGGGAGGCAGGAACGGGAATCTTGAGGCCCCTCATTCACCTATAACAATTTCTGTTGGCTACAACCATCTTTCTTCTCCAATAAGCTCCATTTATAGACTGTGTTGTAGCCACACAAACTGGGAATAATAAAGCTCTGAACCACACTGTTTTCCAAGGAGATTTCAATGAATAAGTTATTTAAAGCTGACCCTCTCTATTGGAGGAGCCATTCCTTTACAGGAAAATATACATTGGACAAAGATAATTCAATACAGGACAATGAACCAGGGCTTAGCGTGGAGAGTAGAGAAACATAAGCCCCTGGATGTGGCTGCAAAATAATAAAAAATAAGTTTTCTGGAACTTTTTTTTAAAAAAAGTTTTTTATTTTTTTTTATTTTTCAAAATATAAACATTCCATCTTTCCTTAAACAGTGTGTCATCTGGGTACAAATATCTCTGTGCAACAACCTTCAACATTTAGAATAGAATAGAATAGAATAGAATAGAATAGAATAGAATAGAATAGAATAGAATAGAATAGAATAGAATAGAATAGAATAGAATAGAATAGAATAGAATAGAATAGAATAGAATAGCAATAGCAATAGCAATAGCAATAGCAATAGCAATAGCAATAGCACTTAGACTTATATACCACGCGGCACATGAGGAAGCGAACCGGCAGCAAGGTAAGTCAGAACCCACCCCTGACGTCCACCACATGTGATAGTAAGATCCAGGTATCTGGTGGCAGTTCCAACATTTAGCTGACTTGTCTTTAAACATCTTTGCCAACCTCGCCAGTGCAAGGTGCCATCTATAAAACATCTTATACAAGTTCTCTTTATATGCAGTCAACATCATTAATTTATAATTCCTATCCCACAGTTTCTGCCACTTATCTAATTCTATCATATAACCAAAATTTTTCGCCCATGCTATCATTGTCTCCTTTACTTGTTCCTCCTCCAACTTTATACCCAGTAAGTAGCTATACAATTTATTTATCAATCTTTCTTCTGTTCCTATTAATATTTTATCTAATTCTGTTAGTTCTTTATAAAAACCATGTAATTTGGCATCTTTCTCATATCTAGAATGTATCTGCACTTGTGAGTACCATGTTATATCAATCCCTTGCTCACTCATTTCTTGTTTAGTTTTGAGTTCCCCCTTTTCATTCAAGATATCTTTATATCTAACAATATTTCCCATATTGATAACATTTGGGTGAATCAATGCTTCCATTGTTGAAAGCCAAACTGGTATCCTCAAATAATGTAGTTCTTTAATTTTCTCCCATACTAATATTAATGCATTCCTTATGTAATGTCTTTGAAAATATCCATGTATCTTATTTTTCCCATACCACAAGAAGGCATGCCAACCCAAGTGTAAATCATGCCCTTCCAACGTCAATAATCTTGTATTCCTCAATACAATCCATTCTTTCATCCACATTAATACAGCAGCCTGGTAATACAATTCCCAATTTGGTAACCCAAAACCTCCTCTGCTTCTTATATCTTGCAACATTTTTAAGCTAATTCTTGCTTTTTTCCCTTGCCAAATATACTTAAGTATTATCTTATTGAATTCCTCGAAGTATTGTTTTTTCCAGTTTTATCGGGATTGTTTGAAATAAGTACAGTAATCTTGGCAATATGTTCATTTTAATTGTAGCTATTCTTCCTACCAATGATAATTGCAGATTTTTCCATTTTTCCAGATCCATTTGAATTTGTTTCAACAATTTATGATAATTATCTTCCTTAATCGTTATACATCTTGCTGTCAACTGAATCCCTAGATATTTTACTTTCTTTACAGTCTGAATATCTATTCTCTTCATTAACTCTTTTTTCTGCTTATCTGTTCTAAATCTTTAGATCTTTTACTTTCTTTACAATCTGAATATCTATTCTCTTCATTAACTCTTTTTTCTGCTTATCTGTAAGATTTTTGACTAGGATCTTAGTTTTCTCTTTATTTATTTTCAGACCTGCCACTTCTCCATATTCTTCTATTTTTTTTATTAATTTAGGCCCTGTTTCTTGTGGATCTTCCAAAATAAAAACTAAGTCATCTGCAAACGCCTGTAATTTGTACTGTTCCTTTTTAATTTCCATGCCTTTTATCTCTATATCTTGTCTAATATTTCTATTTAATACTTCCAACGTCAATATAAATAATAGTGGTGACAAGGGACATTCTTGTCGTGTTCCTTTCTTAATGCTAACCTTCTCAGTCATATCTCCATTTACCATCACTTTTGCAGTTTGTTTATGATATATCACCTGGAATTTTTATGCAATGATCTTGCAGATGCAATTACAACGAGGAGAGAAATCAGATCCTAGAATGGAAGGTGCTTAACAACTTGCATGCAGGTTTCAACAGGTCCACAAGGTGGCAGTTCCCATATTTCCTTAGCTTATTCTTTGTTTGATTGCTTCAAAACAGGTTGCTTCTGAATGTTATCGTCTGTGTCATGACAGATGTTTGCCTCTTTGCAGAAAGATTGTGGTTAACACAGCCTAGATGCTGCCAGATTCCAAATATCATTCTGAAAGCATTTTACGCAAAAAGCCACATGCCACCAATCAGAGTGGGACTGGCACCCCAAAACAAACCCACAGCTCAAGAAAGAGTCATGGTTGTAGAGATCAGTACAGGGGGGCATGTTCAACTGCTATTCCTAAACGTGCTCCAGGGAGTTTGCCAGATAATAGGGGTCAGGAAATCTATCTGCTCATGCCTTTCTACTCTTGACCTCTCAATACAAGAAAT
Organism: Thermophis baileyi; assembly: GCA_003457575.1. NCBI lineage: Eukaryota > Metazoa > Chordata > Lepidosauria > Squamata > Dipsadidae > Thermophis > Thermophis baileyi. The sequence continues at coordinate 50,658 of QLTV01001809.1, read as the reverse complement.
CTCAATCAAAGCATTACCAGTCTTCCATCTTGAAATCCATTGGGGAGGAAATGGTGGCCACATGACCTTAAATGGTCTAAATGTATATGCTGCTCAGTTTGCAGTTTGAGGTGTCACTGAGTGGCTAAGGATGAACTTGAGACATGTGCAGATAAGTTATAGCCATGTTGGTTACCTGGCATCTTCGTCTTTTAATGAAGATGTCAAGTGGCCAAGACAGATCAATCAGAATAGAGTTGGAAGGGACCTTGGAGGTCTTCTAGTCCAACCCCGTTCAAGCAGGAGACCCTATACCATTTCAGACAAGTGATTGTCCAGTCTCTACTTAAAAACTTCCAGTGATGACGCACCCAGAACGTCTGAAGGCAAGCTGTTCCACTGGTTAATTGTCCTCACTGTTAGGAAGTTTTTCCTTAATTCCAGGTTGCTTCTCTCCTTGATTAGTTTCCATCCATTGTTTCTTGTCTTGCCTTCTGGTGCTTTGGAAAATAAGTTGACCCCCCTCTTCTTTGTGGCAGCCCTTCAAATACTGGAATACTGCTATCATGTCACCCCTAGTCCTTCTTTTCTCTAGACTGGCCATACCCAATTCCTGCAAGTGTTCTTCACATGTTTTAGTCTACAGGACTTTAATCATCTTAGCTGCTCTTCTCTGCACTTTTTCCAAAGTCTCAACATCTGTTTTTGTAATGTGGTGACCAAAACTGGATGCAGTATTCCAGCTGTGGCCTTACTAAAGCTTTACAAAGCAGTACTAATACTTCACGTGATTTTGATTCTATGCCTCTGTTTATACAACCAAGGATTGTATTAGCTTTTTTGGCTGTTGCCGCACATTGCTGGCTCATGTTTAACGGATTGTCCACTAGGACTCCAAGATCCCTTTCACGGTTACTGTTTTTGAGCCAGATTTCATCTACTCTGTGCTGGTGGCATGGTAGGGCTGGACTGGGAGGCCTGGGGGACAGTGGTCCTCATCTCCAGTAAAGATCACTTCTCCAGTAGTGATTTATCTAATCATGTGGTGCTCGTCAGATACTGGATCATATAGTGACTAGCTGCCATTTGAGAGCCTATACAGGAGGAAAAGCATATTTTCTCCAACTAATAAAATACTATGACTAATTGGATAAATGGCCTAGATATTAATATACAGAACACTTATTCCATTCTCATGAACTAACGTATTTCAAAATGTAACCTATAACTTATATATAGCTTTTCTTGAATTCCTCATACCTTACAAAATTGACTACATATTCCATCATACGTGTACCATAGCATTATGTGCTCCTTTTATATATTTTTACTACTGTTATCCATGTACTCTATGCCACGTGCTAAATTAATATTCTAATCATTATTGAGACATTGAAAAACGTACTCCCATTATTCCCAAAGTCATCCTTCCTCTGGAATAGCATACCCTGAAGGTCTAGCAGCCAAGGCAAAAGTTCTGGAAAGAAATTTACAGTATCCAATTTTCTATGCCAATTATTTTCAGATGTTTGATGTCACTTTCTGTGAGCTTCCAGTCAGGTTTGAAGCAAGCACAAACCCCAAAATTCTTCACAGCCATGGTTTTGCTTTAAATAACTATTGGCTGCCCAATTTCCAAGGGTTGCTTCCTGAACCTGCCTTAGCTCTTAGTTTAGTGCATCCAGGGTTTGTGAGGCCAAATTGAGGTTAGCCAATGTGCAATCCAGGCTATTAATATTTTTGAAATTGGGCACAATGAGCCTTGGGACTCCTTCTAATAAGACCACCAGTACAACATATTCTGCCTTACTGGGCAACTGGGCAGCATCATTTGTGAGTCACAATCAGGGCTTGGGGTTTGGAGATCTCTTTTCTGCTACTTCTTCAGTGAGGGAATTGCCTGAGGGGGCATGCCCCCTCCCCCATGGAATTGGCAGGGAGATATTACTGCTTGTGCCTTAGTGCCACAGAGCAAAAACCGGTCTAGGAGAAGCTTTGTGTGGAGGTAGGTGAAGGGGATAGCCTCAGTCTGATTCTGAATGGGGTGTGTGTCTGTGTCTGTGTGTGCGGTTACTTCTACAAGACAGGCAATACAACCATGCTGGACAAATTTCCCTCCCACCAAACAAAAGTCCAAGGTGTTCGAACTTGCTGTGCCAACCACTCCCAAATGTCATCCCTCCATGAATACATTTAACTGATTACAACATAAGTGAGGCAAGAAAGAAAACCTTACAATGAATTTCCACCCTCCCACCATAGTCTTTCCAGCTGTCTTCTGAGGATTGAAAAGAGTCTTTAGTCCATTTCTGTCAGGGTTCCAAGTAATACACCCATTGCAAACAGAACTCCGAGGCAGGTTGTCTGTTTGAGTGCACCCCTTTATTTTTGCCCAGTCTGGAGCGGACAGACCTCGGTGATATTTAGAATCAGCTGCTTGCGCAAGGTAATTAAGTCAGCTGCGGAGGGAGCCTGATCTGGCCATGTGACTTTTTCTTTTAGCTTATCCCATACATCCTTTGGGCAAATTGCTCTCATCATTTGGTTAAGATCTGACCATGTGGGATCATATGCATCAATAGTGGTTTCCAATTCCTCTTTAAATTTCAACGGCTCATTATATCAGACAGAATAGAAGCAAGTCCTGGAGAAAGAGGCAAGGTAGCATCGCCAGGGGACAGGGGGAAGGGAGTAGAGTTTTGGATTAATGTGCCAGCCCCGGCTTCCAGTCCCAAGGTATTGTGCAAGCGTAGCATTTCTGCTCGCAAGAGACTAGATGGGCTTATCAGGAGTTCCTCTGCTTGCAAAAGAGACCTTTTGACGTCCTCCACCAAAGCCATCGTTTCAGGGGACCCTGAGGAAGGAGGGGAGTGTGGGATAGCATGTTCTTGAGGAGAGGTTGGTGGTGGGGATTGGGCTAGGGGAGGTGGGGAGGTGGGAACAGAAGAGGGAACAGAAGAAGGGACAAGAGGGGCAGGCAAGGCGTTTTGTGGGGGGACATAAGGGGGGGCGTGAGGAAGGAAGCTTACAAAAATCAAGCAGCAAATCCTGTGCATCCTCAGGAAAATTTTCTGGGTAATCCTTGGTCTTTGCCAGAGGGCAAAGTGCAACTGGTAGCTTTTGGGATTGTCTGGCGGCATTGGCTGCCGAATCTTTGCGAATTGCAGACATAGCTTGTTTTAATTCACTGACAGATTTTTCCAAATTTTCTTTGGTATTTTTAAAAGGTGGTGGTCGCGTCGACGCTTTTCCATCTCCGTGTACCAAACGAGAAATGCCGGCCAGTTGTCTGACTTAATTAAGCTTTTGGTGGCTTCCAATTGTTGCCGCAAATAGTGCAGCTTTTCCCTATCGAAGGTCCCGCTCAAGGGGAACTGTCTTTTAGGGTCCTTGGACGTCAGAACATGCCAATCTGAAAGGTATTGGCAGAACCTAGGTCCGTTGTGAACATGAATAAACCAGGTGGGAGTGCCTTTATCGGGGGCTTTGCCCTGCTTTGACTGAGATTTTCCCATTTCAGCCGAGGTAGGGTTGTCCGGTGCGTTGCCTTTCCCACTCTAGTCATTGTTTCCAGTAGGGGGTGTGATTATAAAAAAGGTTGTAATAATAATAATAAACCTGAGGAGTGTAGGCATGGGGGTGGAAACAGAGACCTGGTGTAAGCGGTTCTTGATATGCCACCCAATGCCTGTTTATTACTACATAGGCACTAACTGTTGGGTGTGGTAGCTTGATGCGGTCTCGTGGTCCTAACCCCAGCCGATTTCTTGTGACTTTGTCAAGAACGCCTTCAGTAATGTGGCATCTGGTGGAGAGTAAAGGTCTATGTGTACCTCCCATTAAATGCCAGCATCTGGAGAAATAAGCAGACAGTAGAGCATTTGAAAGGGTAAACTATGGAAAAAGTGCTGCTCATATCTTGGGTCACTATGCTATGGCTAAGTTTATGGGGTGAGGTGCTTTTGGTATACGTATGCCTGTATCCAGCTCATTTTGACAACACGCATTCTATTCCCTTCATTCGCTTCGCCCTTCTCTGGCCACTTCCCTCTCGGGATGAGTGGAAACGCAGATCCAGGCTACCACAATCGCTTCGGGCCTTTGGCCCGTCTCATCCATTCTCTTTTTCATACTTCATTTGTGCCCTTATGGCCACATCGCTTCGCCCTTTCCTGGCCACTTCCCTCTCGGGATGAGTGAAAACGCAGGGCGGGGCTCCCTCTCGCTTCGAGCCACTGGCTCGTCTCATTCATTCAAGCTGGATCTCATTTTTTTCTCAATGTTCCTCCGGTCCCTATTGCCCTAATCAGTCAGGGTAGGGTGGTTTTTTGGTTTTTTTTGGATGTACAGACCCTACCAGCAGAGGCAGTCCTTATGTATGGAAGAGATCTGTGTCCTGTAAAGGTGAAAGGAGCGCCGCCTCGGCAAAAAACCAACCCTTATGTACAAGCAAGGGCGACGTCCTAGGTCTGGTCTCCCTCTCAGCAAATAACTGACCCTTATTTACGGGAGAAAGGCAGACCGACAGCATGAACTAAATTACCTTTTAAAACCATACATAAGACAAAGGAAAAGCGCACAGTAGACATATAAAAGTATAGTAAAGAATTGTTTTACAGGTGCCAAGGCTTAGCAAAACTAAATAGGGGAGAGGGAAAAAAAGGGGCCCTATAAGCATAATTACACCTGTGAATAATATGTCAGAGAAAGCCATAAGCAACAATGATAAGAAATACCCAATAAAAATATTTGAAAGATAACATAATACTAAGACTCTATGAACGAAGGAATAGCTCCCTCTGACTATCTGTACCAAGTCATAAGGCGCTTGGGATGGGTACAATATCCAATATGAAAACATCATTAATATAAGCTCAACATACAACCAGAAAATTATAAACATTAAAAAGAAAGAGTGAGACATCATTTAAATCAAAAAATTTTGAAATTACGTTAATCTACATGGAGTCATATCCTTCATCCAAAGACAGGGAAAAATGAAGAGCAATCAATCAAAAATTTGAAATTACGTCTACATGGAGTCATATCCTTCATTCAAAGACAGGGAAAAATGAAGAGCAAGGGCATGCAAAAGTGCCTCTAGGTATATTTGTTCCGGATGCTCTTCACGCGGCCCATTAAATTCTACACACACAACACTCTATGCGACAATTCAGACAGTAAAAGCAACAGCAACACTCCCACCAACATTCACATTCACAAAATTTGCACATAACTAAAGTAGGACCAAGGGGATTTACAATTCTTCATAGGCTGCATATACTGCTTCCAATACCTTAATCCTTGATAGCAAAGGCCAATTCTAGAACAAACATATTCCTCGTGAGCAGGGCAGCAGAATGAGGCATGGAACGGGCAACAACAATACCATTCACATATGCAAATACAATACAAACACATATTCTTTTCCAGTCTATCAATATCAGAAGTCTATCATTAAAGAGAGAAACACAGCCCCTCTTTACAGGCTTTGGTACAAACTTCAGTTACAACTATTCTATTCAGAGAGAACAGAATACCACTTATCAGAGGCTCGCTGTTGATAGGGAAAGGAGGGGGGCCCCTTCACATCACGAGTCCTCGGCTCAACCTTAGTTACACATAATACTCACAATTCAGCAACAAATCCACACTTCCTTGGGAACGACCCGAACTCTGCCACAACTACAGGGAATTGATCAGTTCTCAGGGGGGACTGAATTACGCCAGGTCCCAGCCACAGGACCTGCCTCGACCGTTTTGCCAACGTAAGACGTCAGGGATTGACACAGGTCTGTCCACAACGCAAGTCCAGTCGTGACCCTTCCTTTGCGTTCCAAATCTGGGACAGGACCCACCCTCTCTATCTAACTCACACACCCTATCTAACTAACAACCGGCTTACCTCTGATCCAAAGTAGAAGGTTCGTATAAGAGTACGCTGGTGACCTGAAGCTCCACGCAAGGAACGGTCAGAGATCCTGGCTGGGCAGCAGGTCTCTTCCAGCAGCTATCTTATCACGGCACCATCTGTGTTAAAAAATATTGCAATAGAAAAAGAGGCAACACAGACAAACCACAAGCAATAAATCTTACTTTGAGATTCAGAGGTTTATTTCATGAACAATTGAGAACATGAGTAAAAGCCATCAATTAAAACACAACTTACATCAACAACCCATTGCAATGAGGTCCAGAGATGATAGCTAAGTCCTGCAAGGAGCAGCTACAATCGGTGGCCATGATTTGGGACCCGTCCTCATCTTTTATACTCTTTTTCTTACGGTCCTCAGCAAATACATATTTGTCAATTACTTCATTTCCTTTTCCTTCCATACTGCCCGTAAACTCAGCACCCAGACAGTCAATTCAGCATAAACTTGCGTGTATATGTGAAAACCTCCTATTCTCTGTTACTTTCAGTTCCCTTATATCTTTAATATGTCTAGTTCTTTTATTAAAAATAACTTCCAAAAGTATCTACTTGGCATTACATATTATAAATTTGAAGATGCAAA
>QLTV01001808.1:62491-74665 GCA_003457575.1 Thermophis baileyi | reverse complement strand
CACACTTGGAATCCTGCATCCAGTTTTCATCACCATGATGTAAAAAACATGTTGAGACTCTAGAAAGAGTGCAGAGAAGAGCAACAAAGATGATTAGGGGACTGGAGGCTAAAACATATTAAGAATGGTTGTAGGAACTGGGTGTGTCTAATTTAATGAAAAGAAGGACTAGGGGTGACAGGATAGCACTGTTCCAATATCTCAGGGGTTGCCACAAAGAAGTGGGAGTCAAACTATTTTCCAAAGCACCTGAGGGTAGAACAAGAAGCAATGGGTGGAAACTAATCAAGGAGAGAAGCAACTTAGAACTAAGGAGAAATTTCCTGACAGTTAGAACAATTAATCAGTGGAACAGCTTGCCTCCAGAAGTTGTGAATGCTCCAACACTGGAAGTTTTTAAGAAGATGTTGGATAACCATTTTGAAGCTATTCTCCACAGCACCTGAGGGTAGGACTAGAAGCAATGGGTGGCAACTAATCAAGGAGAGAAGCAACTTAGAACTAAGGAGAAATTTCCTGACAGTTAGAACAATTAATCAGTGGAACAGCTTGCCTCCAGAAGTTGTGAATGCTCCAACACTGGAAGTTTTTAAGAAGATGTTGGATAACCATTTGTCTGAAGTGGTGTAGGGTTTCCTGCCTAAGCAGGGGGTTGGACTAGAAGACCTCCAAGGTCCCTTCCAACTCTGTTAATCTATTTTATTCTATTCTAAATCAACCCTGCTGCATCAGTCTGCCTGTGTGTGCTTTCTGGATTTAATTTTCTGCAACAAACTCTGATACTAACCCTGCAAAGTAGGTTAGGCTTACCCAAGATCCCCTAATGAGTTTCACGACTGGGTGGCAGTTGAAGATATTCCTCTCCGGTCCTACTTCAAGATTTTAAACTGCTGTTTTCCATAGGTTTAACTCAATTTCAATGGAAGGTGTTTTGAGCCTGGAACGTGCCCCTAGAATTCATTCATGTATCTTTGAGACCACAAAGGATGGAATAAATTGAAATGAGTTCTGGCTAGATTTGAATCTTGTTTGCCATATTTTGGAAATGAAACGCCCATTGTTTACTCTCTCTTCTTGGGCAATTGCTTGCGGTCCATTTTTAGTCTTTCCACCAGGTGGCGCTTATGGTCAAAGTAAGGAATGAAGAGGAAGTTTTATTGTATTAATTCTTTGTCATTTTTAAGAGGTGTCATTGGTAATCTTTGGCCATACGCAAGATGAAGAGGCTGGTAGGAGTGCTGGTCAGGTGGAATTTCAGAGTGGAAAGGATTGGCTGTGCCTTTTCTCTCAACCTTGACTTACCTGACCACAACAAGCTCCTTACAACCATATTTACTACACACAGGCAGATTAGTGAGGATCAACTCTTAACTTATGTTTAAAACTCATTGGAGGAAGACGGGACAAGCCTGCTTACATAATCCCTGCCTTACCTACGAAATCTTCCTTGTGTGAGGACAACATAAAGCTTTGGAAAGGCCCAAATTAGGTTAGCAAATGGCATAAGCTCGGTGCCTTTAATAGCTTCAAGGGCAAAGGGAGAAGGAAAATAAAAGGTGCTGGCTCCCCATGTTGAAAGTTTTACTTCATTCTAGATCCTTTAGCTGGAAGAAACAAACAAAAAAAACCCTGCCCAGATCTGGAATTTGTAACTGCAAGGAGACAGCCATGAGCTAAGCTGGTTTGTTTGTGTCTGAAGCCTCACAATTAAAATAGGACATACTATGTGACATAACATTTAAAATATAAAATTAAGCTGGTGAAAATAAGGCAAAACTATCCTTAACTTCTTTAGATCTGGAAAAGCTTTGCCTGCTAAATTTTGGTGGCTTCTGATGTTGCTGTGGCAGATCAAATTCAGATTGTGTGTGTGAGTGATCCAGTGGTACCTGGGATAGTAATATTCTTGAGGTATCAAGGATATTTGAGGGTGACCGAATGGCATTTAAAGCAAGGAGAGGCAGAATGTTGAGATCTTGTGGGTCCTTGCAGATGAAGAATGGAAGCTATAATCCATTTGTGGTGATTTGGGCTCACTGGGTAGCCCAGTTTAAAGCAGAGATGCTCCCAAGCTGGGTGAAACCCCCTCCCCCAATCAAAATGGATGTTTATGTTCTGAGGAAACATGTGATCCAGATGCCTGCAGTTGCAACGGAAAAAAGTTGCATTAGGTCTTTCCATGTTGGCCCATCCAGCCTCTGTTTGCAATCAACAGAGCCTGCTGGCTGCCCTCCACAAGACGTGATAGATCCTGACAGATTTTATCCCCTTGATGCTGTTCTTGGACAATGTTGGAAGGGGGTGGGGGAATACAGGTAATCCTTGACTTACGGCCACAATTGAGCCCAGAATTTATGTTGCTAAGTGACAAATTTGGTAAGTGAGTTTTGCCCCATTTTATGACTTTTCTTGTCACATTTGTTAAGTGAATCACTGCAGTTGTTAGTCACACAGCTGTTAAGTGAATCTGGCTTCCCCATTGACTTTGCTTGTCAGAAGGTTGCAAAAGGGGACCACATGACCCCGGGACACTGCAACCATCATAAATGTGAGTCAGTTGTCAAGCATCCAAATAGTCATAAGAGTGAAAAATGGTCATAAGTCACCTTTTTCACTGCTGTTGTTACTTTGTACGGTCACTAAATGAACTGTTGTACGTTGAGGACTACCTGTAGTGTCTTAATACCAGGACAGCTAAGCAGAGGTGTCTCAATCATGGGCTAGGGATGAGGGGGAGGCAATGTCCTCGGGACACAGCAGAAAAAAAGGCACTACTGGGTTACGTTTGTGCCACAGTGAGATTAAAATGGAGAAAGGCTCTAAGTCAGGGGTGTCCAACCTTGGCAACATTAAGACTTGTGGACTTCAACTCCTAGAATTCCCCAGCCAGCCAGCCAGCCATGGGCATGACATGTTGGCTGTGGAATTCTGGGAATTGAAGTCAACACGTCTTAAAGTTGCCAAGGTTGGATACCATTGCTCCAAGTCATTTTTTCCTCAACTGGCTGTTTTCCACATGTTTGGTACTAGGAGTCCTTTGTCTTCAGCCAGCCCTTTCACAGAGGATGGGATACAGTCCAAGATATCCAGAGGGCACTCAGTTGAGGTAAGCTGTCCTAAGAAGCCATCATACAATTTTATTGAGGAGCTTATGGCGTGATTCTATAATAAAATAATTTGCATTGTTCCCTAGAAGTGAGCTTGGTGCAGCACTATTAAATATTCTGTGATACGCAGCCCACTGTTGAGATATCTTGCAGCTACCAAATATCCACTGTCAGTTGATTTGTGAATATTCTCCTTGGTGGATATTCCTTTCAACTCGGCAGCCTTTATTGAAAAACACACATTGATTTTGAATGTATCCTATTTTATTACATTAAAGCCCTACACCCACCCCAGAAAAGTAACCCATTTCTTAAATAAACAAGAAATAATGCCAATGTGAGAAATGAAGGGAAGAAACAGAAATGCATAAATATCTCCAGGATGATGGGGATATCCAGGCTACCTGTTCTGCTAAATAAAGCTGGAGGGAAGATTGTCAATGCACGTTTTAAATGCACCATTGGGAAGGAAGAGGAAAAGAAAATCTTTAGCAGAGAAGGTTGCCTATGCTGATAAATCACATGTGCAGAAATATCGATCAAAAGAAATATATCAGGAATTAGTAGAAGGTGAGTCCCATTGGTCTGAATGCTACTTACTTTTGAGGAAACATATTTTGCAACTTAGCTGTCAGCATCTTTAAGTTGGGACCAGTAGCATTTAAGGGTGGATCAATGTGATCTGGTTTTGCAGGTAGTTCTTGACTTAATCACCACAACTGGGGCCAGAATTTCCATTGCTAAGTAAAATGATTGTTAAGGTAGTCACGCTCGATTTTATGACCTTTTTTTGCTACAATTGTGAATCACTGCAATTAATCACGCAGTCTTTAAGTGAATCTGGTTTCCCTCATTGACTTTGCAGCTGGGAAAGTCTCAGATGGTGATCACGTGACCTCAAGACACTGCAGCTGTCCTAAGTACATGCTGGTCACCATGTGTGCCTGAATTTTGATCACGTGATCCTGGGGATGCTGTGATGCTTGTAAGTGCAAGGACCTGTCATAAGTCACTTTTTTCAGTGCCATTGAAACTCTGAATGCTTGCTAAATGAATTATTGTAAGTTGAGGTCTACCTGTATATGATTTCAACTGACGTTCTTTCCCTATAAAAGATCTTAGGAATAATTAATTGACGAGACACCAAGAACCCTCCAATATGATGTGTCTTTATGCTTCTATGTTTGCTGTTTGAAAAATGGCAGCTAAGGACTTGGTAAGTGTGGGCTCTGAAGTCACAAGAAATGGAGAACGGAGCACCAGTATGTAGCAAGTTAAGACCTGGGATCTTTAGCTTATGAATGCTATATATGTATTACAGAAGGGAAGTGTTCCACTTGCTGTATTTGAGTTTTAAAATAGGTTAGCAGATAGTGGAATAATAGAAGAGAATATTTGTAACTCACGATTGAACATTTTCAAATCCCACTCCCTTCTACCATTGATGATGTTACCTAGTTTGGTAATGAAATGTCTGCGAGAAGACCACCAACCTCAGAGAGCACCAAGGACCCCACAGATACTGGACTTTTCAGGTGATTTCTGGAATGAAGAGATCTCAGTCCCGCTGTTTATAATATTGCTATTTTCTTTCTTTTTTTTCTACAAATAATACAACTCAGGGTCACAGTTTCCAAAACTGCTTTCCATCCTTCTTTGAAGAATTCTAGAAAACCGCAAGATTAAATATGGGTTGACTGTTACTGCTAACAGAACAAGTAATGGTACTAGGAGGAAAAAAAAGGAACACTGTTTTGGAGTTGTATTTTGTCTTTCATATGATACACAAATAGAGACATATACTGAATTCTCCCTGCCTGTTCATCACATGCCGCTTTTTCACATCCCTGCCTTTTTGCTTCCTGTCCAACTTGGAAGCCCTTATTTATTTTCCTTGGGGGTATACTGGATGAGGCCCATTATTGCATCATTCTTCATCACTCCCTCAATGAACTCCTTTTCAGCAATTTTGTCTGCCAAAAAAAAAAAACACAATGCATACAATTAAATGATTATTTAGGTAGCATGAAATATAAGGAAGGGAGCGTGGCAATGGCCTAGTGCTGAAGACGCTCGCCTCCCACTTGGAAGGTTTTGAGTTCGATCCTAGGTAGCGGTAGATGTTTCTTCTCTCATAAAGAGAAAATATCTGCAAACTCCATGTAGGCATCAGGAAGGGCATCTGGCCAGTAAACGCTCAGTTCTACCCAGTCACCCTGAACCCACCCCAAATTAAAGGGATTACAGGGTCATGAGCCGCAGTGGTGCAGTGGTTATAATGCAGTACTGCAGGCTACTTCTGCTGACTGCCGGCTGACTGCAATTTGGCAGTTTGAATCTCACCAGGCTCAAGGTTGACTCAGCCTTCCATCCATCTGAGGTGGGTAAAATGAGGACCCAGATTGTTGGGGGCAATATGCTGACTCTGTAAACCGCTTAGAGAGGGTTTAAAGCACTATAAAGCAGTATATAAGTCTAAGTGCTATTGCTATAACCACCACCACCCCCCAATACAAGGAAGGAATCAATGAGGGTTAATTGGTAACAAGTAGAGGTTAAGAGATACATAATACAAATTATTTAAATGCTTTTAAGCCCAGACTGTGTCCTATTTTTTAAAAATAGATCCTGGATTTTAAATCAGTACAGAACAAGAGATAGCTGAGAGTGCAACAGAAAAGTGGAAGATTTTGACAACATCACTTGGAATGGATGTTACAAACATTCCTGTATTTGTGAACATTTGTGATTATGAAACTACAATAGAGCTACCATATCTGGGCTGCAAAATTTCAGGCAGCCACTAGATGATAGCAAAGCATCTCTTTGCTGCCATCTCTGCCTCTGTCCTGCTACGGTATCTACTGGTCCTTCAGATTCCTGCAGCCCAGATACCGGTATCATAGCTCTGATAATGGTTGGAGAAAGGCTGTGTAATCTTGGGAAAAGGTATAAAAATAGTTAAGCTTTCAGGATGGAGAACTCTTCCCCCCTCCTTTTTCCATTCCATGTTATGCAAATATTAAATGCAACTCAGAAGTAGGCCTAATTTTTAAAAATGGTTGGAGTTACTTCGATAAATATTTTTGGAAAGAATCAGTAATGGTGAATTCAGTTCAGACTAATCTGACTAAAATTATACTCATTGGGTTCAAACAGTACATCTAATTATAATGTGATTTCTTTGAGTTGGAGTAGTGAATTGCATGAAACCACCTAATTTGTTGACTATATTTATTTATTAAATTTATATGCTTACAGTAACTGTGGTTTAACCATGGTTAAGAAACCAAGTGGTTACATATAATATGAGAGCTAATTCTTGGCTATCCATAATTTCCAGATAGGCCAGAATAGGCTTTTATTGCACAACCCTGGAAATTTATTGCACAACCCTGGTGTGTGAGAGGTCTCCCACAGATACAAGGTGAGAGACCCTTAAAAGGGAAAAAGATCACTTTATATACATTCAAACATACTGGGTTTGCAATGTGTTCTTCAATTGGCCAAAATAATTTGAGTCATTAAACATTTAGAGAGCATGCTCAGTAACTTTATATGTAACTCTTCATATCATCCCGTAATATTCTTACTTGTTAATGCCTAATTGCATATTCAGGAGGTGTGTTTGCCACATTGTAATGAATTGTCAGGTTATTTGAGTTTAACCTTTTGCAATTTGCACAGACGTTGCGTCTAGCTGGCCTGAACTGGTTCTGATCAGAATCCACATTCCACATGGGAAATTTGCTTGTTACTAGAAACATTAATCAAAGGCACTCCTTGTTACTGAAAACAGGTACTCAAAGAGGCCACCTTCTCCTGCTCCCATCAAAAGTGTTGGATTATGAGAAGAAGACATACAGTAGGTTCTAGTCTACCCTTCAACCACTGAGTGGCTTTGGGTTGTTACTCTCTCAGGTTGTAAAGACAAAATAGTCAAATTTCTTCCTCCAAAGCAAGCTATTATAGAACAGGTATGCATTGTTTTATATGTAGATTGTTATATGTAACATTCTATAACTAGTAACAATAAGTAGTCAGGGTAGGCGATGAAAGGCAAATTTACCAGCATCTCCCTTGCCAAAAAATGCCCACAGCTTATCAGCCCGTTTCTGGGGGGTGTTTTCATCGTCAGGCAGGACTTTCTGTTCTTCTGGAGGAATCATCTTAAATATTGCCTGGCAGGATAAACGGAAACAAAAGTTATAGTCATTCTTTCTATGCAGCTTCTTGATATTCTAAATCTTTGAAGGACAAGTAAATATGAGAGCAAAGGAAGGTAAGAGCCAATGTGGAAAAAGTAGGAGAGATTGAGTGACTACAGGAAAATGATGGTTTACAAACATAGACAAAGTACAATGGAATTTTTTTTTTAAATCACATTTATTTCCCCGTGTTCTTGTTTGCAACCTAGACATAGCAAACTCAGGGAAGGAGATGCTGGCTTTGTATCCCTGTGTCATCAGTTTTGCACACAGGAGTAAGAATTTCCCAGCTCCTGCAGTGAGATTCGAGACTGAGTATGGATTCAAAGTGGGAATTTTTTCATGCACATTTAGCATAATTACTGCACCACATTGTTTAAAAACTGATGCCTTTGAGTCAGGTGTAGCTTCTAGTGATTTCATTGGCATGACTTATTGTTTCCACAGCACCAGGGGTGGGTTCTAACTTACCTCGCTGCCGGTTCGCTTCCTCCCGTGCCGCGTGGCCGCGCCTCGTGGGCGTGCGCGCGCATGCACAGTGCAAAAAAATAAAAAAAAATTCAAAAAAATAAAATAAAAAAAGCTGAAAACAAGATGGCGACGCATGTGCAGTGCTAGAAACTCGGCTTCTGCGCATGCACAGAAGAAAATTTTTTAAAAAAAAATTCCAAAAAATAAAAATAAAAAAAAAATATGGCGGCGCCCACGGACCGGCACCGACCGAACCGGATCCGTGACATCATCGTGACGTCACCAGCGGGTTGCTACCGGTTCGGGCGATCCGGTCCGAACCAGGAGGAACCCACCTCTGCACAGCACCATTATGGAAGTGGTTTGCCATTGCCTTATTCTGGTATGTTGAGTTCCCAGAATAGCTTTGCGAGTTCTTGGTTGGTCACCCCTTCAAAAAAACACCTAGAGGACTCAAAGATGTACTACTTTTCAGTTGAGTTAGGGAATCTGTGACTATGGAAGTATTGGCCTAGAGTTCTCATTAGTTCAAGATAGTACGGCCAACTTCTGGAGATCTTTAGGTCTCTCGCCTCTCATTTAACACTACTATATCTAGTAGACCTGTGTATTTAATAATGAAACAAGCTCCATATGAGTGGAGTGATAGGAACTCTAGTAAGTGTACTATATCTGGGTTGCAAAAATCCAGGTGTTCACTAGATGGCAAATAGTCCAGATATCATATGCTTGAAATAGAAGAGCATCAATGAATCCATGGAGACTTATCTGTGTATTTTTACTTATGGCAGGCCTCTTCAACCTGGTATCTTTTATATGTGTGGGACTGCAACTCTCATAATTCCCAGCTAGCAAAACTGCCAGTTCTATAATTACATTATGGGTATAAGTCTTGCCAATTATTTCTGTGCTGAAGAGCATGAAATATGGATTCTGTGTCCCAATATGGTGATCTGGTACATTTGGAAGAAAAGTGTGATATGGTTTAGGCTGTTCAGCAACACCTTTTCATCTTCCAAACTGAATCTTGATGTTGGAGGAGGCTGATCAGTTAGGGCTGGTTCACTGAAACTTTTCTCTTGCAACCTTTCTTTCTCACTCTCTCTAATTTGTTCTGATAGAGTTGCTAAATTTAAAACTTTGTATTTGTCCTCCTTTCTATGCTTTGAATTATAGCTTGACACATACAAATTAAGCAGATCAAGTTGTTGATATTTGTTAAAAGCCGTACAGGTAACAGGGCCTGCCCATCGTAGTCCTAAGTCTTGATGACCATAAAACGAATCACCCACATCACTGACCCGATTTTATGGCCTTTTTTGTGGCAATCGTTAAGCAAACACCGTGATCATTAAGTGAATGCTGCACTCATTAAGCAAAACAATGGTTCGCTGTGGGCAGGTTTTGCCCCAAAATGGAAGTAAATGTCAGTTTTTGGCTAAATATTCATAAAATGTGGTCACATGATGGGGGGATGCTACAAACAGCTGTACATTTTATTTATAATTTTATTATTGTAAGCTGCCTAGAGTAGCCCCATGGTGAAAAAGAGGCAAATAAATTTAATTAATTAATTAATGCAAGCTGGTTGCCAAGCACCCAAAGTGTGGTCATGTAACTGTGGAGGGGGATCCAGCTGTCAGAACTACGGAACTGGGTCATAAATACCCCCAGGGAGGTTCATTGTAACTTCGAATTGTCACTAAGTGACCAGTCATAAGTTGAGAACTACCTATATATCTTAAGAGAATATTTTGTTCTCAGTTGTGATCGGCTTTACGGTCTTTTGCTAAACTGAGTTTAAGCAGTTTAACAAATGTATACACAACAGTGAAATTCTTTGGTTCCTTTCTTACTGTTTAACCTCCTCTTTCTCCCTGTTTTCACATAAATGTTCCTTGAAATTTTTCAGACATTCTGAAGGTTCCTAAGCAGAAAATACTGGACAGAGGCACTTCCAAATTTCAGAGCTTGTGGTCTGTTATTGCTCTACCTAACTTTTCATGCCAGATTTCCTATAAGGCAATAAATGCAATTGTGACTCAGAGTTGCATTTTCACTGAAGAATGTTTGCAAGAAGTTACTGATTCAACATACTTGTTTGGATTGAAAAAAAGGGAAAGGAAAGCTAATTTCAAAACCACCATCTCCCAGACAGTCTGCTCTGTCCCATTAAGCAGAGGTGGGGAACGATGGACCCTTTATGACTTGTGGACTTCAACTCCCAGGAATTCTGGGAGTTGAAGTCCACAAGTCATAAAAGGGCCATTGTTCCCCACCCCTGCATTAGAGCATTTATGAGGCATATTTTGCAGATCCTGCTACAGATACGTTTAATCTCAGCAATTAATTTGTCTTTTTCCACTGCTGAATAAATTGTTTCTGAAGTTGAAGAGAGTGTCCTTCTTAATATACTTCTCAAAGCTTATTTATTTTTTCAGGTTTTCTAACACAATTGTTTTAGCATTTGTTTTTATTGATTATGGATTAATGTTTATTCTTTTTTAAAAAGTTTTTGTTCTGCCTTGTAACCCAGCTAAGAACTGATCAAAACAAGCCTAGCTTAAAACATGCATGTGTATATAGGCAGGTGAGCATATGCACTGAAAAAATATTCTGGGTGGAGGAACAAAACTGACAGTTTAATTTGTTATCAGTTTAGAGTCCTGTGTGTCTGCCAATTGGATATAATCATTGTGATCAAAAAGCACTGGCTAAGGGGACTTCCGGCTGACGTTGCAGCGAGATCGGACATGAGGAGCGGGTCTCCGCACTCCCACGCCAAGTTCTCCCCGTTAGAGGGCTCTGAAAGGAGCTAAAGCCACCCTGGAGGGGTGGTGAAGAAAAGAGGGGTGCCCTGCAGGTCGTGGAGAGTCACAATCTCTCCCGCTTGATTCAGGGCTTTCTTCCCTCTCCCTCACGACGAGGAGAAGAGGCAGCCAAAAATGGCTGCCGTGAAGCTGGGACAGCTGAGGCAACAAAGAAAGTGCAGGAGCGGTGTAAATGAACAGTGAATGGAACTGGGTGAGATGATTCCTTTTTTTACCTAAAACCTAATCCTAAAAAGAAAAGAGGGGAAAAAAAATCCAGAAGAGACTCTTAACTATTTGTTAAAGCGGCGAATAACCACATAGAGAAAAACTACAGACCCAAAAGAAAGGAACTAAGAGAGGAAAGTTAAAAATTCCAAAGCACAGAAAATTGGATGGTTAAATTGGACAGGCGTTATTTTGGAAAGGCATTTCAAAATGCTGGATCTATTTACTTTAATAATTGACTTTGCTTTTATAAATTGAATTAAAATTGGATTAAATACCCGTTAGAACTGAGACAACACTGAAACCTAAGCTGAGAGCACCATCTACTGACGAATGAAAATATACCATACTCTATAAGCCTGGAAATTTTTTGATAAGAAAAATAAACAACATTTATTTGGAGAACTGTGGTGATACTTACTGTTCTATATTTATCTACTCTATGACTATGGGAGGTTCAATTGTGAGAACAAGGAAGATACCTAAGTAAAGCAACATTTGAATGCTAAGATATATGACTAAACTTATAGAGGGGATATAAGGAGATATTTGGAGAGTTTCCTGGACTACCAGAACGTCTGATTGAATAATCCTGGGATATAAAAGAACTGTGACTATTGTATTCTTTGAGGAGCAACATTAGGCCTGAATATATGGTTTTTGGATTATTGAGTAAGAGTGGACTTTATCAAAATAAGACGAGATGCTCCACATGGGGGAAATGAGTGGAAGTTCAAAAGAAATACTGTTGATGTTCCAAAGCATTAAGGATACTATGACAAAGAACTTTAGGGAGATAAACAATTTAATGCAAAGCATAGATGGGAAAATAGAAAATATTTTACAAGGGACAAGGAATAAAGATCAAGATGTCCAGGAAAGGGATGAGACAACGGAAAGAATGGAGGAAAAGACAGAACAGACAAATCAACAAACAAAACAAGAAGATAAGAAGGAGAAAGTAATAAAAATTAATGAAGCAATTCAGGGAAAGTAGTGAAAGTAATGAAAGCAATTAAGGAAAAGACAAAAAAACGATTTTGGACAAACAAAGATATTCTTGAAAAGAAAATGGAGAGTTGGGCAGATCCTCTGGAGGCTTGGCAGCAAAAGATAGTAGAGATGGGAGAAATACTTAAGCACGAAAGATGTAGATAGAGAAGAAGACCCAAGGGAGGAATTTGGGAGGCAAGTCAAAAAATGAATAAGAATTGAAATATTAAAACGGACAAGAGATGACGGATAGAAGAAATGTTTTGTAACATAAGATTGGCTTTACTAGGAGCTAGAATAGAGGCAGACACAAGAAATAGGGGAAATATTATTATGCATATTTTTATATAATATAGT
>QLTV01001807.1:187692-200045 GCA_003457575.1 Thermophis baileyi | reverse complement strand
CAATTTTATTCATATTGCTTTTAACTTCACTCAATTCAATTTTGACCTCATTCACTTCATTCTTGACATCAGCAAACCCTTTAGTCATCATATCTTGCATTTTTAAGACCATCTCTTGTATCTGATTCATAGAGGCTTGTAATCCTTGTAAGTTTGCAGTTGTCCCCACTTAACATATTGTCTAATGATCTCTGACCTGCTGGGGAAGTTAGAGCAGTTGTCTGTTTTTTGCCTCCTTTAGTTATAGTTGTAGTCATAGTTGTCATTTGCAACAATTTAAACAAGTTGTTCCACTTTGACATACACTTCTTTTGCCTCGTATATCAATTCTTTAAAGTATATTTTACCCAATCTCTATAATATCAAGAGTTAATCAATGCTTACTACAACAATATATATACTGTTTTCAACCCAGACAACAGAATAGATTAATACTGTACTTATGCAACACTTACAAGTTAAACGAAACTTAACACTTCAAATCAGATATATATATATAAAATAACTATTGGAATTTTAACCTTCGTCGAAGTACCTTAAAGACTGCGGCCAGTGGTGGTCGTTTTCGGCTGCCTTCTGAGCAGCTCCGCTGTGACGCGGTCCCTCCGGCTGCTGCTGTTCTCCTGGCTGGGTCCGGCCGCGAGCTGCACCGGCAGGCAATGGCCTGGGACTGTCCCATGACCATCGCCATCATCGCCGCCCTGTTCGCACCTGCCGGTGCAGCTCGCAGCCGGACCCAGCCAGGAGAACGGCAGCAGCCGGAGGGACTGCGTCACAGCGGAGCTGCTCAGAAGGCAGCCAAAAACGACCGCTGGCAGCTGGAGGCTTCTCGGCGTGAAAGGCGGCCGAGCCTCACCATGTCCCCCCAACCAAGGGGCGAAGGTAGGTGAGTGAGGCAGAGGGTGAGCAGGTGGCGAGCAGACGGCAGCTCCGGGGCAAGGTCGGAGCCGGGGAATCGCGAATTCCCTGACCTGGCCGAGGCGGGTGGCGAGCAGGCAGCGGCTCTGGGGCCTCGGGGAATGGCGCATCCCTGGGCCCCAGGCCCCGACCCAAGGCGAAGGGCGAGTGGGTGGCATGCATTGCTTACCTTTGGTGAGCTGAGCTGAGCTGAGCGGGCGAGGCGACTGGCGAGACGATTACCTGGGCTGCATGGCGAAGGGAAAATATATAGGGCGAGCGGGGGTGGGTGGGACGAGTGGCCGGAAGGGTCGAGCGAGCGGCCAGAAGGGTCGAGCGGCTGGAAGGGGTGAGCGGCGGGCGAGCAGGTGGGCGGACGGGTGGGTGTGGGCGAGGCCAACCAGGGGTGGTTTTTACTGGTTCGGTGAACCAATTCAAATCATCCCTACCAGTTTGCCCGAACCGGTCCGAACTGGTCGAATTTCACCCCTGGATCTACTGGAATACTAAAGAATAATGAGTTTTGGGCTTTCTAATGGGAAAGATTGGTGTATTGCAGGGTGAGGTGCATTTCCATAGAACCCCTTGTGTGATGACCCGGGGTGTGGCACGAAAGCAACACAACCAAAGAACAGGTCTAACTCCCCTTTATTGCTCCAACTGTGCCCCCAAATGTTCCCACATTCACTACAAGTCCTGGAGCAAAGCTCTCACACGCACCTTCAGAAGCCTCTGTCTGCAAGTAGTCCAGTAAGCCAGGTTAACCAAAGAGCAACCAGGGCCAGCAGTCCAATAAGCCAGGTTAGCTAAACAGTAAGAAGTTCAGCGAAACAGGCAAACTGGCAAGCCCCACAAGACAGAGTACAGCAATCTCCAGGCTTTGGCAAGTGCACAGGAGGCTCCACAGATTCAACACTTGTTCCCGACAAATGCGCCTCCCACTGGCACCTCCTTACATCTCAGTCCCCAGGTGTGCCTTGTGAAAGGGGGCGGGGCACTCTCCTCCCTCATAACTGGCTCAATCTGTGTTGATCTCGCTGTCTCTCTTCCCTCCTTGCTCTCGGATCAGGAGGGGGTAGTCCTTGCTCTTCTCCTGAGCTCTCCCTGTCTGCAGGCCTTACTAATTCAGAAAAGCCTTGCCTGAACTGACTCTGCTCTTCCCCAGTTTCCTCCAAGGCCTCTCCATCTCTGTCAGTTCTTGTTCCTGCTCATCTTCCCCCACAGATTCAGACTCCGACGGGGGCATGACACCTTGTGTCACATAAGCCTTTATGAGTTTTTGCAGATGTTCAATGGCCTCAGCTGGGATTTTGTATTGAGGCAAATATTGTGGAGGTCCTGGTTTAACTTGTATCTTTATGGGCGTGGCAGTTTTTAAAAAGCCTCTTTCCCATCCCCATAAAGTGGGTGGGAGATCTTGTAGATTTGATGTAAATAGGGTTTGTCTGTGTTAAAAAGGGTGGTTAAACAATGCATGTGTGTAAGGGGAATCTCTAAAATTAATTCTGTTACGGGTGCATTTTATTGTGGCTCCAAGTTTACAAAACAAGTCTATACCCATTAAAGATAGTGTCAAGGTTCCGACTAATGAACCCAAACAAATCAGAACTCTGATATTTGAATCTACCTCAAAGGACTTCTTTATTGAGTACATCATATCGGCACAGATTTAAGGAAAACCAATTCTAAATAATTCCTGTGGTTTCAGTATAATTAAAAGAAGAAACAAACCCATCCCCAAATGTCACAGGTCACGTTGGCCAATTGGGTCAATTGGTGGGCTCGCCAGGCACTCCTTCCCCAACCTTATCCATTCCCCATGGAGATGACCTTGGTTCCCACGAGAAAGTTCTTTGTTGTCTCTAACAAGGTATACCAACCTCCTTCCCCCCTCCCTCTTCTTTTGTTTTCAAGTTTTTTATTTTTTATTTTTTAACAAACATATCAATACGTGAACAGTGTGGCACTTGGGTGTCATACATTCTAACACAAATAAAACTAATAAAATTAATCATAGTTATTACATTCAACCAACTTATATATTTCTAATAATAATACACATTTATGTTAAGTTGCAGTCTGTCATTATTCAGTTACCATATTTTCTCTTGTTATTGCTTTTATTTTATTATATAAAATGTATACACTAATATCCCCCCTTTCTCTTATTTCTATCTCTTATTTTAACTTTTAATCATGTCACCCTTTATTAAAAAAACATTTTTTCCCTATCCTACCTAACTTCTAATCATGTCACCTACCTAACAAAACAGAGGTGGTATTCAGCAGGTTCTGACCAGTTCTGGAGAACCGGTAGCGGAAATTTTGAGTAGTTCGGAGAACCGGTAAATACCACCTCTGACTGGCCCCACCCCCATCTATTCTCTGCCTCTTACCTATATCCCATAGGTAAACAATCAGTTCCATTTAAATAGTCCCAGAGTTTATCTAAGGCCTCTTTACATCTCCTTTACAGGTTCAATCTTCTAGCATGACATTCAGGGGTCCCTTAAATTAAATAGCTTCCTTGTTTTCGTATTTGGGTCTCCAGTGGTCATGGGGTAATTAGGGATAATCCAGTAAATATTTTCACAGTCCTTCATATAAGTATTCCCAGACTTGTAGTTTTTCCTTTCATCAGCAGGTGGCACTCTCAGCTTAAATTTCAGTATTGCCACTAGTCAATCGTCATTTTAGTTGTAAATCAATTATAAAAGCAGAATAAGTTTTATAAGTAACAACTGATTGATTGCCTAACTGTTATAAGTAATAACAGTTAATAATAAAAATAATAAAATGTTATAAGTAACCAGCTAAACATGAGCCAGCAGTGTGCAGCGGCAGCCAAAAAAGCCAATGCAATCCTAAATTGCATTAACAGAGGGATACAATCTAGATCAAGTGAGGTACTAATACCATTCTATAAAGCCTTGGTTAGACCGCACCTGGAGTATTGCATCCAGTTTTGGTCACCACACTATAAAAAAGATATTGAGACTCTAGAAAAAGTGCAGAAGAGAGCAACCAGAATGATCAGGGGACTGGAGACTAAAACATATGAAGAACGGTTACAGGAATTGGGCATGGCTAGTCTAGTGAAGAGAAGGACCAGGGGAGACATGATAGCAGTGTTCCAATATTTGAGGGGCTGTCACAGAGAGGAGGAGGTCACGCTATTTTCCAACGCACCTGAAAGCGAGACAAGGAATAATGGATGGAAACTGATCGAGGAGAGATTCAACCTGGAAATAAGGAGGAACTTTATGACAGTGAGATTGATCAACCAGTGGAACAGCTTGCCTTCGGAAGTTGTAGGAGCTTCAACACTTGAGATTTTCAAGAAGAGATTGGAGTGCCATTTGTCGGAAATGGTGTGCCATGGAGTCACATAAAAGGTGATTGCTGCAAGAAGCAATTACCTCAAAAACCAATTATCACACAGAAACACACAAAATTGTCAGAAAAGGTGTAGGGTTTCCTGCTTGAGCAAGGGGTTGGACTAGATGACCTACAAGGTCCCTTCCAACTCTGTTAATCTAATCTAATCTAAAGTAAATGATTCCAGCATTTTAAAATGCCTTCCCAGTACCACGTTTTCCCAGTCCCAATTTAAGAGTCCAATTTTCTATATATTTCAAAATTTATTATTTTTCTCTCTTGCGTCTTTCCCTTCCGGTCTGGTATTTTCTCAGAATGCTTAAACACCGCTTTAACAAATACTTCTGAGCAAATAATTCTAAAATATTCCTTGGGGTAAGTTTAAGGCAAAAAGAATTCCTCTCCCGCAGTTCTAGTCACTGTTCACCT
The DNA here is from genome assembly GCA_003457575.1 of Thermophis baileyi. Classification (NCBI taxonomy): domain Eukaryota; kingdom Metazoa; phylum Chordata; class Lepidosauria; order Squamata; family Dipsadidae; genus Thermophis; species Thermophis baileyi. Next base: position 195,341 of record QLTV01001807.1, on the reverse strand, counting down.
ACTTTGCTCCAGCTCCAATCTTAGTTGTTCCTCGGTTGTCCCAGCTTTGTGGCAGCCATCTTTAGGCTTCCTCTTCACCTTGCCGTGGCTGACAGGGAAAAAGAACCCCGGGTCAGACAGCCCCCCTCCCTCTTCTGTGTGGCAACTGAGGAACAGTAAAATGGCTTCTGCCAGGTTTGGTTGGAAGTTGACAGTCGGCTCCCCCCCTAGTGAGTGAGAAGTATCTGGAAAACACCAAGGACAGATAGATTAATTTCCTACTAGCCACCCCTCCCATCACTTGGCTGCTCTTTTGGCTTTTGGGGATTTTTGTCATGAAATTTCCTAACCAGTCTATCTGCTCTTATGTTCTGACTCTTCACCCAAGTGGCTTCAGAAAGTGGGTAGCCCTTCCACTGTACTAAGTACTGTAACTTCCCCTTGTACAGTCTAGAGTCTAAAATCCTCTTTACTTTGTAATAGGTTTCCCCTTCTACGATGGGATCAGGGGCTACCTGAGCTACTGGTCTTAGTCCTGAACCTATTACCGGTTTCAACAAACTGCTGTGGAAGACCGGATGTATTTTCCCCAACAGGCGTGGGAGCTTCAGCTCTACTGTGACCGGGTTAATGATCTTTATGATGGGGAAAGGTCCTATAAATTTGGGACCCATTTTTTTACAGGGCAATCTCAGTTTTAAGTATTTGGTAGAGAGGTAAACTTTTTCCCCTATGTGAAATGGCCTCTGGGGGGAATCACTTTTTATCTGCTTCCTCCTTTTGTGTTTCTGTGGCTTTCGCTAGTGCCTGTTTTACATCTCCCCAAGCGTCCTGTAAGGAGTCTACCCATTCAGTTAGGCTAACTGATGAAGGGGGCTCCTGAGGGTACTCAGGTATAGGAACAAACTCCACCCCTGTGGCCACCTTAAAGGGAGTAAGGCCCTTGCTGTTATGCACTGCATTATTGTATGCCACTTCAACGACAGGCAGTAGCTCAGGCCAGTTAGTTTGTTGGTAATTAACATAGCACCTCAAATACTGCTCTATCATTGCATTAGTACGTTCTACTGCCCCATTAGTACTTGGATGAAAAGCCGAACTAAGCCCCTGGAACGACCCAATTTGTCAACTCTCAAAACGACACTAGCTGAAGCCATATTTTTCTTGCTTCGTTTCTTAGTTGCCATACTTATGGGGGACAGGGGGACTTATGGAATGTAGCATGTTTTCCTCCAATGTGCCAGACATAACAATGATAAGGCTCCTGAGAACCAAGGCCAAATCAGCGTGCCCTAGCAATGGCAGGAGGGAGTGCTGAGAAGTTCATCACCTGCTTGGTTGGCTAATGTGACCTGTGACACGAGGGGGGTGGACAGTATCTATTCTTTAATTATACCAAAAACATGGGAATTATTCAGTGTTGGTTTCACCTTTGACTGCGCGCATATGATGTACCCAATAAACCGGATTTTTGAGGAAGCCAAGGCCTCAGAGTCTTGAATTGGTTGGGAGTATTACTCGGAACCATGACACAATTACCGTATTTTTCGGAGTATAAGACTCACCTTTTTACCCCCCAAAAGAGGGTGAAAACTTGGGTGTGTCTTATACACCGAATGTAGACCTACCCAGCCACCCCCACCCTTTGGCTTCTGCCTCCCAGCAATTTACCTCCTTGCAGCAAACAGAACAGAGCCTGTTAAGCCAAGCAACTGATTATCAGCTTCCTGAACATCAGCTGATTCAGGCTGCAGGCAGGCGGCATGTGCTAAAACTGAAAGTGAAACTAACTGCAAGGAGGCAAATTGCTGGGAGGCAGAGGCAGAATTTTATTTTCTTGTGCTAATCACTGCTGAAACTGGCTGTTTGTTGTTTGCTGCAAGGAGGTAAGTCAATAACTATAAATGCCTATAGAATGTTGATGAGTATGGATGAATAATGTACATGAGGACATTATGGCATGAAAAGATATAATACCATATATTATAAAGATACAATAGAGTCCTTTGGGAGTTGGGCGGCATACAAATATAATAAATATATAAAAATATAAATATAAATAGCAGAGAATAATGTATACTTCCAGAAAGCCACATCAGTTTTAACAGCATCTGTACAAGTATAGTCTGAAATGTAACAGTGTTCTGTTGTAGTATTAGGATAAGGCAGCTGAGTTAAACCCTGACTTAGTCATCTTTGGAGTAGATCTATTTAAATAATTGGGAGGAGTTAGTGTGACTACATTTAAGAAAAACTTCTGCCATTAATATACTGCCATAATGTACATTTCTCCAATTCTTTGCTATTTCTATGGGTCAGGCACACATGCACAGAAATACACAGCAAACAGTGTATATCATCTGTACTGTTTGCTGTTTGCTGGGAGGCAAATTGCTGGGAGGCAGAGGCAGATTTTTTTTTCTTGTTTTCCTCCCCAAAAGCTAGGTGCGTCTTATACTCCGGAGCGTCTTATACTCCGAAAAATACAGTAGCTGTACAAACTCCCTCCAGAACGTGGCCGTAAATTGGACCCCCCGATCGGATATAATCCTCTTGGGGACTCCGTGCAATCAGTAAATATGCTTCAGGAACAGCTTTGCCAGTTTCTGGGCTGACGGGAGGCCGGGGCAGGCTACGAAATGAGCCTGCTTGGAGAAAAGATCAATCATGGTCCAGATTATGGTGTTTCCTCCGCTCTCTGAGAGTTGCACTATAAAATCCATTGCTATTTCCTCCCATGGTCTTGACGGCTTGGCTACATGTTGTAATAGTCCAGGAGGCTTTCCAGGCCTTTTTTTCATTGCAGCACATACCACACAGCTCTTTACATAGCTTTCAATGTCCTTTCTCATTCCTGGTCACCAAAATTGCCTTTGGGCCAAATGCCATGCCTTTAGAAATCCAAAGTGGACGGCTTGTTTGGCATTGTGGCTTCGTTGCAGAACTTGGACCTGGAGGGTGTTGGGGACATATAATTTGGGACCTTTCCATGCTAGCACATCGCGGGAGGTTAGTAGTTGTTTGTTGCCCTTGAACCAGGGGTCGGCTTGCAACTCAGTTCTGAGCTTCTGGGTTAGCTCCCCCCCCCTGGCTCGCCCGGTCGTATTCGAGCCTGCCATCTCATAGTGACCTGCACTGCCTTCTGAGGAATGATGGCATTGACTATTTCTTTACGGCTGCTTTTGTACTGGGGCATTTGGGATAAGGAATCCACTAGGAAGTTCTTCCCCCCGGGGATGTATTTTAGAGTGAAATCAAATCAGTTAAAATACTGCGCCCACTGAACTTGTTTGGGTGAGTGTTTTTGAGGGGTCCTGAGGGCCTCCAGATTCTTGTGATCAGTCCATACTTCAGATGGCAGTTGGCTTTCCTCTAGGAAGTGTCGCTAGGTTAACAGTGCCCACCGGATGGCGAAAGCCTCCTTCTCCCACACCACCCACCTTTGTTCGGGGTCGGTGAGTTTTCGGGAGGTATAGGCACATGGTTGGAGGTTCCCTTCTTTATTTTTCTGGAGAAGAACAGCTCCCACTGCTACGTCGCTGGCATCTGCTTGGATGACAAAAGGTTCTTCGGGGCTGGGGTGCTTTAGGACCGGTTCCTCTGCAAATAGCCACTTGAGGTTCTTGAATGCCCCTTGGCATTTCAAAGTCCACTCTAGCAGTTGGTTGGGCCATGCCTTGGCTCCCCCTTTTCCCGTTTTTAGCAGTTCGGTGATTGGTAGGGCCGTCTTTGTGAAGGAGGGGATGAACTGTTGGTAGAAGTTTGCAGTTGGTAGAAGCTTTGCAGTTGCTTTTCCAGGGTTGATCTCCACCCCCTCACTTGATACTCAATAGCCTAGGTAGTCAAGGCAGCTCTTGTGGAACTCGCATTTGGACAATTTAGCATATGGGTTTGCAGCCAGGAGTTTTTTCAATACCTGGCGGACCAGTTTGACGTACTCCTCCATTGTCTCGGTGAAGATGAGAATGTCATCAAGATAAACTGGGACCCCCTTATACAGATGCTCATGCAGCACCTCGTTAATCAATTGCATGAAGACGGTGGGGGCTCCCTGGAGACTGAATGACATTACTTTGAACTGGAAACTACCCAGTGGGCAGTTAAATGCTGTCTTCCATTCATCCCCCTCTTTAATTCTTACTCTATAGTATGCTTCCATCAAGTCTAGCTTTCATTCTGCACAGAGAGTACATCTTTTTGGGATAGATCATTTGTGCCAAGATGTATAATAGCATCAACATCATAGTCCTTACTGGCATTCTTGACTATCTTAAAAATACGCCTCTTGTCTCTGCTGGCAGTAGCACCTGGCAGACACCTGACCTCTTTCAAAACCTCCGTATCCTTTCCTAAATTTACATCCCTTACAATTGAATCACCAACCAGAAGGTGGCTTCTCTTTTTGGATACCTTGCTCTTCTTGCATGACTGATGTGTAATACCTGATTACAGGTATTACATGGCAAGCTGAAATGTGATGGGATATAGCTTAACATGTCCTGCAAATAGAGATGCACTTGTAAAAAGTTTAAGTGCTGAGGGGCAAATGACATGGGTTTTGTAATTTGTTAACTAACATAGTTACTTTGTATTTTAATTTGATTTATTTTCTCTCTTTTAAAATGATGTTCAGGTTTATTAGCTTTTAACATTCCTAAACCGATAAAGCAATTTGGGGTCCACATGGCATGGAAAGCCATGAGGAAAGAAAAGTGTTGTCCTTCCTGCCTGGGGTTCAGCAGGTAAGTTTAGCCTGTCTGAATGGGAAGTTGGAATACTGAATACTCAGATAATTTGGATGTGACTTCTGTTCTGTTGATGTGTCTCTATAATAATTTTCTTGAAGCTAGCAGGATCAAGGCCTGTTAAAATTTTGTAAGTATATCTGGCCAAAATTAAAACTCCCGTGTGCATATGTATGGGCATCTGAAGGTACCTTTGAATATGTTTACATAAAAAAAAAATTCTTTACCTATGTATAATCCCAATTGGGCAGCTGCAGCAAAACAAAACAAAAACGAAAGAAAAGAAAAAAAACTGTTGACATGTTTGGCTAGCCAACAACAACAACAAAGAAATGGGCTTTTTGGCTTGGCTTAAAGCAGTGAAGAACAGATAGGCAGTGGTTAGGGCCCCCAATCACATTTTTATCAGAACCACTCCTTGCATTTTCCTCACTGCCTGGAGAACAAGCCACAAGTTTCCCCAGGAAAAAAAGTGGAAATTTAAAGGGACAAAAACCTTCACAGGCCTGGAAATGATGTTTAATGGTGTGTGTGTATGTGTGTTTGCTTTGAGTCATTTCTAAGACCTGAGGGGAGAGGGCTAGTTAGCCTTTTCTTAGTAACTAGAAGGACAATAGAATGTGTTAAACAGAATGGGGAAGATCCCATAGAATGGAAAGATGTTGGTACCCGTGTTTTCCCGAAAATAGGACCAGGTCTTATATTTTTTGGGGCTCCAAAATAAGCACTAGGGCTTATTTTTAGGGATGTCTTATTTTCCCCCATGTACGGGAGGCCCACTTCTGCTTGCTTGCGGCCGCTATGGGGCAGGAGGCCACATGGCACGCCAGTGCCACCACCATGAGGCGGGGGGGGGTGGGTGGAGCTGCCCCATGTGCCCCACACCAGCTTACCTCAGGGCCCTGCAGCCAGGCCATCCACGCCCTGACATGTGCCTCGCGGCGGCAGCTCCAGCAGCCCCGTCCAGGAGGACCCTGCGTGGCCGCCAGCCCACTTCTGCTTGCTTACGGCTGCAATGGAGCAGGGAAGCCGAGAGATGGTGGGACAGAGTGGGCAGGCGGCTGTGGGAGGCTCGTCTTCGTGTCTCTCGGCTTTTCTGCAGCCCTCGTGTCCCATCAGGATTGCCTGACTTCCCCCTTGCGCCTCTGCCTCCGTCTGCTGCTGGTGCTGCCACGCAAAGATGAGCCTCCCGCTCCGGCCCACCAACTCTCGGCTTTCCTGCATCCTGCACGGTGCATCCAGATCGCATGCCTCCCCCCACCTCTACCTCTGCCTGCTGCTTGGACAGGTTATCAACTCACCTGCGCTGTGCAGGCTGCAGCTGCTGCCGGACACCGTCGGCCCCCGCACCCTCGCCACCTCCGGTGCTGGCCACATCCCCCCGCTGATGATGACCTTAACTAGGGCTTATTTTTGGGGTAGGGCTTATATTAGGAGCACACTAAAATCTTATTTTCATAGTAGGTCTTATTTTCAGGGAAACAGGGTATATGTAAGTGGAACACAAGAGAGAGAGAGATTGAGAGACAAAGTGTGGAGTTTTATGCCATGATGAAAGGTGAGAACTTTGATCTTTTATTTTGTGAGAGAACTGAATAAGTTGATAATTGATCTATAGAAAACTCATAGAAAGTTATGTATTTCTTTAGGTTCCAATAGTTTGGAGGGTGACAAGAGAGAGAATTTTTTTTATCATTATCCCTCTCCTGAAAAAAACAAAACAAAAAAACAAATGCATTCACTGCCCCCAACCTTTTCTAACCGGAATGTGTGAGACAAAGAGGAAGGAATGAAAGTGGATGTAAGAAATCTGTTATTAGTGCAAAATTTTGTTTTGAAAATTCTCTGTGTGTCTGTCTGTAATTTTATTATTTTTTGGCTAACTTGCTGGTTACATAGTATTTGAGATTATTCCCTATTTCTCCCTTTTTTAAATTAAGAAACATCTGCATTATGTTTGTGGGTGACTGTTTTGGAGATTTTTTTTTCTACACCTTGGTAATGTTTGAGTGTGATTTCTTTCTTTCTGCAAAAGACCCAAGGGATGTAGTTAAGATTAACTGCTGGACAGAATGTTCAAGGTAATGCAAATCTCATTCTGCCTTTGAAATTGTATCTGAGTAGGAAAAGGGGGGATGCGGTTTTTTTCTGATCCTTTTAACCATTTTTTTCTGCTTACCACTTTTGCCTGAGAAGGGAGGGGCACTGTGGCATCCGATCTCTGCTTTCTCTCACAATAAAAATAATAATTTAAAAAAAACCAGTTTCTTTTTGCCTGCTCTGGTCTGCAGGAATTGGGTCAGGGGTGAAATGCTACCGGTTCGGACCGGTTCTGGCATCCGGGTAGGGAAAATTTTGATTGGTTCGGAGAACCGGTAGGGAAAATTTTGATTGGCCCCACCCACCTGCCCTCCCCCTCCTCTCACATCTCCTATATTCTGTTGTTTATTAGCTCAGCTGCTTCGCGCAGCAGAGCAGCTGAGCTAAGAAACTAAGAAAAAGCAGCTGAGCTAAGAAACAGCAAATGAGTTTTAGTCCTCAGAAAGAATAATAAACTGACACTTTTTGCCGCTTTTTTCCTCCCCCTCTCCCCCCCCCCACCAAGCAGGGAAAGGAATACTAGCTTTAATGAGATGTCGGGGCATTCAGCCAAGAGCAATTATCACCTCATTAAAATGGTGCAAGCTGCAAGCTCTTCCTGTGAAGGCTTTTCCAGTTCTTTATTCTGATTTTCTCCTGGAGCAAAAGAAAGAAAGCCCTTTCTAGTGAAGTCTTCCCTGTGTATTTATTCTGATTTTCATCTGGACTGGAGCAAAATCATCTGGTGGCAGGCCTTAAGTAACAATCCCACACTTATTTTACTCCATGCATGGCCCACCCACTATTTAATTTACCACTTCTGTCTGTTCCTCTTTCCCAAACTGT
>QLTV01001807.1:133910-148277 GCA_003457575.1 Thermophis baileyi | reverse complement strand
TCTTTCTTCTCCTTGAAGAGCACGGGGGGGGCGATCCTCGACTTTGCCGGTTGGATGAACCCTCGTTCCAAATTGGCATCGATGTATCTCCTTAATTCTCCCAGTTCCTTTGGGGTCATTGAATACATGTTGGGTTTTGGGCGCGTGGCCCCCGGCTCGAATTCTATCACACAGTCTGTAGGCCGGTGAGGGGGGAGGTAGTTGCAGTCTTCCTCACTAAACACTCCCTCTAAGTCTCGGTACTCTGCCAGCACCTGCTGGGAGCCTGGGGGCGTGGCTTCAAGCGCCGGGGCTGCCAGCTGGGGACGGTTTGCGTCCAGGGGTGTTGGCTCCTTTGGGCTGCTTTGCCTCTCTTGTGGGGGTATAGGTCCGATGTGCAGGGTTAGCTTCCGGTACCCATCCTCCCATTTTATGGTAGGGGTCCACTTGTCTAGCCATGCAAGCCCCAGAATGATTGCTTCAGACATCTTGGGGGCAACTATGAACCGGATAAGTTCATGGTGGCGTCCCATCCGCAAGTCTACCAATTCGGTGAGGAGAGTGGCGGGGGCCCCCCGATTAATGTTCCGTCCACCTGTTGGAAGCGGATGGGGTTCGCTAGGGGCCTGGTGCTGATCCCTAGCTTCTCTACCACTGCCTTGCTGATTAGACATCTAGAGCAGCCCGTGTCTATCTTGGCATTTACCTCTCCCTCCTTCCCCGTCCCTGGCACCGAGATCTTTGCCTTAATGAGGAAGGGGCGAACGGCTTCACTCACCATCGGGTCCTCTTCGCCACTGCCTCCCTCGTCCCATCGCAGGGCCGATTCCTCCACTGGCGACGTCTCAGCGTCATCAGAGGGGGGAGGGGACTCCTCCGCTTGGAGGGCCAAGCGCCCCAACTCCGGTGGTTTCGTAGGCCTCTTCCTGGCCCCCGGGGTTGGCCTAGCCCATGGCAGTGCAATTGGGGCCGGCGCCAGGAGTCGGGGAATACAAAATAAAGGCAGAATACTATTCGTTTCAAAGCTCCAGCTTGTTAATATAGAATCTTAACAGCAGGCCGGAGTCCAATAGATAAGGAACAGCTCTTACGGTCTCTGGCAAAACTCCCAGAACTTGAAAGGCAAGAAACAAGACCCGTCCTGGAACAGATACCCGAGCAGACTGGATTCACAAAGTTCAAGAGGGATATCAAACGGTTGTTTCCTGCAACCAGGCTCAGCGTGGTCAGGGCTTAAATAGTCTAAGGGTGTGGCCACTTAGCCTGCAGCTCTACTCTCGAGGAGACCTCCTCCTGAGTAGCCACTCTGTTAGAGAATTTTTCTTTCTCTGTGGGGAGAGAGCCCCTTGTCCCCACACCCACAAGTTCATCACGTTAGCCAGTCGTCTTTTGCCAGCGTGTCAGTTATTCCCATCAGCTTCCGGGCAGGTGCTGGACAAGGATGACCTTGAGAATCTAAAGGAATTTGTTATGGCTACAGGTCTACAACCCTCATGCAACAGCCCCTCCCAAATTCCCACAGCAAGAATACATTCTCAAGTGTAAAGTGTGGCAGGCCAAAGTCTCTAATAAGATATGGCTTCGGCCTGACAGTGCGGAGGTCGGGACTCGGTTGGCAAAGCGGGTGCTGCGTTGTACGCATAAAGCAAGGCGGCTCGCCACTCAGCCTGTGCTGGCTGCCCCTTCTCCGATGTCTCCAGACATCCCAGTCTGTGCTGGGGAGACGGCGCGCGTGCCCACAGAGAGGGCTCTGAGTGACCCCTCTGGCACGTGTGCCATAGGTTCGCTACCACTGCCCTACACCATTTCTGACAAATGGCAGTCCAATCTCTTTGTCAGGGCTCCAAGTAACACCCCCAACGAAAAGAAACTCCGAGGCTTGGATTTCCTCAAAGCTAAAATTTATTAGAGATGTCATATTGGCACATCTGTGAAAACCCGAATCTGAGAGCTTCCAGGTTTTCTCCACCCAAACGAAAGTTCAAGACCCTGCCCAACACCCACATGTCCATCACACGATCCAATCAGGTACCGTCCAAAACTGAAGATGCCTCCCAGTCACTTCATCACAGCTGCCGGGCACAGCGACCTTGACTTTCTGGAAAGATTGTTGTTTAGACTACTATATATCACCTACTCCATACAATTCCCCTTCCCATTTTCCCACATCAGAAAATGTGGCAGGCCTGAATACAAAAAGGTAAAAGATGGCTTCCAGGCCTGACACTCTTCTTTAAAACTTCCAGTGTTGGAGCATTTACAACTTCTGGAGAAAAAGTTGGTCCACTGATTAATTGTTTCCAGGAAGAGCATTCAGAGATGCATTTTGCTGCAGCCACTTAAGAGATTTTCCTTTCAGTTTATTCAATTCAATTCAGTTTAATTCAGTTGCCAGCTATGATACATCATTTCTTTATGGCAACCTTCCTTTACATAAATGGTTTTATTTGTTCTAAATTATTACTTCCATTGTTCCTGAACAGTTGCTGGGGCTGAAATAGCTACAGTTTTTAAAGACAGGTTGCAGAATTTGGTTTAAAGCTTCCAGAACAGTTTCTCTCACTTAAAGAAGTAATAAGTTATTGTTTTGGCATCTTTGTCCCAAGCTTCAAAAGATTTTAAAAAACAATACCGGTAGTCCTCAATTTACGACCACAATTGAGCTGAAAATTTCTGTTGCTAAGCAAGGCAGTTAAGTGAGTTTTACCCCATTTTATGACCCTTTTGCCACAGTTGTTAAGCAAATCACTGTAGTTGTTAAGTGAATCAAGTGGTCGTTAAGTGAAACTGGCTTCCCCGATTGACTTTGCTTGTTGGAAGCTGGCTGGCAAGGTTACAAATGGTAATTGCGTGGCCCTGGGACAGTGCAACTATCATAAATACATGCTAGTTGCCAAGTGCCTGAATTTTGATCACGTAACCATGGGGATGCTGCAACGTAAGTGTGAAAAACAGTAAAAAGTCACTTTTTTCAGTGCTGTTGTAACTTTGAATGGTCACTAAACAAATGGTTGTAAGTCAAGGACTATCTGTGTACCATTTGGAACTCTGCTTGGAAATGGTGAAAGAGGAAGTATAGGTTCTTTAAGAAATGAGGATATGCTCCAAATCATAAACTGAGATCTTAAGGCCTTGGGGAAATAAGGAGAAACAATGAAAAACCTTGATTTTCCCAAGTGGTTTGGAAAAAAAAATGTTTTCTTTCATATTTTTCCTGGTGTTTCATTATTATAGTCCTAGTCTATCATTTACAAGCAGTTTACAAAATTACACTTGCAAGCAGTTTAGTAAGGATGGCATATCTATATTTCTCTAATAAACTTCTGTGTTTAATATAAAATATAAAAATTGACTTTGAAAGTGAATTTCTTATACTGAAATTTACTGAAGGAATTACAGAAGCAGAATGTGTTCCTATAATATATACACTTTGCTAATACTTGTCATGTTTGCTCCAAAAAGCTAATCTATATATATATAAAAGCCAAATACCACTCACTCATCACGAAATCTCCAGAACTGTAAAGCCTACAAACTTGAAACTTGGCACGTATGTTCCTCTTGGCTTCTAGGTGCTCGCTAAGAAAGGATTTTTCGAAATAACCATCAGATCATTAGTATTTCTTATACAGTATTATATTATATTAACACGCTCAGATGCTAAAGAGTTAGACATTCTCCCCCTCCCCACCTGAAAAGAACTCTGTTCCAACTGCCAGTTGCCTCATATTAATACGCTCTGATGCTACCCCTTCGCTAAACCGGGCGTGGGCGTGGCCAGCACGTGACTCATCCGGCCTGCGGGCTGGGAGTTTAGACATTCTACTCCCCGTCCCCACCTGAAAAGAACTCTGTTCCAACTGCCAGTTGCCTTATATTAACACACTCTGATGCTAAGGAGTTAAGACCGGAAGAGCGGGGTGTATGGGAAGGGTGGGCTGGGAGTTTAGACATTCTACTCCCCGTCCCCACCTGAAAAGAACTCTGTTCCAACTGCCAGTTGCCTTATATTAACACACTCTGATGCGAAGGAGTTACACATTCCAAATAAATTTTCAAGCTTTAGGTGTCAATGTATCAAGCCCGATCACATAGTTTCGTAGTGAAGCACGGGTATCCAGCTACTAGTTCAGATATATAGTATTTGTATTTGGTTTGTTGGAAGAAATTTCCCTGGTTCGTTCCCAGCTGGGAAGCAGTCACCGATGCTGAGAAGAAATAGACATGGAAGCAGCTGCCAGAAAAGGGATCCTTTAATTCAGGAGGGCAAGAAAAGTAGTGACACAGCTCAAGAGTTCCTGGGTTGCAAGCAGACTTGGAAGTGTGACTCTGAGCCTTTTATTCTTAATTCCCTTTTGAAGCTTCTGCAGCTTGATGGGTTTATTTGTGTGCCTCTAGTTAAAGTGATTGCCCTGGATCCTGTCTTCCTGCCTTAATGGGTTAATCCTGTTCCTGGGGCTTTGTCTTTCCTATCCTGGCGGTTAATTCTGCCAGGAAAGAGGAAAAGGGGAGTTCCAGGTGAGTTATTTTTAGCCTGATTCACCTTATCTTAATGGCTCTACTTAAGTATTTCTATTATCAGCTCTCTTAGCAGGGCTGCTCTGTGTTTTTCTTTCAGCTGGTGCTTCTTGGTTCTCCAGTGAGGTTGCAGGATAGTCCAGGAACAGGAATGGGTGATGACTTTGTCCTTCTGCCTGGAGAGTGAGTCATAATTTTTAGCCACGCCCCCATCGCCTCTCTCTCTGGCGTTGCCTCTGTCACTGACTCCAGTTATCGACTCAGTCCTCGCCAGAGAGACACGCTTCGCTTAGTGGCTGTTTACCTCTAGGCAGAAGAAGAGTCATTTTTCCATTCAGGTTTTTCCAGCAACCTACAACACTGTTATTGAAGCCATCTCTCATAGCACAGGTTTGAATTTGGCGCTAAGCGCCGGACGGCGCCTGCCGGGCTTAGGCTGCCTCAGTGGGGTTTCGGACAGTAATATCGGCCATTACATTGAGGGTTAAAACAGGAGCAGGCTACCCTGGGTCCGCCCCAGCCGCCGCCCGTAAAGGAGCTGATTTGCCCGCCTCAGCCTTTGATCGCCCATATTTCGTCGGAGCAGGCTTCCCTGGGTCCGCCCCAGATGCCGCCCGCACAGAGCCTTTGTTTTTTCCGGCCTCTTCCTCACCGATCGCTTTGCTCTCCCTCAGCGAGCTACGGAGCAGGCTTCCCTGGGTCCACCCCAGCCGCCACCCGTACTGAAGCAGAAACTGCTCCCGTTCGCCTGTCAGCCATTCGCCTTGTGTCCCCTCTAGCGAGCCTGCTGCCTCGGGTCTAGTAACTCTATTTCGTTCCGAGCAGCACTGAGGAGAGAGAAGCACTTGGGGCTTGTTATCTGGGCTGGCCAAACCGGTATCAATCGGAGCTGCCGCCTCAATCCACCCCTGTCTGTAATCAATTTTTTTTTACCTCAGAGGCATTTCAAAATGGCGGCCCGACATGCCTCCTCTCAGCTGAGACCTACCATCCCTGTTAGGGGCCCCCCTGAGGCTACCTTTACGCCTATGGCAGCTGGTCTCCGTCCCAGGGATGAGGATGAGGAGGAGGATGAGGAGGAGGAGGAATTAGACATTCCTGGCAAGGTGAAGGATTTTATTTCTGAAGCTGTCTCCAGAAGTATTGAGGCAGTTTGGCAACGCCAACAGTTTCCTACCTTTGGGCGCAAGGAGGGAATTCCTTCTTCCTCTCAGCAGGTTCCCAGTCAGGAATGTTCATCACAGGCTGTGCAACAGTCCCGTTGTTTCTTAGGAGATTCAGCTGAATCCTTATTAGGAGAGGTCCAAGCTGATTTGGCCCTCTTAGATGATGATGAGACCTTTTTGCCAGACCCTCCGGCCTTCTCAGGCCTTTTTCCTCTGGCATTGTTCAAGCCACTCCTGCATAAGGCATGGGCCACCGCCCAGATTGGCACTGATTTTGCCCCCCCTCAAAGGGCTCCACAGGGTCCAGACCCCGGACTATTTTCTGCACCGGTGGCCGAACAGGACTACATTCCAGTTCCTGAATTGTTCCTGAATGTGGTCCAGAACCAATGGCTACAGCCCGGGGTTCTTCCAACGCCTAGCTTTAGCGACAAAAAGCTGTACCATGTCGGCCCATCCCTAGCAGAACCTCTGTCTCTGCCCACCATTGATGATCCTATTGTGGCCCTTTCATCTCCTTCACCTTACCCCTCTGGGGATGCGGCTGAAAACTTAAGGGCAGAGGACAAAAAATCCGAACTCTCCCTCAGGAAAGCCCACCTAGCAGCCGCCTGGGCGGTCAAGGCCTCTACGGCAGCCTCCTTTTTTAATCATACCACCTTACTGTGGTTACGACAATTGCAAGCTAAGATCTTGCCCCAGGAGGCCAGATTACATCAGGATCTCAACAAATTGGTTGCCACGGTGCAGTATTCTTCTGACGCCACCCTGGATGCAGCCAAATATGCTTCCAGGGCGTTAGCCGCCTCAGTCACATCTAGGAGGCTCCTGTGGCTGCGTCAGTGGCCAGCTGACATCAAGGCCAAATGGCGACTCGCATCTGCCCCCTATTCGGGGGGGAAGCTATTCGGGGCTCCACTGGAACCATTACTCGTGGAAAACAAAGATAAGAGGAAGGTCCTACCTTCATCCTCCCGGAGACCGGACCGACGATCTACATCTTACGGTCGCAGGTATTCCTTTCGTGCCTTCGACACGGAGGCCAACCAGTTCCAGCGGTACCAGTATGGCAGAACAGCTCGTCAAGCAGACCGACCTGACTCCCGCAACAAGTGCAAGCAGCCCTTTCAGGCCAGACGCCCCTTTAGAGGGGCAGGGGGGAGGCAGTTTAGGAGACAGAAGTGATTTTTTCCCCATAGGAGGGTGCTTGGCCCTTTTCGTAGACAAGTGGGAGGAAACAACATCTGATCCTTGGGTCCTTGAGGCCCTACGTTCAGGTCTTTCCCTAGAGTTCCTCTCCCACCCCCTGAACCACTTAATTGGTTGCCACGGTGCAGTATTCTTCTGACGCCACCCTGGATGCAGCCAAATATGCTTCCAGGGCGTTAGCCGCCTCAGACACATCTAGGAGGCTCCTGTGGCTGCGTCAGTGGCCCGCTGACATCAAGACGAAATGGCGACTCGCATCTGCCCCCTATTCGGGGGGGAAGCTATTCGGGGCTCCACTGGAACCATTACTCGTGGAAAACAAAGATAAGAGGAAGGTCCTACCTTCATCCTCCCGGAGACCGGACCGACGATCTACACCTTACGGTCGCAGGCATTCCTTTTGTGCCTTCGACACGGAGGCCAACCAGTTCCAGCGGTACCAGTATGGCAGAACAGCTCGTCAAGCAGACCGACCTGACTCCCGCAACAAGTTCAAGCAGCCCTTTCAGGCCAGACGCCCCTTTAGAGGGGCAGGGGGGAGGCAGTTTAGGAGGCAGAAGTGATTTTTTCCCCATAGGAGGACACTTGGCCCTCTTCGTAGACAAGTGGGAGGAAACAACATCTGATCCTTGGGTCCTTGAGGCCCTACGTTCAGGTCTTTCCCTAGAGTTCCTCTCCCACCCCCTGAACCACTTCATGTGCTGCCCTGTCTCCAAAAATTTAACAAAGAGGCAATTAATGGCCTCTGCCATTCAACATCTTTTAGACATCAGGGCCATTGAATCGGTTCCCATGACCGAGCGGAGACAGGGAGTGTACTCCATTCTCTTCGTTGTTCCGAAGAGTTTGGGGGGGTGGAGGGCGATCCTGGACCTCAAGGCCCTTAACTCCCACATTGTCTACAAGAGGTTCAAGATGAGCTCTCTACGGTCGATCCTGGAGGGGATTAGGCCGGGGGACTTCTTAGCCTCCATTGATTTGACTGAGGCTTACCTTCACCTCCCTATTAACATCGGTTATCACAGATACCTTCGATTCTGCTATGCGGGTCAACATCTGCAATACAGGGCCCTTCCTTTTGGGTTGTCATCCGCCCCTAGATATTTTACAAAGATTCTGGCAGCCCACCTGCGGTCCATCCCGGTGAGGCTGCAGTGTTACCTTGATGACATTTTGGTGCAGGCCTCCTCTGCCTCCAGGGTGACGGAGGCTATTTTACTTACCATCAAAACCTTGGAGGACCATGGGTTCTCCATAAATCGCACCAAAAGTCATCTAGCCCCAACAACCCGTTTGGTCCACCTAGGGGCCGTTATTGACTCAGAACTGGGGGAGGTTTTCCTCTCTCAGGAAAGGCACAATAGCCTGATTGATCTGGTGACTCAGATCCATGTGGGCAGAAGCCAACCTCCTCTCCATCAAAGCAGAACATATAGCCGGTTCGGACAATGTACAGGCAGACTGTCTAAGCAGACTGACTGTGGACCACACAGTGGCAGCTCCATCCTGCCCTGTTTCGGGACATCTGTCGCAGATTCGGTCAACCTTCCGTGGACCTCTTTGCATCAGGCCTGAATGCCCAACTTCCTCAATTCTACTTGAGGTTCAGGACCCCAGGGGCAGAAGGGACCAACGCCCTGCATTGCCGGTGGCCGGAGGGTCTCCTATACGCCTTCCCTCCCTTGCCCCTGATACCGGCTGTGATCCGGAAGCTGATCGCGGAGGAAGCAGAGATCATCCTGGTGGCACCGCACTGGCCCAGGCGTCTGTGGTTCGCGGACCTGGTCAGTCTGTCCGTGACTCGACCATGGAGGATCCCTCCGGAGAAAATCTCTCTCAGCCAGGGGGTCCTACTCCCCCCGGAGCCTCAGTGGCTCCACCTGACTGCCTGGCACTTGAGAGGGAGCTCCTGAGGAGGGACCGCCTCTCCGATGAGGTCATTCAGACCATGCAGGCTGCCAGGTGCCCATCCACGGACAGGATCTACAATGCCACCTGGGTAAGTTTCTCCAAGTGGTGTGACATCCACCTGCTAGTCCCCGCTCAGGCCTCCGTTCACAATGTCCTGGACTTCCTACAAGAGGGGCTAAACAGGGGTCTCGCCCATAGTATGCTACGCAGACAGGTAGCGGCCCTGGCGACGGTGGTGGCTGGCAGTGGACAAGACTCTCTTGCCCACCACCCCCATATACGTAGGTTCCTACGTGGAGTAGCCACCCTTCGACCACCGGTGGTGCACCGTCATCCCTCCTGGGATCTGCCCAAGGTCTTACAAGCCCTGACTGTCGAACCCTTTGAGCCCATCAGGGCGGCTACCCTTCGTAACTTGACTCTGAAGGTGGCGTTCCTGGTCGCAGTGACCTCGGCCAGGCGCATATCTGAGCTGGCGGCCCTCTCTGTCAGGGAGGACCTTTGTCAATTTTATCCTGATAGGGTTGTACTAAGGATGGACCCCTTGTTTGTACCGAAGGTCAACACGTGGTTCCATCGAGCCCAAGAGATTGTGTTGCCAAACTTTTGTCCTCGGCTTTCTCAGGCCCTGGAGCGCCAGTGGCACACGCTGGATGTGAGGAGGGCACTCCGAATTTATATCAAGAGGACGGCCTCCTCTAGACGTTCGGAGGCACTCTTTGTATCCTTCCAGCCAGCTTCTTTCGGGTCTAAGGTATCCTCGTCAACCATCGGCCGTTGGATACGTGCCTGTATCGCGGCCGCGTACCACGCCCAATCTCTACCGGTGCCGCAGGGGGTGACCGCTCATTCTACTAGGAGTGCCGCGTCCTCCGCAGTCTGGTCTACACAGGCTTCCCTGGAAGAAATCTGCAGAGCGGCCACCTGGACTTCCCCTACGCCGTTTATCCGGCATTACCGGCTGGACGTATTTGCCTCGGCTGAGGCTTCTTTCGGCAGGAGAGTGCTCCAGCAGGTTCTCTGGGCATCGGACGATCCAGCCCCAACGGAGGCCCGCCCTTAGGACTGCCGGCTTTGGTATGTCCCATTCCTGGACTATCCTGCAACCTCACTGGAGAAGGAGCGTTGGTCCTACCTGAACGCCTTTTCTCAGTGAAGGTTGCCTTGCAGGATAGGCCAGTCCCGCCCTTGTATGACCGCAGGGTCTGGATTCGGCTGGGTGGGGTCAGGGCAGTTAACCTCTGGATAAGTTTGTCTTGTTACAGCTGCGCCTTCGTCGATAACTGGAGTCAGTGACAGAGGCAACGCCAGAGAGAGAGGCGATGGGGGCGTGGCTAAAAATTATGACTCAGTCTCCAGGCAGAAGGACAAAGTCATCACCCATTCCTGTTCCTGGCCTATCCTGCAACCCTCACTGAGAAAAGGCGTTCAGGTAGGACCAACGCTCCTTTTCTTAAAAGGGGGAAGGGCTGGCTTGAGTTTCTTGGCACTGTTTTCTGAGGTTTCTGGTGCTGTGAGGTTTCTGGCACTGTCCTTTTGGGGTATACTTCCCACAGGTTCAATAGTGAAATGTTTCAGTTTTCTCCAAGGTATATGATGTAGGGCCATAATAAAAAGAGATTAATTGGTGCTTAGTTTTTTAAATATTTAGGGCTGCTAATTATTTTGCGTGGCACATTATTTTTATTTTAGATTTTTTTAATCTTTCCTTTATTATTTTTATAAATAACTCAAGGTGGCAAATATACAAAATACTCCCTCCTATTTTTTCCCCAAACAATAACCCTGTGAGGTGGGTTGGGCTGAGAGAGAGTCACCCAACTGGCTTTCATGCCTAAGGTGGGACACATTATTTGTGTTTTATGTCCAATGTGTGCAAATCGGGCATGCACACAAAGAATGGTTTTTGATAAACAGGCAGAAGTGTTTGTGTGAACTTGTCTTCAGAATTGTTTAAAATTGGGTAAATGGACCTTTTTATTTCATAATTGATGGTAGTCCACAGTTTTTATTTCACCTTGTAATGAGCAATTACTTTTGGTGCCACACCCTTAAGTCTACTGGAAGATGCCATGGGGTGTTTTTTTCTGGCTCCTTTTAACTTGATTCCAAAATCTGATGTGATGAATGAAATATTTTCATGAGATCTCTGCAAAACATGGAGACATGCTTCATGGTGGGTAAATCAAAGCTGAAAAGTTTATACCGTAGTTACTGCTTGTCATTATATACTGTATGTGAATCCAACTTGTCAGAATAAGCTTAGGTAGTTCCTTAAAAATGAACTTGGTTCAGACTAAAGGCTGCAATCCAATATTCTTTTCTCACAACAGTTAACCAAATACCCATGGAAAGTCTGTAAAGCGAACATGTGGACAGTTACTTTCCTATGTGTTCCTTACAACTGGTGTGAAAGGCTTGTTGATCTGATACTGAAAGAAATATATACAGCAGTCAGGATTAATAGTCATGAAAAACCTTTGACTGTCAGACTCACATGATGTCATTAGGTTAGAAAACTTAATAGGCAATGTTTACTTTATAATGTTAATAAAGTTTAGTGTAAGTTAAATAAATATCAGAGCTATGCTTTGTAAATGTTTAGAAGGGGCGTTGGTCTTACCTGAACGTCTTTTCTCAGTGGGTTGCGGGATAGTCCAGGAATGAGTTGTTACAGTCGGATCTGTCCAGAGACTGAGTCATAGTTTTTCAGCCATGCCTCCTTGCCTCTCTCTCAGGCCCCCAGTTTTCGGCGATGTCGCAACTGAAAGAGAGGTCCTTCAAGAAGATATTAGTTACTCCCTGGCTCCAGATCCTATGATCACCAGGGTGGGACTGGACTATCCCGCAACCCACTGAGAAAAGGCGTTCAGGTAAGACCAACGCCCCTTCTCCAGTGTAGTTGCGGGATAGTCCAGGAATGGGACATACCAAAGCCTGGCTGTCCTAAGGGCGGGTAGCCGTAGGGTCTGGAGCCCCCAAGGCCAAATGCACCTGTTGTAAGACCCTCCTGCCAAAAGTTGCCTCCGCAGAGGCGAAGACATCCAATTTATAGTGCCTAATGAAAGGCGAAGGAGTGGTCCAGGTAGCCACCCTGCATATCTCCTCTAAGGAGGCTTGTGTCGCCCAAGCGGCGGTAGTGGCTGCGCTTCTTGTAAAGTGAGCAGTTATGCGCCTAGGCAAAGGTAGTGCCTGCATCTCATAAGTCTTGGCGATACACACCCTTATCCAACGACCTATGGTCGAGGAAGACACTTTGGTGCCCAACGAATTTGGTTGAAATGAGACAAATAACGCCTCAGACCTTTGGTGGTCGCCGTTCTCTTGATGTATACTCGAAGAGCCCTCCTTACATCCAGGGTATGCCACCTCCTCTCCAGGGCATGGGATGGCCGTGGACAGAAGTTAGGCAGTATGATCTCCTGGGTCCGGTGGAACGAGGAGTTTACCTTCGGGATGAAGGAGGGATCCAGTCTGAGGATCACCCTATCCGGTTGGAAGACACAGATCCGTCCTAACGGATAGAGCTGCCATCTTGGAAATGCGCCTTGCTGAGGTAACCGCTACCAGGAAGGCTACCTTAATAGTCAGATATCTGAGGCTCGTCCGCAAGGGCTCGAAGGGAGATGCTGTAAGGGCCTGCAGCACCTTGGGCAAATCCCAAGAAGGATATCTGTGAACTGTAGGCGGTCGCAAATTAGTAGCACTGCGAATGACAGGATGACGTGCGAGAGGTTGCCGTCCGTCGCCCATCAGGACTGTGGATAGAGCCGCAATTTGACGCCTAATGGTGTTGTGTGACAAACCCTTGTCCAGTCCCTCCTGCAAGAAGTCCAGCACCTGTGGAACAGAAGCGGAAGCTGGGTTAAGGTGACCTCTGGCACACCATCTGGCGAAACTAGCCCAGGTGGCGTTGTAGATCTTGATGGTCGATGGTCGCCTGGCCGCCTGAATAGTTCGTATGACCTTGCTGGAATAATTGTCCTTCCTCAGGAGCTCCCCTTCAAGTGCCAGGCGGTCAGTTGGAGCCACTGAGGCTCCGGGTGGACCAAGACCCCCTGGCTGAGGGAGATCCTCTCCGGAGGTATTCTCCAAGGTCGAGAGACTGACAGACCGACCAGGTCCGTGAACCACGGATGCCTGGGCCAGTGAGGAGCGACCAGGATCACCTCTGCTCCTTCCGAGATCACTTTCTGGATTACTCTGGATTACCAGGGGAAGAGGTGGAAAGGCATATAGGAGTCCGGGTGGCCAGGGGCTGCGGAGGGTGTTGGTCCCCTCCGCTCCCAGAGGTAGGAACCTCGTGGAGAAGCAGGGAAGTTGAGCGTTTGCCTGAGAAGCAAACAGGTCTACTGTCGGGTGTCCTAACCTGTCGCAGATGTCCCGGAAAATTTCCAGATGGAGTCGCCACTCGGCGTGGTCCACAGTGATCCTGCTCAGGAAGTCTGCCTGAACGTTCGATGACCCAGCAATGTGCTCCGCCCTGATGGAGAGGATGTTGTTCTCTGCCCACTTGCCTAACCTCAAGGATTCTATCATGAGAGGCTTGGAGTGGGTTCCCCCCTGGTGGTTGATATGGGCTTTTGCTGCAACATTGTCGGTGAGCACAAGGACATGCTGCCCCTGTACCGAGTCCAGAAACTGGGGAAGGGCCAGGTGAATAGCCCTCAACTCCAACCAGTTGATGTTGTTGGATAGGTCCTCTGGAGACCAGTGACCCTGAGCTACTCTGGATTGGAGGAGTGCACCCCAGCTGAAGAGGCTGGCGTCTGTTGTGAGCGTGATGCGAGCGGGCTCCCTGAAGACACATCCCTTGTTGAGGGCTGAGGATGCCCACCAGCGGAGGGATTTCCTGACGGGCAAGAAAACCTTGACCTTGGTCAGAGAATTGAGGTCAGGAAATCCCCCGGCCGAATTCCTTGCAGAATAGACTGAAGGGAACTCATTTTGAACTTCCTGTAGACTAAGTGGGAGTTCAGGGACTTTAGGTCTAAGATCGCTCTCCACCCCCCCCCAGGACTTCGGTACAATGAAGAGTGTCAGATCCCAACGAGACCTTGGTCAGAGAATTGAGGTCAGGAAATCCCCCGGCCGAATTCCTTGCAGAATAGACTGAAGGGAACTCATTTTGAACTTCCTGTAGACTAAGTGGGAGTTCAGGGACTTTAGGTCTAAGATCGCTCTCCCCCCCCCCCCAGGACTTCGGTACAATGAAGAGTGTCAGATCCCAAAGAGTGATCGTGCCATTCAGCTGAGAGAAGGGGGGGGCTTGGGTTTGATTTATTAGCATTGCCTGTGTCAATGGACGATTTACAATCCATGCCCAGGCGCCAAACATCCTGAGATCTCTTCACTTTTGGAGAAGGTTTATGAGGGGCAATGTGGGATGTTTCACTTCAATGGATAACAGAAGATGGTCAGAGAAATGTATGTTTATCCGGTTCCCAGAGCAGTTGATAAAGAAAACATTTTCACACTTGTGTATTGGCTAGAATCTGCATTCTGGCTAATGGGAGGGGTCTCTACTGCTTTAACTCTACCTGCTTTGCCTAAGGGTATTCAGACGTTGCTTTGAATGGAATGC
>QLTV01001807.1:110510-120762 GCA_003457575.1 Thermophis baileyi | reverse complement strand
TCTTCAACAGCAAACAAAGATTCTCTCCTATCACAGATAGCTAGCTACACACAGAGCTTACAGACACGAAGTCACTCAGCAATGAATCAGCAAAAGCGAGAGAGCACTAACCATGTTCTCTAGCTCCCTCTTATGGCCGTTACTGCCAGTCAGAATGCACCAATGCATTTAAATTCTTACCAGCCTGTCTTTGTCTTAATCATCAAACAAAGATTCTCTCCTATCACAGATAGTTAGCTACACACAGAGCTTAATTGCAGACACGAAGTCACTCAGCAATTAATCAGCAAAAGCGAGAGAGAGAGAGCGAGCACTAACCATGTTCTCTAGCTCCCTCTTATGGCCGTTACTGCCAGTCAGAATGCACCAATGCATTTAAAGCAATATTACATATATACATATAAACAGTGATTTGTGGCTTGTTTATATTAACCAACCCAACTGTTTGGACAGAGTCCTAACACTCTGCACAGACTCAGATGTGTTTAGCTCCCATTGGCTGACTTAGTTGCTATGCCTATTCATTGGCTGACCTTGTTACCATTGCCTCTCCCAGTTCATGAATAATCTGACACCACCTCACGCTTGCGCTCTGCTATCACTTGGTGCCAGTCTGCCATGAACTGAGGGGAGACTGGATGGGAAGGGGGAGGATTCAGGGCTAATGAATAGCTCACTGTATCTTCTGGAGACACGACTTCAAGGTCAGACGGCTGAGAACAGACTGAATACTTCATGTGATCTTGATTCTATCCCACTGTTAATGCAACCTAGGATTGCATTGGCTTTTTTGACTGCTGCCACACACTGCTGGCTCATATTTAAGTGATTGTCCACTAGGACTCGAAGATCCCTCTCGCAGTTACTGCTATTGAGCCAGGTTTCACCTAATCTGTACCTGTACATTTGGTTTTTCTTGCCTAAGTGTAAAACCTTTCTTTTCTCTCTATTGAATTTCATTTTGTTGGATGGGGCCCAGTGTTCAAGTCTGTTGAGATCCATCTGGATCTTGAGCCTATCTTCTGGGGTGTTGGCTATTTCTGCCAGTTTAGTGTTGTCTGCAAATTTGATGAGTTCCCCTTCTATTCCATCATCTAAATTGTTTATGAAGTTGTTAAAGAGTACTGTGCTTAAAACGGAACCTTGGGGTATCCCACTGCTTACTTCCCTCCATCTAAGATGTATGTCAGGGTTCCGATCGATGCCCTAATTAAATCATGAGTCTCAAGCCAAGCTTCAAAAGAAATCCAGTTATTTATTAGGAGCTTCATGTTGGCACGATCCAAGTGATGCCAACTCTGACCTCACTTAATTCGCGCCTTGACTCTGACCCTGTTTCCCCCTCCCCCCAAGGTGTGTCATCAGTCACATTCCCCAACAAAGCAATTTCGCGGGTTGTAGAAGTCACTCCCTCTGGCCACTGTGGGTACCCCTGAAGATGACCTTGACGTTGCCACTGGAATGTGCTTTATTTTGACTGAAATGCAAGTTCCTCGATGCAGCTAGGAGGCTCGGTTTTCCCATCCCCCTGCCTATGGCAACTCGAGAGCAGGTCAGGAATGCTTTGCGAGTTGACATTGTAATTCCATTAAGGACTACACGTTGAGAGTGGTTTGTCAGCCAGTTACAAATCCATCTGGTGGTGATGCTGTCTATCCCACATTTTTTTAGCTTACCAAGAAGTAGGTTGTGGTCTACTTTGTCAAATGCCTTACTGAAATCCAAGTATACTATCTTCACTGCATTTTGCTGGTCCACTAATTTAGTCACTTTGTCAAAGAATGAGATAAGGTTTGTTTGGCATGATCTGTTATTGACAAACCTGTGTTGGTTTCTGGTTAAACAATAGAGATTTCAGTATTTTTTAAAGAATATAGTGGCTTTTGTGAAATCAGAGTTGTAGTGACTTAAAACCTGTTTAACAGAGTTAATGATAGGGTATTCTTAATATGTGATTAGAATTATTTTGTATAATACTTCAAAATTATTTTGAACCAAAAGCATATGTGGCTGTTAAACTTACCCTTTGTTTATCAGATTGGAAATGATACAGTTTTTGAAAGTATTATCTTCTTGAAGCAGCCTACTGAAAACAATCCAAGTTGGTACCTGATAGAATTATGAAATATTTTATAACTCTTTGCTTAACTCTTTAGGAGTGTTGAATATGCTGTCAGTCTTGAAACATTGAAAACAGTGATCATTCTGATTTGATTGTTCTTAATTTAAAATTAGCATAGCATATTACAATTCTTGAAAAGCTTGTTTTATCAGTTAATATATTTTTGGATTACTTTTCATATAGTTTTTATTCTGTTCATTACTTTAGAATCCAGTACCTTTATATTTCCATCTAGTAAGGGAAGCATTAACTAGTATTTCAGCAAGCAAATATTTCTAGGAACTATAAAATATATTTTTGTCATTTC
Source organism: Thermophis baileyi (assembly GCA_003457575.1). Lineage (NCBI taxonomy): Eukaryota > Metazoa > Chordata > Lepidosauria > Squamata > Dipsadidae > Thermophis > Thermophis baileyi. Next base: position 118,333 of record QLTV01001807.1, on the reverse strand, counting down.
AGTTTTTTTATTTGTTCCTTCAAATGACAGAATAATTAATAAGCAAGCGCTGCATTGCATTTGAAAGGCCTTGATAAACACAGGCAAAAATAATGTCAAAATGAGATTGAATAATCTTCAAAGCTAAAATTAATTTAGTTTCAGATTATATTGGATCCCTGCATTTCTTCTAACATCTTCAAAGACATGCCTGAACAGTTTTAAGGGTTAAATCACTGCTTTTCAAGTGTTGCCTGAACAAAACACTGGGTATCGTGTGTATACAGTATATTTATTAAAACTGACATACTCTCAAGCATTGGGTAAAAATAACCACCTTGAATTTGACCTCTGTTTTTGCTGGCATTTGTTATCAGTTTTATTATCATTAAATGTGCATCTTGAAAGAAAATGAAAGTCTTTTCAAGGAACGGTATGACATTTAGCGAAAAAAAACCTTTTTGTTAACAAACATTGGATGTATACAGTATAACCCATGACCCAGAATTAATTGGAGTACCATAAGGTCTGTTCTAAATGTATAATTTAATTTTTATGACTCTTTTTTCCAGTCTAAGCCTTATGCATTTGACCGTGTATTCCAGTCACACACATCACAGGAACATGTATATAATGATTGTGCTAAAAAGATTGTCAAAGGTAAGAGGATACTTTACTTAAATAACCATAAAATATGTGAGCCACAGATGTACTTTTTAGCCTTATTACCTGTCTTGCCTTTGAAAACACTAATTTGGTAGTAGCAAGATAAAACAGTGTAGTTTAGGTGCAAAAATTAGCTTGCTTTTCAATCTGATACTTCAGTCTAATGACTGATTTTAATAAATGTACTGAGAATCTCTTGAATGTAGTTGTGAGGAGTCACCACCCATACATAATCAAATTATGGAACTTGGAGTTTCTTAATAAATGGGGAGCTGTTTTTTTTAAGCACGGGTGCACAAGTTTCAGCTGAGGACAATATATCTTTCAGTGCCATGCCAAGACACCCACTCCAAAATTTACTAAATGGACCCAAATTTATAATACTGTGTTTCCCCGAAAATAAGACCCGGTCTTATTTTCTTTTGGGTCCCAAAATAAGCACTCAGGCTTATTTTCGGGGAGGTCTTATTTTTTTTCATCACAATGCCCGGTGCCGCCCCTGCGCGCACAGGAGGTGGCGACTCCGACTGCAGCAGGAGGTAGAGGGAGGCAGGCACCCAAAGAGCAGCGGCCTGCATGCCTCGGATCAGCTGCAGGCCGCCGTGGAGAGCATGGCCATGAGGTGGGGTGGGAGAGCGAGAGAACAATCTGATCAAACCTCTCTCTCTGTGTGTATGTGTGTGAGAGAGAGAGAGAGCCCACCGTCGCCAGCCCTGATATAACTCTCTGAGGTTGGATCAGATCGTGCTCTCTCTCTCTCTGTCTCACACACACACACACACACACACACGTTGGATTGGATTTCTCTCTCTCTCTCTCTCTCTCTCTCTCTCTCTCTCTCTCTCTCTCTCTCTCTCTCTCTCCGGCGGCAGTGGCAGAGCTTCAGTGCCTGGCTGGTGGGGTACTTCTCACTTGGCCGCTTTCCCTCTTTCTTCTCCCTGCTCCTCCTCCTCCAGACAAAAGCTGTGCTTTTCGTCTGTCCATTGCAGTGCAGTGCCCAGGATTTACTTTGACAGTGGCAGGGCTTGGGGGATGGTCAATCCCCGTTCATGGCGCAGCGGAGAAGGCGGAAGGCAATAGCCCCCACCAGACCAGCTTGGCGGGGGTGGGGTGGGAAACCGAGTGGCGCTGAAAGCAGCTGAAAGTGTGGCAGCCCTTCAGCTGCTTTTGGCGTCGCTTGGTTTCCCACCTGCAGCTGATCCAATATTTATTTATAATTTATTTATTTATAAAATTTATATGCCGCCCAACTCCCGAAGATGCTCAGGCTAATGCCCTTTGGGCGCCTGCCTCCCTCTACCTCCTGCTGCAGTTGGCCTCCGCCCGGTCGCCGCCTCCTGTGCAGGCGGGGGGGGGGGGCTTGTGATGAAAAAAATAAGACCTCCCCAAAAATAAGCCCGAGTGCTTATTTTGGGGCCCAAAAGAAAATAAGACCGGGTCTTATTTTGGGGAAACACTGGTATTATAAATTTGGGTCCATTTAGTAAATTTTGGAATGGATGTTCTGGCATGGCACTGAAAGATATATTGTCCTCAGCTCAAACTTGTGCACCTGTGCTTAAAGAAAAAACAGCTCCCCACGGTTAAAAAAAAAATTCAGTCCTTCCAACCTTGTGACATCTTTTTTTTCGTGAGAAATTGGAAGGTCTGAACTTTTTTTTTTACCGTAGTCCCACAGACTACTTTTGTTGCCCTGCACGCGGCGGCGGAGAACAGAGCTGGAAAGCAGGTTAGTGAAGGGATGTGGCTGCCCTGGGGTTGGGTAGGCGGGTGAGGGTTTGGCATGGGTGGCCTGGCTGAAGGGCCCTCAGGTAAGCAGATGCGGGGCACGTGGAGCAGCTCCACACCCCCTGCCTTGCTTCGTCCTCCACCACTCCCACCACCTCGCTTTGTTCTTCGCCACTTCTTCTCCTTGCTTGCTGCTGTAACGGAGCAGGAGGCTGAGCAATGGACCTCTTGAGCTCCGGTCCTAATCCAGCATTAACAACTCCACTCGTGTGGTTGAAAACTGGGTTTATTAAGCCAGACTCAGGCACACAAATGAGTTCCAAAAAGCAATAAGCACGAAACAGATGCAATCCGGAAGGAAAGTCAGCGCTGGGAGCATCCGCCTCCCAGCGTGGTTATGTAGGCGAGCCACGCCCTCCGTCAGCGCAGGCCTCGCCCGGAAGGTAGCTGTGTCTCAGCTCGGCCGTTTGGATCCCCGCCCGGCTGCTCCGCAAGGCCTCACAGCTGATCATCGGGCCAACACCTTTGCCTCCTCTCACAGCTGATCGTCGGGCATTCCGGTTGCCTCGCGCTGCCCTGCCTCCCCGCTACACAGCTGATTGGCACTCCAACGGCGGTTCTCTGGCATGCTACTGCAGCCACCGGCTTCACAAACCCCCCAACACCAGGAGCTTCCCTCCCCCGGTAAGGCAAACCCCGAGGGAAAACCAGGGTTTGACAGGCGGCTCCCCTCTCACCAGGGCCGCACCTGGAAGATACTAAGCAAACGTTGTGAGGATACATAGCAAAAGAGTACTACACCCGACCTCCTGTACCCCCCTCCCGGGTTTGTGAGGATGTTCCCCATGGAACTTCCTGAGCAGATGGGCCGGGCCACCTGTATGTCTCCGCTTGCCACCCAGGAGGCTTCTGTATCGGGATATCCCTTCCGTCGAACCAGGTACTGCAGTCGACCCCTATGCAGTCGGGAGTCCAATATCCGGTTGATCTCGTAATGGGTCTGCCCTCCCACCTCCACGGGACCAGGTAATGGTAATGGTTGTGGTCGAATGGAGGCCTCACCTACTGGCTTTAGCAGACTACTGAGCCGAGGTGGTGCAGTGGTTAGAGTGCAGTACTGCAAGCTACTTCAGCTGACTGCTAGCTGCAGTTCAGCGGTTCAAATCTCACCGGCTCAAGGTTGACTCAGCCTTCCATCCTTCCGAGGTGGGTAAAATGAGGACCCAGATTGTTGGGGGCAATATGCTGACTCTGTGAACCGCTTAGAGAGGGCTGTAAAGCACTATAAAGCAGTATATAAGTCTAAGTGTTATTGCTATTGCTACTGTGAAATACAGGGTGCACCTTTCCTAACAGTTGGGGTAGTTTCAGCTCCACCGTTACAGGATTAATTATCCGTACAATGGGGAATGGGCCCAGGAACTTTGGACCCAACGTCCGGCAGGGGACCCTTAACTTTGGTCGATAGATACACCCTCTCTCCCACCTGGAATGGCTTCTGGGGAAGCCATTTACTGTCTGCCTGTATCTTCTGGATGTCTGCGGCTTTCTGCAAGGCCGTCTTCACTGCTTCCCATACCCCTGGCAAGGTATCTATGCATTCTTTTGGGCAGAGGGGGGTAGGGAGTTCTCGAGGGTACTCAAGTATGGGAACGAAATCCAATCCATGCACTACCCTAAAAGGGGTAAATCCAATATTGCTGTGGACGGCATTATTGTATGCCACCTCCGCAAACGGCAGGAGTTCCGCCCAATTGGTCTGCTGATAGGTGACATAGCACTTAAGATATCTTTCTACAATGGCGTTGGCTCTCTCTGCTAACCCCTGGGTTGACCCTAACATCCGGATGAGCTCCCGCCAGAACCTGGCTGTGAACTGTACCCCCCTATCCGAAATGATCCTTCACGGCACCCCGTGAAGGTGATAGATATGCTGCAGGAATAGTTTAGCCAACCTTTGTGCCGATGGTAAACCAGGGCAGGTTATAAAATGGGTCTGTTTAGAAAATAAATCAATGGCCGTCCATATGACAGTGTGGCCATTGCTCTCCGGCAGCTCAACAATAAAATCCATGCCTATCTCCTCCCATGGCCGGGTGGGTTAGGGTTAGGCCACGGACTGCAAGAGGCCAGGGGGTTTCCCTGTGCGGGGTTTGGTAGTTGCGCAGATTGGACAGCTTCTGACATAGTCCTCTATTTCATGTTGTGTCCTGGGCCACCAAAATTGCCACTTGATTAAATGCAGGGTTTTCAGGAACCCAAAGTGTCCTGCTTATTTCACGTCGTGTCACCTTTGTAGCACCTGTGGCCTCAGGGCGTGTGGCACATACAGTTTATTGCCTTTCCACGCCAACCTGTCCCGTTGGGTGAGCAGTTGCCTGTGTTCCAAGAACCACGGGTCTGTGAGTAATTCGGTCTGCAAGTGACTCGTCAACTCTTCGGCGGTTGCAGCCAGCTGCCGGGCCGAAATCCATGCAGCAGGTTGCGTCTGTGGTGAGGAGGGAATGATGGTGTGCACAATCTCCTCCCAGCGGTTGTTGTATTGAGGCATCCTTGACAACGCGTCCGCTAGAAAGTTTTTCCCTGCGGGAATGTACTTCAAGGTGAACCGGAAGCGTTGGAAGTACTGTGCCCACCGTACCTGTTTGGGCAACAACCTCCGCAGGGCCTCGAGGTTTTTATGGTCCATACACTGTTCCCTCGCCCACCTCAGTTGGTGCTGGTGAACCCTCCACTGCTTGGTTCGCTGCTCGGGACTTCTCAGGGGTCTTCAGAGGGGTCCTCTTCACCTGGCTCACCCTAGGGCAGTGATGGCGAACCTTTTAGAGACCGAGTGCCCAAATTGCAACCCAAAGCCCACTTATTTATTGCAAAGTGCCAACACGGCAATTTAACCTGAATACTGCGGTTTTACTACCTAAAATAATGATAAACAAGGCAGAGTTCAGCTAATTGTTCTAAGAAAAACATGATAAATGCACTTTTATGCCCCTTCATTTTTTTCTGCTTTTGAAATATTACATTTAGCAACAATAAAAAAGAAAAACTTTCGTAATATCATTCCTCTCTTTCCCTCCCCCTCTCCCCCCTCTTTCTCTCTCCCTCCCTTTCTCTTTTCCTCCCTCTCTCTCGCTCTTTCCCTCCCCCTCTCTTTCTCTCTCTCTCCCTCCTCTCTCTCCCACCCTCTCTCTTTTTCTCTCTTTCCCTCCCTCTCTCTTTCCCTCCCCCTCTCTCTTTTTCTCTCTTTCCCTCCCTCTCTCTCTCTTTCCCTCCCTCCCTCTCTTTCTCTCTCTCTCTCATCTCCCTCCCTCCCTCTATCTATTCGTGCTCTCCTGTCCAGCTTCACGTGTCATGTGAATCCAACCACTTGGGCTATGGAGAGGGAGTGGAGGCTGGTAGGCAAAGTCAAGCGTTAGAGATCCACACAAAATAAGGCAATTCCAACCTGGATCCTGTCGGGGAGACCCCCTCTTCCCTCTCCCTCTCTCTCTCCCCGCGGTCTGCTTGGGACGGTATCCAACCGAAGCCTCGGACTGGCCAATCGAAAGCGGGTAGACGGTGCAGCGCTCAGCTGTGGCTACTCCTGTAGCCATGTTGGCTTTGAGGCTGCCTCTCCCCCCAGGTCCCATGGTTGCCAGGTAGGAGCATCCCGGAAACTAGCCTCTCCAAACCGCTCCCGCAGTATCTCCATCATCTGACTGGGGCAGTTGAGTAGCTGTAGCCTCCTTGTCACAGTCCGTCAGCCGTCTTTCACACCATAGAGTCGCATGGGCTCCGGAATAACTAGGGGTTGGTAGCTGGAGGCCAGTCCCAGCAGTCACAGATGAACTGTGCCACCACTCCCCCCTGGGCCCTTGCTCCTGGGCCACATCTGTGGCTGGCTGTCCCTGTGTCATCAGTTGCGGACTTCCTCACCCCTCACGCTCCTTTGGACGCACGTCTGGCACCCCAGGCTCCGCACCTTGCTCCGGTGTGATTAACATCTCTGCGACCTGTGCCTCTGCCACTGCCACCTCATCCGCTGGATCCGTCCCTTCAGCCATCCTCCCCACCAGTTCTACCTTCCAGCAGAAAGCAGCAGACAATTGGGAAAAGTGTAGAGAGCTGACTTTCTCTCCAGCTCCGGACCTAATCCAGCATTAACAATTCCACTTGTGTGGTTGATAACTGGGTTTATTAAGCCGGACTCAGGCACACAAATGACTTCCAAAAAGCAATAAGCATGAAACAGATGCAATCCGGAAGGTTATGTAGGTGAGCCACGCCCTCCGTCGGCTGTTCTGACCTAGGCTTCCCCAGCAGCACGAAGCCGAGTCCTCTTCCCGATAAACCTCTTTTATTTAATTTACAGTGAATTCATCTCCAGCAAAGTCTTTCCTCTCCCACAGTCTTTCAAGATAGTTCACAATTACCGACCTTTATCAGGCTTGAAGAGTGGCCAGGCCGTTATCTTTCAGACGCCACAATACTTGGCAAGAATGCAGAAATGAACTAATTGTCTCCTGCAAACTCCACTCCCCTTTCACTCCTCTTTTATTCTCTCTGGGAGGGGCCATTCATCATCCACCTGTGGCCTTACTCCCAAGTCGACCCTTGTTCTTTAGCTTTTCCCTGCGTCTGGCAACTCTGCGCATGCGCACACTGGGAACGGGCTCCAGCTGTTCCTCTGCCTCACTGCTGTCGGACTCCAAAGGCAACTGATAGCTGTCAGACTGCCCTGGCCCCATCTCTGCCTCCGACGCAGAACCTTCCCCAGACTCCAGGACTGGCCCATGTTCCTCCCCAACCTCCTCACTGTCCGAATCTGCTGCCAGCTCTGCTGGCGGGCCACAACATCGGCGTAGGCCTCACCCGGAAGGCAGCTGTGTCTCAGCTCGGCCGTTTGGATCTCTGCCCAGCCGCTCCGCGAGGCCTCACAACTGATTGTCGGGCCGACGCCTTCGCCTCCTCTCACAGCTGATCATCGGGCATTCCGGTTGCCTCGTGCTGCCCCTCCTCCTCACTACGCAGCTGATTGGCGCTCCAACGGCGGTTCTCTGGCACGTCGCTGCAGCTGCCGGCTTCACAAACCCCCCAACACCAGGAGCTTCCCTCCCCCCGGTAAGACAAACCCCGAGGGAAAACGGGTTTGACAGCACCGGTTTGGGGCCACTAAGCGAGACGGTGGTGGGGTGGAGGACGAAGCAAGGCAGGGGTGCAGAGCTGCTCCCCACGCCCCGCACTGGCTTACCTGAGCGCCCCGCAGACAGGCCATCAACATCCTGACAACTTCCTCATCTTGAGGTGGCTCCAGCAGCCCCGTCCAGGACCCCACGTGCGTCGCTCAGCCTCCTCCGGCGAGCAAGGAGAAGCGGGCCGGCGGACATCAGGAAGTTGATGGCCTGGCTGCGGGGCCCTCAGGTAACCCGGTGCGGGGTGCGTGGGGCATCTCCGCACCCCTCCGCCTCATT
>QLTV01001807.1:86752-99117 GCA_003457575.1 Thermophis baileyi | reverse complement strand
AAATTGCCTTGTTGGGCAAGGTGCCCGGGTTCTAATCCCATAAGGGTGTGGCTAGCTGATGAGAGCTAAATAGCTTGAAATAGATCTATACTAGTCTCCCTTTATTTATGTAAAAATATGTAACATATAGAAACGGACTGTCATTTGTAAGTAATTGCCTGGATGGCCCCTGGAGGGGCCGAAAGGCAAAAAGGAAGCAGTATGCTCCCTCCCATATTTGGGTATACCAGGTGATTTAACAGAGAAAAACACACACACACACACACACACACACACACACACATATATATATATGAAATATAGCTGTATCTCCTTCTTGTGTAACTAAAGTATAAAAGCATGTTGAAGAAATAATTTGGCTCTTTCCATCTTTATGGGAGGACCCACCTTTGTTCGGATCTGAATAAATGTGTAACTCAGAGAGAATTGGACTTTGCCTCTTTGTTCATGCCAGGCCAGACCTAGTACAGGTAGTCCTCAACTTACGACCACAATTGAGCCCCAAATTTCTGTTGCTAAGCAAGACAGTTGTTAAGTGAATTTTGCCCCATTTTACCACCTTTCTTGCCACAGTTGTTAAGTGAATCACTGCAGTTGTTAAGTTAGTAACACGGTTGCTAAATGAATCTTGCTTCCCCGTTGACTTTGCTTGTCAGAAGGTTGCAAAAGATGATCACATGACCCCAAGACACTGCAACCATCATAAATATGAATCAGTTGCCAAGCATCTGAATTTTGATTATATGACTGATGCTGCAATGGTCATAAGTGTGAAAAAGTCGTCACTTTTTTCAGTGATGTTGTAACTTTGAATGGTCACTAAATGAACTGTTGTAAGTCGAGGACTACCTTTACTCCTGCTTAACAGTGCTTTCTGAGATGTTTTTGATGTATGGTTGGTTGTGCTATATTGGGTTGAGTGGTCAGGCACTTTTTGATGAAGTGATGTAGATATTGAGTTTGTTGAAAGATGTTGTCAAGGTTGACTCGTAAAACACCTCTTTCTGCTTGCAGCTTGACAAAGAAACATGGGAGCGGGGAGGGGTATGATTGGAATGTGTGGGAAGCTGGGAGGGAGAGAAAGAATTTACGTGAGCCATTTGCCACTTGAGAAAATCTTACAAGGTTGACTCAGCCTTCCATCCTTCCGAGGTGGGTAAAATGAGGACCCAGATTGTTGGGGGCAATATGCTGACTCTAAAACCACTTAGAGAGGGCTGTAAAGCACTGTGAAGCAGTATATAAATCTAAGTGCTATTGCTACAACCCCAAGGTCGTGAGCTGAAGACTTTCGAAAGGTGCAGACTGTTTTCCCAAAATAAAATGCTTGACCTGGATTGGTAGACAATGGACACTGGGTGGCCCGGGCCAAGAAAAAGGGGGTTTCATTATACCTTCGCGCCAAAACCTCAAAACTGGCTTTTCTTCTTCTGTGCTTGTATGGATCTATCAGTAAAGTTTTACTCTTGGTAATAAAAATGTCCCAGGAGTTTCTTTTCCTGTGCATGCCAACAGGATGGTTGACAGATGCTGTACAGATGATCTGTTTCCTTTTTCTGCTGTTCAGGGTTGCTGCAGTGTTTTTGTGCTTGTCTAAATAGAGTTCTTACACAGCTTCTCTTGTGGGAGGTTGGGTTATTACTTTGGTAGTGGAGCATTTGATTGGTGTCTGTGGTTTTTCGGTACACTTGTGTTTCTAGTTTGCCATCATAGTCTCCACTGATAACGATGTCCAGGAAGGGTACTGAATTGTTTTTTTTCTTCCCTTGTGAATTGGATTCCTTTGAAGATGTTGGTAGTTTTGTGTGTGTTCTCTAATTGGTCCTTTTTTATTATGGTGAAGGTGTCATCTACATACCTGATCCATATTTTGGGTTGTGTGGATAGGAGTGTAATCAATTCTAGGCGTTTGCATTATGACCTCCACTATGAGTCCTGAAAACAGTCATCCCATAGGTGTACCTTTGACTTTTTGATAAATTTGTCCATCAAATTGAAAATATGTGGTTAGGCAGAGGTTAATCAGATTGGACAAAGAGGTGTGTCAGGCTTGTGCATTTTGGAGTGTCCATAGCAGCGTGGCAGGATGGGTCCAGTGCTTCTCATCTGCCACTGTTCCTCTTTGGTAATTTGGCCTTTCTTGGTGAGGTAGCTGAGAGTTCTCCTGATCTGGTTGTCTAGTTTCTGTAAAAGCTGTAAAAAGGATAACACTGCCATACATCAAAAACATCTCAGAAACCACCAACAGACTATTACAACCACATGGCATCAGCGTAGCACACAAACCAACTAAAGCCCTCCAAAGCATCCTAAGTAAAACAAAAAACACAGCAGCCCCAGAAGAAAAAACAGGACTCGTCTACAACAGGGGTCCCCAACCTTTTGGACCTCAGGGACCACCAAGTTCATAATTTTAAATCCCGCGGGCCACCAAATTCATAATTTTAAATCCCGCGGACCACTAATTCATAATTTTAAATCCCGCAGACCACTAATATCAATTTTTTAAAAAAAGATAAATACATTTGTAAAATAATGATCAGAGAACTTCCATTTTATTAATATGAAATGCATCTATTTAATAAAACAAAAATATAAATTTTTATTATAAAAAAATTCTAAAATCTTATTTAATTATAACAAAATCTTTAAAGGTTGTTTTAATTGTAACAAAATTATTAAAGTTAGTGTAATTATTACAAAATAATTGAAGCTTGCTTAAGTATTACACATTTTTAGTGTGATATTTGTTCCTGCGTGTTTGAAATAAGTTTATGGATTTTTGGCTCCAATGACGTTACTGCAAGACGGAGAGTCGTTTTTATTTCAAGCCGAGACCGGTACCGAGTTTTAATTGCTGTGACAGATGAAAATGTCTTCGCACAAATATGTTGTTGAAAATTGAATCAAAATTTTCATTGCTTTTTCACTCAGCAATGGGTATTCACTTTTTACGGAGAGCCAGAAATGAGATCTTGATATGGATAACTGGAATTTAGCTTTGAGACTGTCATCGGATGATAGATCGATGAGGCTTTCTTTTTCATGTATATTTAAATTGATATCTTAAATGTTGATCTTCTTTCTTTGGGTAATAACGACCAAAAGATTCTGTGAGTGATTGTAAGTGCTGTTGAACAATGGTTATCACCTGCCAGTTGACATCCTTCTCTCTCATATACCGTATTTTTCGGAGTATAAGACGCACCGGAGTATAAGATGCACCTTAATTTTGGGGGAGCAAAACAAGAAAAAAACATTTCTGCCTCTGCCTACCAGCATCAGGATCAGCGGCGTCCTCACTTCCACTCGGATTTTGATAACGAGCAGCACAGATCTTTTTATCCGTTTAAAACAAACCCTATCACCCTATGGGCATTTAACTGCAGTGGGTGGGGTGGGGGGTGATTTTCATGGGGGAAGAAGAGAGACTTGGCACCGAAGGCTCCACTCCTGAGACGCTCCTGTCTTCCTATCTATAGCCGTAGGCGTTGAAAGCCTGGCTTTCTCGCAGCAAGGTCCGATAGAGACACAGCACTTCAGTCCTGCCATCTCATAAACACATTGCCGGGCTTCCCAGCAAGCCCCGTGCCTTTGCTGCCTCGGTCGGAGCCTGATTCCCAAAGCGGGAGGTTGGGACTCGTTCGGCGAAGGGGGCACTGCGTGAGAGGCATAAGGCAAGGCGGCTCGCCGCTTTGCCTGCCCCTTCTCCAGACAACCCAGGCGGAGGGCGGTCAGCTTCTGCTCCTGGCCCAGGAGACGGATCTGGCCAGGAGGAAAGGGAAAGTGAGTCTGCGGAGAAGGAGGAGGAGGGCGCGCAGCTCTGCAATGTGCATCGGGGAACCGGGATAGGAAAGCATTTTCGGGTGCTTTCCTACCCCGTGCCTTCCCCCCCTCTCCCCCGCCACCGGCTGCTTCGCCTTTCTCTGCACTTGGTGGGGAAGGGCTCGGAGGGGAGCCCGGGGGTGGAGAAGAGAGCGTGGAATGGGGGGATCCATCCTCCCCAATCCTGATCAAGCAGTCCTCGCAGGCCAGCTGCCAGGGGAGCGATCCGTGTGGTTCTCCGGCCAGGAAACTTCGTAATGGGAAGAGTAGAGGGGGGAACCCTCCGGCCGCGAAGCCCGCACTGGGCGTCAGGAGCCGAAGCAGCCTTCCAAAAGCAAGGTTTTTGGAATCGGGGAGGAAAGCCATTGTTGCAATTCTGATTTCTGCTATCGGGACGCAGGGCGCGAAATTGTGGTTCCCACTGAATCACTGAAAGCGGGTAGAATGGGAGACATTCGCCTGGCGCGGTGCTAGCGCTGTAACGTGTCTTTAACGAATGTGGAAAATGGGGCGAGCCTTGGCAGCAGCGGAGTTCTCACGAGAGCAATCAGTGAAATGGAACTCAAACGGCTTTGGAAGTCGAGAGACGCGCCCGCTCCCAACCTCGTCCAAACTTTCCTCCCTGATTCCAAAAACCTTGCTTTTGGAAGGCTGCTTCGGCTCCTGTTGTCTAGTGCGGGCTTCGCAGCTGGAGGGTTCCCCCCCCCCCCGCCTACTCTTCCCATTACAAAGCTTCCTGGCCGGACAACCACACGGATCACTCCCCTGGCAGCTTGCCTGCGAGGACTGCTTGATCAGGATTGGGGAGGATGGATCCCCCCATTCCACGCTCTCTTCCCCCCTGCCCGGGCTCCCCTCCTAGCCCTTCCCCACCACGCGCGGAGAAAGGCGAAGCAGCCGGCGGCCGGGGAGAGGGGGGGAAGGCACAGGGTGGGGGGGTTCCTCCATGGCGCAGGCTCCGCTCAACCTGTTGGTGCCCGCTGGCAGCGGCGGCGGCTTCCCCATCCAGGTGGAGCATGATTGGAAGGGGAGGCAGTTCACCGTCTGCTTGAACGGCTGCTATGATAAAGCTGCCCTGTTGTATGAATATGCAGGGAAGAGGGTGGTGGATCTTCAACCAGGCATGCGGAAGCCAAAAAAGTGCATTGCATTTCAGGCGGCGGGCGGTTCCAGCTGGTGCTGCCACCCGAAAATGCTTTCCTATCCCGGTTGTGGGAATCAGGCTCCGACCGAGGCAGCAGATGCACGGGGCTTGCTGGGAAGCCCTGCAATGTGTTTATGAGATGGCAGGACTGAAGTGCTGCGTCTCTATCGGACCTTGCTGTGAGAAAGCCAGGCTTTCAACGCCTATGGCTATAGGTAGGAAGACGGGGGCGTCTCGGGAGCGGAGCTTTTGGTGCGAAGTCCCTCTTCTGCCCCCATGAAAATCATCCCCCACTCCACCCCGCCCACTCCAGTTAAATGCCCATAGGGTGATAGGGTTTGTTTTAAACCTCCGAGTGGAAGTGAGGATCCCGGCCGCCTGGAACCGCCCGAAAATGCGAAGCGCGGAGGCCGAAAACCTCCGAAGGGTGGGGGCCGGAGGGTGGGTGGGGCTACATTTCGGTGTATAAGACGCACCCAAATTTTCATCCTCTTTTTGGGGGTAAAAAGGCGCATCTTATACTCCGAAAAATACGGTGATTCTTTACTACCCTCCTTCACCGGCAGTCAGGCAGAGGCAGAATTTTTTTTTCCACCCTCTTTTTGGGGGTAAAAAGGTGCATCTTATACTCCAAAAAATACGGTATTCATCAAAATTTGAAAACATCTGCAGATCTTCTTCAGCCAATCGCGTTTGCCACAGTAATATTTTCTTTTGAAAAGCATCCATTTTACCTCGTAGTGTGAACACGTCGTTAAGTTGTCCTTGCAAAGATATGTTTAGTTCATTTAACAGCGAAAAAATATCTGCCAGGTATGCAAGCTTGGCTACCCACTCATCGTCGGACAAGAGTTCTTGAAATTTTGGATTATTTTGCTGGTAGAAAAATAATTTGACTTCTACGCGCAGGGCGAACAGTCGGTTTAGTATTTTGCCCCTTGACAGCCATCTCACCTCAGCGTGCAGAAGAAGGTGAGTATACTGGGAACCCATTTCTTCACAAAGTGCCTCAAACATTCGAGAATTGAGCGCTTTGTGTCAAATTTCATTTACAATTTTAATAACATCTGATACTTTGTGTAGTTCTGGGCACATTTTTTTCGCCGCAAGTTGCTCACGATATATAATGCAGTGTGTAGACAAAATGTCTGGGTGACCAACATTTTTCACCTTTGCAACAATTCCTGAAAGATGTCCAGTCATGTTTGCGGCACCGTCTGTACATATCCCAATACATTTTTTCCATTCAATTACATGTTCCAGGAAATAACTATTCAGTGCTTCAAAAATCTCAGAGCTAGTTGTTCTACCCGGCAAGTTGAGCGAACAAAGTAGTTCTTCCTGTAACTCTCCTTCACACTCAATCCTCACAAAACAAAGGAGAAGTGCCTTGTTACTTATGTCTGTTGATTCATCAAGTTGAATTGCATAAAATGGTGAATTTTTCACCATTTTTATAACTGGATTTTCAATATCTTCAGCCATGTCTTCAATTCTGCGCTTGACAGTGGTAGCGGACATAGGAATTGCTTTCAGTTTCTGGACAGCCTGCTTTCCCAAAACCTCTTCACAGGCTTGTAACATGCAAGGCTTAATTAATTCTTCTCCAATTGTATATGGCTTTTTATGTTTTGCAATCTGAAGTGCTATCAGAAAAGAAGTTTTTAATAAGGACTTATCTTCAAGTGTCATTTTTGTTAAAGCACTTACTTGCTTTTGCATATTTTCACGCTCATCAAGTTGAATTGCATAAAATGGTGAATTTTTCACCATTTTTATAACTGGATTTTCAATATCTTCAGCCATGTCTTCAATTCTGCACTTGACAGTGGTAGCAGACATAGGAATTGCTTTCAGTTTCTGGACAGCCTGCTTTCCCAAAACCTCTTCACAGGCTTGTAACATGCAAGGCTTAATTAATTCTTCTCCAATTGTATATGGCTTTTTATGTTTTGCAATCTGAAGTGCTATCAGAAAAGAAGTTTTTAATAAGGACTTATCTTCAAGTGTCATTTTTGTTAAAGCACTTACTTGCTTTTGCATATTTTCACGCATTCTTTGAAAATATTCAAGTGATTTGTTAGCCAAATCCAGGTGTTTTGAGTGCAAGTGTCCTCTGAGTTTCGAAAGTTTCAGGCCATCATTGGATAAACTCTCAGAACACACAACACAAAGCGGCCGTGGATCCAGCTCACTACCAGGTTCTTGAATAAATCCAAATTTCAAGTAGTTCAAATCATATCTTGAGCCCAGCCGAAGTTTCCCGCACCGCTTCAGTGAGCGCTCCTCGAGAGACAAGAGTTTGCAGGGGGCCAATCTAGCATCTGATCTGCAAGTGTCGTTTTTGTTAAAGCACTTACTTGCTTTTGCATATTTCCACGCATTCTTTGAAAATATTCAAGTGATTTGTTAGCCAAATCCAGGTGTTTTGAGTGCAAGTGTCCTCTGAGTTTCGAAAGTTTCAGGCCATCATTGGATAAACTCTCAGAACACACAACACAAAGCGGCCGTGGATCCAGCTCACTACCAGGTTCTTGAATAAATCCAAATTTCAAGTAGTTCAAATCATATCTTGAGCCCAGCCGAAGTTTCCCGCACCGCTTCAGTGAGCGCTCCTCGAGAGACAAGAGTTTGCAGGGGGCCAATCTAGCATCTGCAATGGACAGCAAACTCTGGCTGCTCCCCGGACCGGACGCCGTTTACCGCTCCGAGTCCCAAGCGGCAGGAGATGAGGGCTGCCTTGCGCCACCGGCTGGCACAAATATACCGAGGCGGAATGCTGATGCCGTGCAAATGCAAGTAGCGCTTCGCTCCCGCAGCTTCCAGCCATCGCAACCACCGCTTCGGCCCGCTTGCGCCGCCCCCCCGCTGCCGCAACAGCACCATTCTTTCCTTCCGGCTGGCGAGGGCTGCTCTCCTTTTTGCATATTGCACCACCTGCACAGTTGCACATTGCACGTGCCACCCCAGGGCAGAGATTTCCAGCCCCGCCACGTCCGGTCCCATATTCCAGAGCTGTAGTAGTCACACTCACAGGACTGGCCCGTTGGTCATCCCGGAGCAGCTCCCCGGCAGGCCAGTGCACCCGGGTGAAGGAGCTGCTTCGGGATGACCAACGGGCCAGTCCTGTGACTACTACAGTCATGGGACCGACTTTCCCACCAACGTCAGCAAGCCACTGTCAGTCTGCCCATCTTCATTTTCCTTCACTCAGATTGACCAAGCTTCTTGAGAGAAGGAACACAAAAGAGGTTTCCAGGCTGTGTGCCTGGACCAGGCACTTTCTCTTGGGGGCGAGGGCTGTGCTCCTTTTTGCATATTGCACCACCTGCAAAGTTGCACATTGCAAGTGCCACCCCAGGGCAGAGATTTCCAGCTCCACCACAGCCGGTCCCATATTCCAGAGCTGTAGTAGTCACACTCACAGGACTGGCCCGTTGGTCATCCCGGAGCAGCTCCCCGGCAGGCCAGTGCACCCGGGTGAAGGAGCTGCTTCGGGATGACCAACGGGCCAGTCCTGTGACTACTACAGTCATGGGACCGACTTTCCCACCAACGTCAGCAAGCCACCGTCATTCTGCCCGTCTTCGTTTTCCTTCACTCAGATTGACCAAGCTTCTTGAGAGAAGGAACACAAAAGAGGTTTCCAGGCTGTGTGTCTGGGGCAGGTGCTTTCTCTTGGGCCTCCCACCCGGAGGCCTCACAGAAGGAGAGATGTAGGCCCGAAAGGCGGCTGAACCTCCCCCCCAGGGCAACCGTTCGGCTGAGCGCGGCGAGTTCTTGGTCTTACCTTCCAGTTCCAGTTCGTGTGGCTCGCACCGCTCTACTCAAGGTGAGGTTTGCGCTCGGCCTTAACAGTGGGGGCTGGTGTGTGGGCGGGGTGATGTGGGCAGTGCAGCCTTGTGTTCCCGTGCGCGGGCCGGATTAATTGCTCTCGGCCATATCCGGCCCAGAGGCCGTAGCTTGAGGATGAGTGCAATATAAAAAATGCAAAAATACAAAGATTTCTCCGCGGACCACCAAAATTTTCTCGCGGACCACCGGTTGGTGACCACTGGTCTACAACACACAGTGTAAGGACTGCAACAGCCACTACGTAGGACAAACAGGGAGAAGACTAGCAGAGTGCATCCATGAACACCAACTAGCAGTCAAAAGACATGATGAAAATTCACAACATGGACAGACATAACCATAATTTAAACTGGCAATCAACAAGTCCAAAAGGGAACAAAAAGACCAAAACACCTCCCCACCAGCAATCAACATCCAGATGAGCATAGATTAACACCAAGATTAACATCAGACCAACCATCAAGAAGCAAACAATACTCCAATCAAGGAACTGCCAAACAAGCTAACAGTAAACAGCCCAACAAAAGAATCTCTAAGGCCACCCCACCAACACTGACAGGGCAAGTCACTACAATATAAATTGAGAGCAAACCCCACTCCCTTACTAGCACTGATGATGTTACCTAGTTTGGATAATGAAACATCTACAAGAAAACAACCAAGTTTAGAGAGCAGCAAGGACCCGTCCTTTCAGTCCTGAGGTACAAATACTCTCCTTTATCAAAATGGAAATTTTCCAGTACTGTTGGGTCCAGCAATGGCTTCTTGAGAAGGGGATGGACCACTACCTCCTTAACCACAGATGGGACCACCCTTTCACTCAAGAATGAATTTACCACAGCCTTGGCCAATTAGAAGGGACATGATCTAATACATGGGTAGCAGGCCCAATGACTCTGTCCACTACCTTGAGACCAGCAGGCTCAAACTCCTCCCAAATGGCCAAATTCAGGCTGTGCCTTAGTCAAGTTCATAGGAACTTAACAGCCAGAGTCCTGTTCAGATTGACTCTGAGTAGATTTTTGCTGGCTATCTGCAGAATGTACAAGAGTGGAAAAATAGTTACAGTTTAATGCTGTTATTGCTACAAGATAATTCTTAATAAGGGCTCTTGTGCTCAATACTTTTATATTTTGTTTATGTACTGCATCTTGTAAACTCAAAGCAGTTTGCCAGGATTCTTGGGTGAAAAAAAATCACAATTAGAATTCCTTTGACAGTGATTTGGTCATCTGGGTCCCTATTGAAAGACTACTGGGGATGGAAATGCTGAAAAACTAGGCTTTCTCTGGAATTTCAGGTTTTTGTGGGGTTTTTTTTGCCATTGTCAGTAGATTTTAATAGACATTTGTCAGTGTAGAGACACTGTTGGCACATTGGTGGAATGCAAGACCAAAGAGAATCCAGAGTTGCTTTTGAGGGATTGAGGACTCCTCTGAAGTAATTTGGAACTATATAAGGTGTACAGGGCATTTCACATTATGAGAGAAATGCAATTTCTCATTGTGCAACTGTTCCAGTCCTTTAGTTTGAGGTTAGATATAGCTCAACGTGTTTTTTTTTTCTTATGAAACTTTACTTAACTGTGAGTTAAAGTGAATGCATTGTTAAGAACCAATCAGAAAGTATTCTTGGGGTCCGAGAATAAAAGATCAGTACTGTCTTACAAAAGTACATGTTTTGTACATGTAGTTGAGTTCACAAATTTTGAATAAGCTAGTGATGTCTAACTTTATTGACATCTTTGCTAAGATGCAGCATCATTTCTGATTGTCTAAACATTGGTTCTTAGTGTCACAGGACCACTTTTTAAAAATTAAATTTTTAACATTTTTGTGAGCTTCTTTGTAACACAGTAGCTATCAAAATGGTTCAGAATACTGTAATCAGGTTTATAAATGAATCATACATAATTTCAGTTTTAATGACTTTGTATAGCAGAGATTTGTTTTCATATGCCATATTCTTTTAGGTATCATATTTTGAAATTTATCTGGATAAAATAAGGGACCTTTTGGATGGTGAGTTTATTCTTTCTTTTGAGGAGGAATAGGGGCATTTTTCTTGCAAACAAAGCATAATCAAACTTGATCTTAAATGTATTGTTTGTTACTGTGGTTTAGAATTGTTTGGAGACTAATGAAATATGTACATGAACCCACGTGTAGTTGAAACTTAATTCTTGAAGAACTAAAGAAAGTCAAGTAAAATGAAATCTTGGGGACAAATTTAAGTAGGTAAGAAAACTGTAAAGGTTTAAGAGTGGGACATTTATTTATTTATTTATTTATTTGCTTTCTGTAGCTGCCCATCTCAGTAAATGACTCTGGGTGGCTTACAATTCAAAACATATATTAATTACACTTAAAAATTTTAAAAACATTTAAAAACAAAAACAGAGAACATTAAAAGATTATTGTACCATTTAACAAATAAGGAAGTAAGACATTGATGTCCACATATTAATAGTGTGTGGATGGTTAAATTAAAGAAGTGGCAGATAAGGGGAATTATGTCTTGGCCTTGTAAAACAGGTAGTAGACAAAATTCATGATTAATGGCAAAATGCCTAGGACTTTAGTATATTTTATATAGTAACATTATTGTTTTGTACAGGTAGTTCTCGGTTAACAACTTTTCTGTTTAGCAACCGTTTGAACTTAACAGTGCTGGAAAAGTAGTTTTATGATCACTCCTCAAATTTAGAGGGTTGCAGCATCCTGCAGTCACTCGATCACCATTTGCAAGCTTCACAGATGGCTTCTGACAAGCAAAGTTAGTGGAGAAGCCGGCAGTAATTTGCAGGTCATGGTCATGTGATGTTTCACGTAATGACCATGGGTGATTCGCTTAATGACTGCAGCAGAACTGATGCAAGTCTCATGTGGTCATGTGATGTTTCACTTTACGACCATGTTGTTTAGAGATGGAGTTGCCAATCCCAGTTGCAGTTAAGTGAGAACTACTTGTACTGTATTGAATGCAAAAGGCTAGTAATGAAAGCTAAAACTGATCAGAATTTTGAAGAGGGTAGGCCAGCCCTGTGTGGCAAATACTATAATGCCATCGTATAAATCAGTGGTTCCCAAAGTGTGCGGTACTGCCCCCTGGGGGGCGGGATGACTTAGGGGGGTGCTAAGAGGCAAGGAGGGTTGGTGGGGGCACTAAGAGGCAAGGGGGGCCAGCAGGGGGGCCGCTAAGAGGCCACGTGGAAGGCAGGAAAGCATGTCGGGGCGGCAGGGAAGGGAGGTAGCAGCCTACTCCCTTCCCCGCAGCCCTGCCATGCTTGGCAGCCTTCCCAGTGGTCCCCCATGCCTGCTTGCCTTCCGAGGTCGGCGTCCAGCCCAGCCCGGCCCGTGGGTGGGCGGGCAGCCCTTGGTGGAAATGCAGACGCTGAGAGGGGCGGCGGAAGGGCAAGTGGCGGGCAAGCAGCTGCTGCACATGCGCCCGCCCCGTTTCTGCAAAGGCAGAGCCCCCCCCTTGCAGGGCGATCCAAAGAAGGGAGGGGGATGCTGCAGAAAAAGCCGCCTTCCACCCATGA
>QLTV01001807.1:67828-79724 GCA_003457575.1 Thermophis baileyi | reverse complement strand
GACATACTTTTACTTCTTTCACTTAAGAATGTCTGCGCTGCCCGTTATATATCAAGCTCTGTGTCAGGTTGTCCGACTCCCCCGGATTCCTCAGAAGCCTTTTGGGTGATTGTGCTTGGACACACTGACCTTATTAAATCTTCTTCTTGACATCCACTCTCAGATTCCGGAGGTGTGAAACGTTCAGGAGATAGGTCTTGATGTTTCTTTTTCTTCTTCTTTTTGGGCATTCTTGCAGTGATTAATCAGCGTTCCTCAGTCGCTTAGAAATCTAGCTAACAAACCTGGCCGTATTCATATCAGTATACAGTGTCATTTCAGAATAAGAGTCCTGCTGACAAATTAAAATGAACGTAGTGACAGTGGTGTCTAGATAGCCACAAGGAGTCAAGCTTGACTTAAGAGAGTCTCTATTTTTTAATTCCTTCCTAATTGCAATGGCAAATAAATATGGTTTTAAAAATGAAAGATTTAGTTTCATAGATTTGGTACAGTTCTTTGATAAAGAAATATATTGTTTTTATTAGATTGATTTATTTTGCTTTGATTTATGAGACACTTATAATTCAACAGTAAAGACTGTTGCCAGAATGGGCATTTATAAAGCTTTAAAACTGTTCTTTTACAGATATGAATGAACATAGCTCTCGGAGTCATAGCATCTTTCTCATTAATGTAAAGCAAGAAAACACTCAAACAGAGCAGAAATTGAGTGGAAAGCTTTATCTTGTAGACTTGGCAGGTAGTGAAAAGGTAACACTTTAAAGTTTCGAAAGAACATGAAAATAAGGTATCATTTATCTCTTTCAACATTGGGTCTCTGCCCCCACTCCCCTGAATATATTATAGAAAAGTGCATCTAAGGCATTCAGTATATAATTCTTCTCCCATTCTCAAGGACATGGATAGCCAATCTTTCGGCTTGCCTGAGTCTTGGGCCGCATATAAACTATATACTATTTTTATACTATATAATAATGTAATATCACATAATAATCTTAAAAGTTTACAATCTTGTGCGGCCGCATTACTAGCTCTTCAGGGCTGCATGTGGCCCATGGGCTGAACATGCCTGCTCTAGGACAAGGTAGTTTTTGTCATTTGGGGATAAGAGGGCAATTCACAGAACATCTATTTTCTTTGCAACAGCTGTTTATTTAGATTAATGATAAGAATATGCAACACACCAGCAAGTATCCTTATCATATCATGATATCTTTGAATGACTGCCACTCACAACTGAGAAATGCAGTCAACAATATGGCTGTTTATTATTATGAGAGTGAACGTTCGTTCTCCAAGCGTGTGGGTTGGTTTCCGAACATTTCATTACCAAGCTAGGTAACATTTTCAGCGGAGTTTAGGGGGTGTCAGTGTTGTTCTGTTTATAAGGGCTTCGTGTGGTCAAGTAGGTCTTGTGATGGGTCAGGTGTGAGTCATCAGTGGGAGTCTTGTGATGGGGAAGTTACATCAGGTGAGCGTCATTGAGAGGTGAAGTGCTGGTGGGGGGCTTGCGTGGGTTGGTTGAGGGTTGGTGCTGTCTCTGGTTAGCTGTGCGGTTGATTTGGATTCTGAGGGGTTCGTAGGCTGGTTGTAGGTCAATGTGTCTGTTGATGGAATTGCTTGTGGAGTGCCAGGCTTCGATGAACTCACGAGCGTGGTGGGTGGTAGTGTGGCCAATGATTTTTGTGTTGCTCCAATTGAACTGGTGCTGTTTGGTGTCGGTGTGGGTAGAGATTAAGGATTTGGGATTGTGGTGTTTGACTGCCAGCTGTTCATGGATCCTGGTTTTTAATTGATGTGGTTTGTCCCACGTAGAATTGGTTGCAATTGTTACAGTTGATTTTGTAGATTACATTGTTTCTTTCTGTCATGGCCCCATCAGAGCCCGGTTCAGCGGAGGAGGAGGAGTTGGAACTGGGACTGTTTGACGGAAGGATGCCAGGGGCTGAGAACGATGCTGTCCCAGGCCCCTCAGGCATTGGGGGAGGTGGTCGACCAGACGGAGAGCTGCCTGCCTGCACAGACACAGGGGAGGATCGGCTGCTGACCGACAGTGGTGCTGATAGGCAGCAGATCCTCTCTGATGAGGAACAGCTTCCTACTCCACTGATCCAAGGGCAAGGAGAGTGGAGCATAGGCAAGCCCAGAGAAGGGCTGCAAGGCTACTCGGGAGGAGGACACCCCACCCCTCCTCACAAGGAACACCTGGAGGGGAGTAACTTAAGGGGAAGCCGTGGGGAGTTAGTCTTTGCCAGGAACAATTGTTTGCTTTGGCTTACACTCCCCTGGCTTTGACTTGTGCCTGTTGCTGTTTGCCTGCCTCGCTTGGAAGATTGCTCTTCGCATTTTGTTTTGGACCTAGCCCTTCTCCTGTGGCCTGCGTTTGGCCTTTGCTTCACTGTGTCTTTGGAACTGTTTCTTGCCTGAGACCTGTTCCTTGTCCTGAGGACTGCCATTGTCTTGTGCCTGTACTCTGCCTAGTGGATTGGACTTGGAACCCTGGACCTTGCCCTGTGAGCGTGCTCCTACTCTGTGGGCTTTCTTTGTACTACCAGGGCTGTGTTTGGGAGACTGAGGGTGGCTGCCTTCAGGGTAGTGTGGGGGTGGAGCCTTACTGGTCATTGGACGGCCATTGGCTGGAACATTTGTTGAGAGAAATAAAGAACTCTCTAGAGGCCTGCCTTGCCTTGACCACCTGGGTCATAACACTTTCATCCTTCTGTAGCCACACTCCCCCAGGAATTATCCAGAACCAAAGACAAGATACAGAAGGATGAAAGGAACAATGTAATCTACAAAATCAACTGTAACAATTGTAACCACTTCTACGTGGGACAAACCACATCAATTAAATAGCAATAGCAATAGCAATAGCACTTAGACTTATATACCGCTTTACAGTGCTTTACAGCCCTCTCTAAGCGGTTCACAGAGTCAGCATATTGCCCCCAACAATCTGGGTCCTCATTTTACCCACCTCAGAAGGATGGAAGGCTGAGTCAACCTTGAGCCGGTGAGATTTGAACCGCTGAACTGCTGAACAGTCAGCTGAAGTAGCCTGCAGTATTGCACTCTAACCACTGCGCCACCTCGGCTCTTTAAAAACCAGGATGCACGAACACCGGCTGGCAGTCAAACGCCACAATCCCAAATCCTTAATCTCTACCCACACCGACACCGAGCAACACAAAAGAGCAACACAAAAATCATTGACCATGCTACCACCCACCACACTCGTGAGTTCATCGAAGTCTGGCACTCCACAAACAATTCCATCAACAGACACATTGACCTACAACCAGCCTACAAACCCCTCAGAATCCAACCGCACACCTAACCAGAGACAGCACCGACCCTCAACCAACCCACACAAGCCCCCCAAACAGCACTTCACCTCCCAATGACAATGACCCTCACCTGATGTAACCTACCCATCACAAGACTCCCACTGATGACTCACACCTGACCCATCACAAGACCCTCACTTGACACATCCACACCTGACTCATCACAAGACCTACTGACCTCACAAAGCCCTTATAAACAGGCTGTCAGGGTTCTGACCGATGCCCTAATTAAATCATGAGCCTCAAGCCAAGCTTCAAAAGAAATCCAGTTATTTATTAGGAGCTTCATTTCGGCACTATCAAAGTGAAGCAAACTCTGACCTCACTTAATTTGTGCCTTGGCTCTGACCCTGTTTCCCCCTCCCCCCAAGGTGTGTCATCAGTCACATTCCCCAACAAAGCAATTTCCGGAACCCTTTTTTTTAAACTTTTTTTAGTACTTTTTACTACCGGTTCTGTGACCCAGTAGCATTTCACCCCTGGCTTTGTTTTGACTGAAATGCAAATTCCTCGATGCAGCTGCGAGGCTCGATTCCCCATCCCCCTGCCTATGGCAGCTCAAGAGCAGGTCAGGAATGCTTCGCGAGTTGACATCCGGCTTCCCTCACTTCCTGAAGGTGACCTGCGCAAAGCAAAAACAGTTTGAGTACAGGTATAGATTTTAGGGGTGTGACACCCCCCCCCCAAGCTTTGTTGGGTTGCCTTCATGGAATTTAGCTATGAGGCGGTCAGCTTGGATGTTTCTACTCTTTACCCAAGACGCCTCTGATAAGGGGTAGCCCTTCCACTTGATTAAGTATTGGAGCTGTCTCCTGTGCCACCTTGAGTCGAGGATGTGTTGCACCTCATAATAGGTTTGGCCCCCTATGACCACTGGGTCCAGGGGCTCACGGGGTAGTGGTCTCAGGGTTGACCCGACCACGGGTTTTAGCTTGGATGTTTGTGCTCTTTACCCAAGACGCCTCTGATAAGGGGTAACCCTTCCACTTGATTAGGTATTGGAGTTGTCTCCTGTGCCACCTCGAGTCGAGAATGTGTTGCACTTCATAATGGGTTTGGCCCCTTATGACCACTGGGTCTGGGGGCTCATAGGGTAGTGGTCTCAGGGGTGACCCGACCACGGGTTGTAAGAGGCTGCTATGGAATACCAGGTGTACCTTCCCTAGCAGTCGGGGCAATTTTAATTGCACCGTAACCGGGTTGATAATCTTCACTATGGGGAATGGCCCCATGAACTTGGGTCCCAGCTTCTTGCTGGGGAGTTTTAACCTCAAGTATTTTGTGGAGAGGTAGACCTTTTCCCCCAGCTGGAATGGCCATTGTGGGGCTTGGTGTTTGTCTGCCTGTTTCTTATAGGTCTGCGCCGCTTTAGCTAGCGCTTTATTGACATTTTCCCATGCTGCTTTTAGCATTGACAGCCAGTCTGTCAAGCTGACTGAGGAGGGGGGATCCCTTGGGTATTCTGGCATTGGGACGAAGTCCATGCCGCTCACTACTTTGAACGGAGTTACTCCCGTGCTACTGTGAACAGCATTATTGTACACGACGTCAGCGAAAGGCAGGAGGTCCACCCAATTGGACTGCTGATAGTTCACGTAACACCTCAGGTACTGCTCTACCATGACGTTCAGACGTTCTGCCTCCCCATTGGTAGCCAGATGAAAAGCTGAGCTAAGGCCCTGGACGACCCAATGGACCGCAGGAACTCCCTCCAGAACTTTGCTGTGAACTGGACCCCTCTGTCTGAGATGATTCTTCATGGCACTCCATGCAGGTGGTAGATATGTTTCAGGAACTGTTTGACTAGCTGGTGGGCTGAGGGTAGTCCGCTGCAGGGTATGAAGTGTGCCTGCTTGGAGAATAGGTCAATCACAGTCCAGATAACAGTGTTCCCCCCGCTCTTTGGCAACTCCACTATAAAGTCCATTGCGATTTCCTCCCATGGCCTCGTTGGCTCTGCTACCGGTTGCAGCAGTCGGGGGGGGGGGTGTTCCTGGTCACTTTTTCATAGTGGCGCAGATGGTGCAACTTTTCACATAACTGTCCATGTCTTTCTTCATGCCGCGCCACCAGAATTGCCTCTGCGCTAAGTGTAAAGTCTTTAGGAACCCAAGGTGTGTAGGGACTCTGGGACGTAGAGTTTCATCCCTTTCCACGCTAGGTCCTCCCTTTTTGTGAAGATACGTTGGTTGTCACGAAACCAGGGGTCTGCTAGCAGTTCGGTTTTGAGTTTCGTGGTTAGATCGCTTGCGAGTCAGTCTTGCCGGTCGCGGCGTTGTCGTCTGGTGGTTACTTGGGCTGCTGTTTGGGTAGGGGGGATGATGGAGTCTACTACCTCCTCCCGTTCGGATTTTTACTGGGGCATGTGGAAGAGGGCGTCAGCTAGGAAATTCCTCCCCCCTGGGATATGCTTTAGCACGAAATTGAATGGGTTGAAGTGTTGAGCCCAGCGGACTTGTTTGGGCGATAGTTTCCATGGGGTCCTAAGGGCCTCCAGATTTTTGTGGTCAGTCCAGACTTCAAATGGTTTCTCCCCCCCCCTTCCAGCAGATGGCGCCAGGTTATCAGTGCCCATCTTACCGCAAAAGCCTCTTTTTCCCATGCAGCCCATCGCCTCTGTGTCCGTGAGTTTGCGGGAGGTGTAGGCACAGGGCTGTAGTTTTCCTTGGTTATTTCTTTGGAGCAGCACTGCTCCCACTGTCACGTCGCTGGCGTCTGCTTGGATGAAGAAGGGTTGTTCGGGGTCGGGATGTTTCAGCATTGGTTCCTTTGCAAAATGTTCCTTTAGTGTTCCACTGTAAGGGATGTCCCGGGCGGTCAGGATGCTTCAGCGCCGGTTCCTTTGCAAACAGTTCTTTCAGTGTTTCAAATGCCTTTTGGCAGGTTAAGTCCCACTGTAGGGGTTGTCCCCAGCGGGGTTTTACTCCTGGGCCCCCTGTCTTTAGGAGGTCTGTCATGGGTTTGGCAATCTTCGCGAAGGAGGGGATGAATTGCCTGTAAAAGTTTGCAAATCCTAGGAAGCTTTGTAGCTGTCTGCGGGTGCGAGGGGGCTGCCAGCCTAGAACGGCTTGTACTTTGGCTGGGTCCATCTCTGTGCCCTTATTTGACACTTGGTAGCCCAGGTAGTCTAGCTGTGCACGGTGAAATTCGCATTTTGACAGCTTGACGTACAGGTTTGCCGCCAGAAGTTTTTCCAGTACCTGGCGGACTATGGGTATGTGGTCCTCCATGGTCTCAGTGTAGATGAGGATATCGTTCAGGTAGACAAGGACTGAGCCAGTCCCGCGGGGTGTGCTCACACCAGCCTCTCGCTTGCTCTCTCTCTCTCTCCTGGCCGGGAGCAGCTCTTTTTGTGGCGGGCACTCTTTTGGCCGGGAGAGAGAGAGAGAGAGCAAGCGAGAGGCAGGTGCGCACACACCCCGCGGGACTGGCTCGGCTCCTCTGGGCTATGCATCCGGCAGTGTTTTGAAATGTGCTCCTGCCTGCGAGGAGGCGGCGAGGCAGGGATTGAGGCTCGCCTCCTCTTCCTCGCATGCAGGAGGGTGTTAGGAAGAAGGCGCTCCCGGCAGCCATCCTCCTTCGCTGCATTTTTAAGGGCAGGGGAAGGAAGGGGGAAAAAAAAAAGCTCAGCACCCGGGAAAGCAAGATCAACGGGGACTCAAGGAGGCTGCGTTTCCATGCATGGACCGGGCAAACTGCCACTTTTCCTAGCGGCAACTCTGCACCTGCGCCCTCTTCTCCTTATCGAATCTGACTGACAGCCCCACTCCACGGGGTGCATGACACCCCCCCCCCCCGAATGAGAAGCAGCACAAAGGTTTGCCGCTGACATTCACGAGTGGGGTGGGGTGGGGTGGGGGGAAAAAGCAAGGTAAAAATGCATGCAGGCGCAACCCAGCACCCGGGCGAGGATGTTCCCCTTCGTATCCCTTCTTCTTCTTCTTTTTTTTACCGGTAGCTTGCACTAAAAACATTCTGGGCTAAGCAAAACCACTGCAACCGAGGGAAGTTGCAGGGGTAAGGCTCCCAGCAGCTCTTGGGCAGCTCTCGGGCGAAAAGGCAGAAAGAAGAGGCGAAAGGGAGGAGAAGAAGGGAGACACACCACGGCCGTGCAAAAATTGCAAGTTGGCGATGCCCCGACCTCAAAGCATCTCTCTGGCACTGCAAGGACTGTGTAAACGACAGCCTCCTGTTTGCCCCGCTGCGGGAAGAATGCATAGATTCGGGGGTTGAGAGGGGTGGGTGGGGGTAGAACGGAGGGGTGGGGTGTGGGGCTGATGAGGAAAGAGAAGGCGACTTGTATTCCCCTATGCGCAGCTGCTCCCAGTCCAGGGAAAGAGCGCGATCAAGAGGCGCACTGGATCCCAAGCTCTGGGTTACCTCCAAAGCAAAAAAGCTCCCAAGCTGCTGGCTCGCTGTTTGCTTTCTGCGGCTTGGGAAAGCGGCGCTGATTGGCTGCCGCCACCTGTCTGTTTGATTCTCGCCGAGCCACACAGCCTTCTCCTCGCCCTCCCCTTTCCCCATCCCGGCTAGGAGACCCTCGCATGTTCGGCCGTGGGCGTGCAGGCGGCGGAAAGGGGAAGGGCGATCTCGCCCGGCATCCTCGCTTTAGCCTTTCTGAGCAGAGTCCATAGCCGCTGAAATAGAAATGAAGCAACGGCTTCGCCAGCCAGCCAGCGAGCCAGCCAGCGGTTTGTTCAGCAAAATGAGAGAGATGGGGACAGAAAAATGCTTATGCATATTTTATTTATTCGGCCAAAAGAGTGCCCGCCGCAAAAAGAGCGGCTCCCGGCATGTCCCCCACTTTCCCCGGAAAGTAGTTGGGGCGGCCTTATTTGGGGGGGGGCTTATTTCAGCACATGCGCTGAAAAGCCTGATTGGCCTTATTATGGGGACATGAGCCTCAGTGGTTATGGGGACGTATTAGCGTAGGCTCCCCCCAATAGGGACCCATCGACCTGTTCGAATCTGATCGGGTGGGCCAGTCTCTTCGCTCTAATCCCCAGTTTCAGGACCGTGGTTAGGTTAATCAAGCATCTAGTGCAGCCTGAGTCTATTAGGGCTTGAAAAGTACCCTGGGTCCCTGTTTTGGGGGCTGTGAGGCATATTGGGAGGACAAAGGGGTGGATCGGTTCACTCACCATCGGGTCGTTTTCACCTTCGTCCTCACTGTCATAGGGATCCGGCGGTTGGTCGTCATTGGCTGGAGTTCCCCCCCCCCTCGGCTGGGTGGGGAGGGACCTCTACAACCTGGAGGGCTTTTCGGGACATGTTGGCGGCATGCCTGGGGCCTCGTTCCGGTCGCGCCCTGGGTGGTGGCTCTGGCTTGGTTTTCGGAGTTGGGGTCGCGCATGCCGATGCAATGTGGCCCATCCCTCCTCATCTGTAGCATTTCAACTGGCTTCGTGGGAGGGTTGGCCTTGGGGCTGGCTGCGCTGCTGCGGCCTCCCGTCGGCCAGATGGCCTCTGGTCTGGTTGTCCTCTCTCCTTGGTGTCCGGTTGCTTTCTCATGTTGTTGGCGCGCAATCCGCCATCAACTTTTATGGCTACTCGGAACCACTCAGAGAGTCGGTTTGTAATGTTCTGATAGGCGGTTACTTGGGCAATTTGCTTGTCCAGGCTCGTTCTGAAAAAGTGAACTAATAGCCGCTCCAGCAAAGGGGGTAGCTTCCCCACGACTCTCCTGAATTCACGGATGTGTTCCTCACGAATCTCCTGAACTCACAGATGTGTTCCTTAATGGGTCACCCTCTCTGCTTTAGGTTTCGAAGCTCATCCTCCATGTACTGATCCTCCTCCACCTCCTCAAATCTGGCTTCTAGCTCTTGTAGGAAGTCGTCGACGTCTTGCAGCAGGGAGGCTCTCCTGTTATGGAGGGCTGCTAGCCATTCCTTTGCTTCTCCCTCTAGCCCCCTGGCGATGGTATTCACCATGGCTCTGTGCGATGGGTAAAGATGTCCGTAGCGCTCTAGGTGGACTCTAGCAGAGTCAAGGAATAGAGCCAGTTGATCTGAGTCCCCATCGAATTTCCCCCTGAATCGGGGCGGTTCGTTCAGCACTGCTCCTCCCTCATCATGTTGGCCCCCGTATGCCTGTGCTTGGTGTGTTTGGCGGTCTCCCTCAGCTCTAGTTTGTAGAGAGGGGAGGGGCCGCCCGCCCTGGGCACTAGGGTGGGGGAGCTCAACCTCAGCCGCTTTAGGGACTTTTTCCCACCAATACTCATCCCTTTTCGTTTGGGTCGCTGGGGCAAGCGTCTCAGCTTTGATGTCCAGAGAGGGCTACAGTTTGGTTCTGATTGGGCTGCTGGCTCCTGGAGTTCCCTGGGTGGGGGCAATTTCTGCCCCGCTCTGGGTCGCCTGGAGCAGGCTCTCTTCAGATAGTCCGCTCTCTGCCATGGTAGCCTGAGTTTCTCTCCACGCACCCCAGGTGTCGGGGAGCGAATGGAGAGCCTGGGACTCAGGAATCCCGGTCGTTTTGATTAGTTTTGGGAGAGTTGGCTTGCTGTCAACTCTCCCTAATTAAATCATGAGCCTCAAGCCAAGCTTCAAAAGAAATCCAGTTATTTATTAGGAGCTTCATGTCGGCATGGACCAAATGAAGCCAACTCTGACCTCACTTAATTTGCGCCTTGGCTCTGACCCTGTTTCCCCCTCCCCCCAAGGTGTGTCAGTGTCATCAGTCACATTCCCCAACGAAGCAATTTTGCGGGTTGTAGAAGTCACTCCCTCCAGCCACTGTGGGTCCCCCTGGAGATGACCTTGACATTGCCGCTGGAATGTGCTTTATTTTGACTGAAATGCAAGTTCCTTGATGCAGCTACGAGGCTCGGTTTTCCCATCCCCCTGCCTATGGCAACTCGAGAGCAGGTCAGGAATGCTTCGCGAGTTGACACAGAAGAACACTGACATCCCCTAAACTCTGCTGAAGATGTTACCTGGCCTGGTAATGAAATGTTCAGAAACCAACCCACAAGCTCAGAGAATGAACCTTCACTCTCATCCTATACCCGAGCTACAGATATTTGCCACTATTGTTTATTATTATTTTTATGTCTGACTGTATGGGGAAACCTAATTCATGTTGACCTTGCACTACATCAGTAGATCTTTAAAATGTTATAAGGTTCTGTATTGTTGTTGGATCTAGATACACAATTACCTGTATGATGGGATTGTTTATAATATTCACTGACAAAATTGGGAGAAATACAGGTAGTCCTCGACCTACTACCACAATTGGGACTGGAATCTTGGTCATTGGGCAAAGTGGTCATTAAATGAGATGACATGTGACTGCTTCACCCAACAGCTGCAATTTCGGGCACTCCCAATAGTTGTTAAGCAATTGCCCAGGCCATTAAGTGGACAGAGTCCCAGTTAAGGAACATGGAGTACCTCAGGAGGGTCAGGGAGACACCACTCTGGAGCTGAAAATCCTGTCAAAATCCAAGCAGAATTTTTAGCTCCTGAATGAAAAGACACTCGCGAATGGCCTGTGCTGGGCCACCCCTACCTGCCTCAAGCACGGTGCTCTCCTTAACCATGCTGACTGGCTGAAAGAGCTGCCTCCCAGAGAAGTTCAACTCCTCTCTGCCCATGGAAGAGAATTCCTTTGGCGGGGTGCAGGAACAAGGGTGAAATTTTCAGGTTTTCAGCTCCATTTCTACAACCCACTGAAGGAGTTCGGCTTCCTTCAGGAGGCAGCTCTTTCAGCCATCCCCCAGAGCGGGTGTTGGCAACCCGCGGCTCTAGAGCCACATGCGGCTCTTTGGGCCCTCTGCTGGCCTGAGAAGGTAAGGGCAATGGCGGGGGATGGAGAAGCGGCCAGGGCTGATTCTCCGGCGCCTCACTTGCTGGAGCTTCTTCTGGCCCTTGTTGGTGCTGGGCGTGCCTCGGTCACTTGGGGAGACGCGCAACCTGCTCTCCGCCCCGAGACACTGGCCCGACCCAGCCGCGACCGTCGCCGGCCTCGCTAACATGAGGGCTGGTGGGGTGGGAATGGGAGGAGGGGACGACGGAAAGGGGGACGGGCCCGCAGCGCCCAGCCGCGGCTTTAAGAAGCTCAGGGCAGCAGGAAAAGGGCTGGCCCCACTGAACCTCGCATGGCCACCCCGGGGGTCAGGCTCGGAGAAAGCCGGAGGGCCCTTGCCAAAGACGCTCACCTGTCAGCCGGTCTCCCTCTCTCTCTGTGTCTCTGTGTGTGTGTGTGTGTGTGTGTGTGTGTGTGTGTTTGTGTGTGTACCTCTCTCTCTCGCTCCCTGTCTCTGTGTCTCTTCTCACTCACTCGGAAAGCCCAGCGAGCTCTCCTTGGGGCTCTTCGCTACTCCTTTCCTTTCTTCTTTTTGGAAATCTGGGCTGGCTGAGGAATGAGCGCAAGCCGCGGCGGAGGCTTCCCTCCTCCCCCTCCCCCTCCCCCTCCCCCCTGGCCGGCTGTGGCCGGGTCCCTTCTAGCACTGATGATGCTACCTAGTTGGACAATGAGATGTCTGCAAGAAAACCACCAAGCTCAGAGAGCACCAAGAACCCACCAACCTCCTCCTCCTCCTA
>QLTV01001807.1:9546-39370 GCA_003457575.1 Thermophis baileyi | reverse complement strand
AGCACCAGAGGGCAGGACAAGAAACAATGGGTGGAAACTAATCAAGGAGAGAAGCAACCTGGAATTGAGGAGAAACTTCCTAACAGTGAGGACAATTAACTAGTGGAACAGCTTGCCTTCAGAAGTTGTGGGTGCTTCATCACTGGAGGTTTTTAAGAAGAGACTGGACAGTCACTTGTCTGAAATGGTATAGGATCTCCTGCTTGAGCAGGGGGCTGGACTAGAAGACCTCCAAGGTCCCTTCCAGCTCGATTCTGATTCTCTAGTTGCTGTCTCTTAGCCCAGCTCACCTCACAGGGATATCTTCATTAGGAAATGTGGAGGAGGGAGCATTATGCTTTGAACCTGTAGAGGAAAGAAAAATATACATGTAGTCCTTGGTTAAAAACCATTTGTTCAGTGACTGTTTGAAGTTACAGCAGCATTGAATGAATGGTACGTCCAGTCCCCGAAGGTACAGCCATTACAGCACCCCCATGGTCTGTGATCAATATTCGAGCACTTGGCAGGACCACTTCATTCCCCCCGCTGCCTAAAGCCCTAGCTGTCCTGGCTACCCTGTGTGTCTTCCTTCCACTACTGCTCAGGTGTGCCTGGCCTTGCCCTATGCGAGACAGGTGCTAACAATGCCAGGGCTTCTTCCCAAGCCCACCCATGCTGTTTTTCAAATAGTGTGTGTCATCCTTGTGATGTTTTGGAAGACTTGGGGGGAGTTGAAGTGGCAAAGGAGGCAGTTCCTTATCTTACCAAAGCTCAGAGCTGGGAGGGAGCAAGCCAGGAATGGCTTGGATTGAAGTGGGCCCATGCCTAACAACCTCTGGGATTCAGTTAACAATGGCAATAGGGACTGCTAGGATTGCTGTTGCTAGGCAATGTGATCACATGACATGCTTTATGATAGCTTCACTTAGCAATCAAAATACTGGTCCCAATTACTGTCATAATTCAAGGACTACATGTAAATCTAATGAATAAATTATGAGACAGATTGACTAATGAATTTCTCAGAGATATCTTCTGGAAACAAAATGCTTACTAGGTTGCCTGCTAGTGTGATCATTCAGGACTCTTGTATTTATGTAAGGTGCAAGTATTAAGAAGACTTTTTATATAGTCTGATTATGTGTTTTAAAGATGAATCCCCCCTTTTACTAGAAAAAGTTCATGAAATGGAGAAAGAACATCTGAACAAAGTTCAGACTGCAAATGAGGTCAAGGCAAGTGAACCTATATTTTAATAAATTCTTTAAAAGGAATTAACTAAATACATTGTTTGTCATTATGCTGTAAAATAACCAGAACATTTGGTTCTTTAGCAAGCAGTTGAGCAGCAAATCCAAAGTCACCGTGAGACTCATCAGAAGCAGATTAGCAGCTTGAGAGATGAGGTTGAGGCAAAAGAAAAACTAATTACTGATCTGCAAGAGTAAGTTTTGCACACTGCTTTGTCCTAATGAGTGGGAATAATGCATTTTTGCTTATGAAATAGATTTTTAAGTGCATTATTTTCTTTCATTTACCGTACATACTTAAATATCAGTCTTTTTGTTGGAGGTAGATAAAAATGTTGGTGCTCACAGGGTCAGAAATATCCTTTCTGTATTCATTGTTTTCAATTTTGCAGCGCCCCCCCCCCCAAAAAAGTAAAAAGCACAATAGGAGTAAAATAAAAATGTCCAGTTCAAAGAAGCAATATTACCTACCCTCAGGTCTAGGTAATGGAAAGAGAACTGGTTCCAGGACTAGATCTGCTCCATCTTTTCACCTGAACTTGTTGAAAGATTTGGGGCTGGTTAAAGAACATAGTTCCTCTGTAATTGATGATAGCAAATACTCTGTATACACCAGCATGGAGCACAAATGTTAAAATGCAAGAAGAAGCAGGAACCATCACTTCTCATCTCACCCTGCAGAGTGGATTGAATTTTTCTGTTGGGGGAGAGCATGGCTGATGAAGTGGCAGGAGCTGCTGTACAGTTTCCCAGTCAGGGAAAGTGTGAAACAGCATGTAATGAGTTAATCTTCCCCATGCTTTTTGTGATGGGAGAAAGCACACAACAAATGAATTGGCTGAAGCCATTTTGTGAAAGGAGAAGATCAGTGTTCTCCATAGAGGGTGGAGCTAGCATCTAGACATGGGTTGTTCTCGTCTGTTCATCCAATAGGACTGAGTCTTTTCTATTGATTATTCCTGCCCGTGAGCCAGGACCCCAGTTTCACTCAGTCCTCAGACAAGGACGGACATGTGGTTGCTGGTTCTCCCTCTATCGAGAAATTGAAACTTTTTCCTATCCACTTCTTCTATAAGAACTGTGAGTTGTTTACCGGTTACCCTCCTCTGGGATCGCTGTTTTTCCTTAAAGGCTTGGAGTCAGATTTTATCTGGATACAGCCGATTGCCTCCTCAACCTGTAGGCAGCTCCATTTTAGCCTGAGGGGCCGTTTTTGGCTTTCCGTGCTGCCGCCGGAGTTAATCTCTCCGATCATCATATGGTTTAAAGTACAGGTTTTTCTGGTCAAAGGGAGCCTGGTGTTTCCGAATTGAGGCTGCTGGGGTGGCTGGAGGAGTTTTTTATCGCTCCCCCACATGTGTAGTGTGTTACAGCTTGCTCTTTAAGCCCAGAGCCGGGGGGATCCCGGTCCTAGCAGCTGCGGTACCAAACGGACCTTTCGGCCACCGGAGTTTTACTCTCCGCTTGTTAATCAGCTAAGAACGCAGGCAGAAGGTTTTTCCTGCATTGCAACAACCGCTGGAGCAGCTTTCCGCCCCCTGACCTCGTGGCCAAGCGCGGGTCACCATTTTAGGAGCTGTTGAGCTCGCGGTCGCCATTTTGAAAGCGGGCGAGGTCGCGGCCGCCATTTTGAAAGCGGGCGAGGTCGCAGCTGCCATTTTGGAAGCTCCAGCATGCTGCGTCTCAGCCGGGCACTTCCAGGAGTCGCGGCTTGACCGCGCGATCTGCTCAAAGCCCCTGCCTCTCGTGCCTGCTTTTGGGGCAGAATTGCTATTTAAATATGATTGCCTCTCCGTCTGGCGTGGATAGCGCTGGCAGCAGAGCGTTGGTATGGAGGAGCACGATTGTACCGAGCCCTTTTTATGGGCTTCCCCGGATAGTCAATGAAGGGGAGGGGCCTAGTCACCCGGTTAATATTGCCTTCATGGGTGTTTTTTTTTTCCGAATTCCGGAAAATGGTCTGGAGCTCCCCTTGGCATTAAACATGACTGCTATTAGAAGGTTTTTTATACCTTGGTCATTCCCTTGCTGTGATGTCTGGCGGTTTCTTAGTTTTCTCGCCTGGATTGCTGCCTTGCTGGGAGCAACCAGCAGGCACCATTAACCCATTTTATTAAATTTTAAAATACAAAAAAAAAAAAAAAAAGAAGAAGCCAGAATTAATTATTATCAAATAAATGAATGATTGCTCCGCTGATAAAGGGAGCATTTCCATGAGTTCATGGGTTAACCTTGTCATCTCCTTTCAACAGATTCAGGGAAAGTGTGATTTCCTATTTGACCTGCTTTCACCATGAGCTCTCAAGCAGGCAAGACTGACAAGGCCAAAAAAGGTGGCAAGCGCACCTGCAAATCAAAGCACACTTCTCGGCCAGAGGCCAATCCAGACAAACCTGGTCCTTCCAGCTCTCATAAGGATTCTCATAGCCTACATCCTCTGACTAGGGGATCAAAGTCTGCCGAGCGAGATGAACGTCGCAGGGACAGAGTACTAGAAAAGTTGTGCTCTCAGGTGGGCAAGGCACCCGATCCTCGACCAAGTAGCGAGGAGGCCCCGACCCTGTCTCCAGTTTCTGCGTTGCCTGCTGATCAATTATCATTGGACCAGCATCGTGTCCAGGTCGCTCCTTCGGAGGTTTGGGGAATGCCGGCGGGGTCCCCAGCGGCCCCGACTGGGGCACCTGCCAGGGAGGAAACTTCTGTCGCGGTCTCCCCCTCAAATACCGCTGCACGTGACCCTGTCCAGCCTGGTCCCTCTGGCCCCATGATGTCAGCTGACATACAGGCCGTTATTTCTGTGGCCATCAGTAAAGGCATCGCTGAGAGCATGCATCAATTGGGCAGGTCCTCCTCAGTTTATTCCGGTGGTTCTCATTTTTTCGTCGAAGATCTGGAAGGTTTTGCTCCAGGCACCAGTGCTAGAGCCTCTGCCTATGTTGCATCGGAAGGTTCGGCAAGTTCTCACTTGGATGTGTCAAGGGAGGAGGGTGAATTGGGTCCGGACCTCTCAGAAAATGAAGGTCTCATCGCTGATCCACCTCAGGCATCGACCCTCTTTCAGCCAGCGCTGTTTAAGTCCTTGTTGCACAAGGCCAAGGCCTCCGCCAATCTCGATCCTCCTCCTCCATCTACAACTGTTCCATGTTCCATTACTGACCCGTTGTTTGTGGAACCAACGGCTAAGATCGACGTCATTCCGTCTCCTCCTCTCTTCTTGGACGCTGTTTGCCGCCAGTGGACTGTGCCAGCTGCGGGTCCCATTCCTTCATCACTGGACAAGAGATTCTTCAATGTTCAGCAAGAATTGGCGGGGTTTCTACAATTGTCTTCGATCGATGCTCCAGTCGCAGCTATCCATTCGGCCAACCCCATGCCAGGGGCTTC
Source organism: Thermophis baileyi (assembly GCA_003457575.1). Taxonomy (NCBI): domain Eukaryota; kingdom Metazoa; phylum Chordata; class Lepidosauria; order Squamata; family Dipsadidae; genus Thermophis; species Thermophis baileyi. The sequence continues at coordinate 34,754 of QLTV01001807.1, read as the reverse complement.
TGAGGAGCTCCTCAAGCCCGAGGACAGGAGGACGGAGTCAGTTCTCCAGAAGGCTCATCAGGTGGCTGCTTGGTCGGTTCGGGCCTCGACGACAGCATCGTTCTTTATCCGCACTTCGCTTAACTGGCTTCAGCAACTCCAGGAGAGGATTCCTGCTGGAGACGTACGGTCTCATCAAGACATCAACAAGCTTCTGGCTGCTGCCCAGTTCACAGCGGATGCCACCCTCCAAGCGGCTAGATTCTCTTCCCGGGCCATCGGTTCTTCCGTGGTGGCAAGGAGAATGCTTTGGTTACGACAGTGGCAAGCGGATACCCATCACAAGTGGCGTCTCGCTTCCTCTCCCTTCACGGGACAGCAGCTCTTCGGTGAATCTCTGGACCCAATTCTCGTTGAGTCCAGGGACAAAAGGAAACTCCTGCCCTCCTTCTCTAGGAGGGGTCCCTCCCGCTATATGCCTTATCAGAGGCGGTCCTTTCGGGGTTCCGACTCCTCGGGGTTTCCTTCCAGACCCCAAGGTCAGTATGGGGGCAGGTCCCGCCAGGGTTCAGACAGATCCAACAGGGGCAGGCCATTCAAGCGGCCATTTCATGGTGGCGGCGGTTGCCCCTTCCGACGCTCCAAGTGAGGCTCCGTCTGACCCTCCCATCGGTGGCTGGCTGGCCCTATATGCGGACAGATGGGAGGAGATTACATCAGACGCCTGGGTTAGGGAGACTATTCGATCTGGTCTCTCCATCGAGTTTCTCTCCGCTCCCCCGAGATTTTTTCTTCGTTGCCCTGTCTCCAGGAATCCCGCTAAACGGGTTCTCATGGATTCGGCCATCGCACACCTCCTGGACATAAAAGCCATCCAGAGGATGCCTGCGGACCAAATTGAACAGGGGTATTATTCCATCCTTTTTGTGGTCCCCAAATCCTCGGGGGAGAGGGGGTGGAGAGCGATCCTCGATCTCAAACGCCTTAACCGTCTTGTTCGCTACAGACGTTTTAAAATGCATTCATTGGCAACTATCCTTGGCAGCGTTTGGAGGGGAGACTTCTTAGCCTCAATAGACCTCACGGAAGCGTACCTGCACATTCCGATTCGGCCAGCTCACCGTCAATATCTCAGGTTCTGCTATGCAGGTGTGCATTTCCAATATGCTGCACTTCCGTTTGGTCTATCCTCGGCCCCCAGGGTCTTTACCAAGGTCCTGGCGGTCGTGGCAGCTCACCTCAGGAGCATCCCGATTTGCATCCAATGTTATCTCAATGACATCTTGATTCAGGCACCTTCCAGGCTCCAAGCGGTGCAGGACGTCCAGGTGACCTTATCCATTCTCAGGCGTCTGGGGTTTTCCATTAATATGGAAAAGAGCCACCTGTCTCCTCTCATGCGTTTAAACCACCTAGGAGCAGTTGTGGACTCCCTGGAGTGTAGGGTGTACCTTTCCCAGGAGCGACGGGACAGCATTAGACAATTGGTCTCTGTGATTCAGACCCAACGTCGGGTTCCCCTACAAACTCTACGCTTCTGGGAAAAATGATCTCGTGCATATCAATCATTCCCTGGGCACGATTACACTCCAGGGACCTCCAATGGTTTCTTCTGCCATTTCAGAGGTCGGGGAGGGCTTCCTCTTCAGTGAAGGTTTCCCTACCGTCAGAGGTGCATCGCTCCCTCCTCTGGTGGTCCTCGAGGGCCCTCTCTAGGGGGTGCCTCTTCCACGAGCCGGAGAGGCTCACTGTCACCACGGACGCCAGCCTGTTAGGTTGGGGGGCCCACTCCCAGGCCACTATGGTTCAGGGTCGTTGGACCGGGGTGGAAGCAGGCCACAGCATCAACAGGTTAGAGTTACGGGCCGTATACCTGGCTATTAGGCAGCTTCGTCCCTTTACATCTGGCAGACACATCCTGGTTCTCACGGACAACGTGAGCGTGAAGGCCCACATCAATAGGCAGGGGGGTATGAAATCTCGTTCCCTCATGTGGGAGGCGAAGAGACTGGGTCTCTGGGCAGAGCGTCACTTCCTCTCCATCTCGGCCGCTCACATCTCTGGGGAGTCCAACATCCAGGCGGACTGGCTCAGTCGATCTGAAGTCGACCACGCGGAGTGGCGTCTGCACCCAGATATCTTCTGCGAGCTGACTGGTCGTTTCGGTCTTCCGCAGGTCGACCTGTTCGCCACTCCGGAGAACGCTCAACTCCCGAGATTTTTATCGCGATACAAGGCGCGGAGGGGACGGATGCCCTTCGTTGCAGTTGGCCTCCCGGTCTATTCTATGCCTTCCCTCCTCTTCCCCTACTGGCCAGAGTCATCACCAAGATTCTAGAGGAGAGGGCGGAGGTCCTGCCCCTGGCACCACATTGGCCCAGGAGAGCCTGGTTTGCAGACCTGGTATCCCTGTCCGTATCACAGCCCTGGCGGATACCAGTCACAGAGTCTATGCTCAGTCAGGGGGTGCTACTCCATCTGGACCCCGGGTGGTACTGTCTGACCACCTGGCACTTGAGCAGAGCGTCCTGAGGCGCCAGAACATCTGCGCTGAGGCCGTCAAGACCGTCCAGGTGCTCCTCCACCGAGCGGATCTACTCTGCCACATGGAAGGCCTTCCGTGCATGGTGCACAACGAACGGCCTCTCACCCATACAGCTCTCCATTGGTGACATCATTAACTTTCTTCAGTCGGGACTGAATAAGGGGCTTGCCCCCAACACCATCAGGAGGCAAGTGGCGGCCTTGTCCTCCATATTATTTTGTGGTTCCATGAAATCCCTGGCGCTGCACCCCACGGTGAGGAGGTTTATCCGCGGGGCCACCAATCTCTGTCCGCCTGTAGTTCACAGATACCCGACCTGGGATCTGTCCAGGGTTCTTAATTCTCTTACATCAGCGCCATATGAGCCCTTATGTGAGACTTCCCTCCGTCTTCTCACCTGCAAGGTCACCTTCCTGGTAGCCATCACCTCCGCCAGGCGGATTTCTGAACTTGCGGCCCTCTCTGTGCGGAAAGACCTCTGCATCTTTCACCTGGACAGGGTGGTGCTCCGCCTGGATCCTTCCTTCCTTCCAAAAATAAATTCCTGGTTCCATCGGGCGCAGGAGGTCATCCTCCCCAATTTTTGTCCCGATCCTTCCCATCCTCTGGAACGCAGATGGCACACGTTGGACGTCCACCGGGCTCTGCGGATTTACATCCAACGCACGTCTTCGATCCGGAGAACGGAGTCTTTATTTGTTTCCTTTCTACCATCCACGATGGGCCACAAGGTGTCCCCCTCTACCATTGGTCGGTGGCTGAGGGGCACCATCGCCAAGGCGTATGACCTGAGCTCTCTTCCTCATCCCTCTCAAGTGACGGCGCATTCCACTCGCAGCGCTGCAACAACGGCGGCCTGGGCGACCCAAGCCTCCATCGAGGAAGTCTGTAGGGCGGCTACTTGGGCTTCCCCATCGCCCTTCATCAGGCATTACAAGATTGACACCTTCGCATCGGCAGACACGGCCTTTGGCCGCAGGGTCCTTCAGCAGGTGCATTCTCATTGAGTCTTTGGACCCAGGACCGGCCCACCCTTGGACACACGGCTTTGGTATGTCCCATGTCTAGATGCTAGCTCCACCCTCTATGGAGAAGGGGCGTTGGTCTTACCTGATACACCTCTTCTCGTAGGGTGGAGATAGCATCTAGCCCCGCCCAGGTTCTCTTCTGGTCCTGGCTGTGTCTGTGCTACTCCTTTCTCCTTGCACTAACTTTTCCTTTGGTCCCATCGGAGAGGGATGCTTGTATGTCGACAGCACCACACGTCGAGTCTTTGGCCTTCATGAAGCTGGGGTCCTGGCTCACGGGCAGGAATAATCAATAGAAAAGACTCAGTCCTATTGGATGAACGGACGACAACAACCCATGTCTAGATGCTATCTCCACCCTATGAGAAGAGGCGTATCAGGTAAGACCAACGCCCGCTCTCTATGTTATCCTGCCCCACTGGAAAGGGCATAAGACATTGTGGAGGAGAGTATTCAGGCGTGGCTTTTCCAAGCTTAACCATCCCACTTCAGTGCCCTTCCTGCCTTGCCAGCCTGCATTTTCCTCAGTTACCCTTGCTAGAACTTTGAGTGGATTGACCTCAAAAGTGGTTGCACTTGATTTATGCCACTTTGCGTCTTTTGGCTAAGATATGAACCAGTCAGAGCCTTGTTTGAAAATTCAGGATTTGAGGTATAGATCTTGCTGCAGATAACAGGGAGGAGTCTTGGGGTATAGGGGCTTGATTGAGACTTTATAGGTTAGAATGGGTATGAACTCCCACATTCCTGATTTACTTATAAAGGATTTTTATTCAAAATTGACTAAGTTCATGTGGTAGTTCAAAGGTGCTGAGGACTAAATTGGTTATCAGTTGGTTCCAACATAACTATTAGACCCTGTATGGTTGATGGACTGTCATCTTGGTTTTGAGATATATACAGTAAGTTGGTGATGAATTTAATATGTCATAAAATAAGGAAATATTAATCCTTGCTCACCTCAAATTTTGTTTCTGTATTCAGTCAAAATCAGAAGATGATGCTAGAGCAGGAACGGCTCAGAATTGAACATGATAAGCTGAAAACTCTGGATCAGGAAAAAAGCAGGAAATTGCATGAACTTATGTAAGTAAAAACTCATAGTTAGATGTATATAATAAAGATCTGTTGATGCTGCTCATTTTGGTACACTTTTCAAGAAGTTGGCTTCCAAGCCTTTGAATTCTGATTGAGATATGGTGTACTTTTACCATCTTACATTTTCTTAAAAATGGCTGTAATTAGGAAATATTATTTTCAAACTAACTTAAAAATCTCTGTTCTTAGAAAGTTCTGGAACTTTAGACATAGAACTGGATTTTAGCAAATATTTATTGAATAATTTATTCATTATCTTTCTCTTACAAAGAAAGACAGGAGATATATACTGTAACTTGTCCTTAATAATTGCTAGTATGCCATGTTTAGGTTTTTTGATTGATCTGAGATGGAAGAAAGGAGCATTAGTGAGTTTCGGCAGCTGGCTGTTGTTCCACTCCTCCAAGAATATCATTGTTTAAAAGATGGATTGTTTTGCATTTGTTCCATTACTTTTTATGCAGTGTACATATAGGCTTCTGCAATGTTTATTGCCAGTACTATAGTATATTGCAAATAATATAGATAAAATGCCAGTCAGTTGTCAAACCCCGGTTTTCCCTCGGGGTTTGCCTTACCAGGGGGGAGGGAAGCTCCTGGTGTTGGGGGATTTGTGAAGCCGGCGGCTGCAGCGGCGTGCCGGAGAACCGCCGTTGCAGCACCAATCAGCTGTGTAGCGGGGAGATGGGGCAGTGCGAGGCAACCGGAATGCCCGATGATCAGCTGTGAGAGGAGGCGACGGCGTCGGCCCGACGATCAGCTGTGAGGCCTCGCGGAGCAGCCGGGCGGGGATCCAAACGGCTGATCTGAGACACAGCTGCCTTCCGGGTGAGGCCTGCGCAGACGGAGGGTATGGCTCACCTACATAACCATGCTGGGAGGCAGATGCTCCCAGCGCTGACTTTACTTCCAGATTGCATCTGTTTCATGCTTATTGCTTTTTGGAACTCATTTGTGTGCCTGAGTCCAGCTTAATAAACCCAGTTATCAAAAGTGGAGTTGTTAATGCTGGATTAGGTCCGGAGCTCGGACCTCTTGAGAGGAAGTCAGCGCTCTACCCTTTTCCCAATTGCTGCTTTCTGCTGGAAGGTAGGAGAACTGGTGAGGAGGATGGCTGAAGGGACGGATCTAGTGGCTGAGGTGGCAGTGGCAGAGGCACAGGTGGCAGAGATGGTAATCACACCGGAGCAAGGTGCAGAGCCTGGGGTGCCAGACGTGCGTCCGAAGGAGCGTGAGGGGCAAGGAAGTGCGCAACTGACGATGCAGGGACAGCCAGCCACAGATGTGGCCCAGGAGCAAGGGCCCAGGGGGGAGTGGTGGCACAGTTTGTCTGTGACTGCTGGGACTCGCCTCCAGCTACCAACCCCTAGTTATTCCAGAGCCCATGCGACTTTATAGTGTGAAAGACGGCTGATGGACTGTGACGAGGAGGGGGAGTACAGCTGCTCAACCTCCCCCGGCAGTCAAACAATGGAGATACTGCGGGAGCGGTTTGGAGAGGCTAGTTGTTGTGGCCCGACAGCTGCCAGCAGAGCTGGTGGCAGACTCGGACGATGAGGAGGTTGGGGAGGAACTTGGGCAAGTTCTGGAGTCTGGGGAAGGCTCTGATGGATGCTCTGCCTCGGACGCAGAGATAGAGCCAGGGCCGTCCGACATTTCCCAGCCACCAGAGAGGAAGCTGCCTTTGGAGTCAGAGATGAGTGAGGAGGAAGAACAGCTGGGGCCTGTTCCATATGCACGTATGTGCAGAGCAGTTAGGAGAGGTGAACAACGGATGACAAAGAGTCGACTCGGGAAGCAAAGCACACGTGGATGCTGAATGGCCCCTCCCTGGCTGGGGAATAAATAGAAGGAAAGGGGAGTGGTTGTCGTAGGAGACAACACTTCGTATTTCTGAAGATTTTGCTCATTGTGTTTTGTGCCACAAAGACTGCTTGCCAGAACTTAATTTGCAGCCTTTTCGCTGAGAGCTCATGGCCTTGCAATTATCGCAAGGAACTGATAAGGTCTGTTACTGCAGTTAACTCCTTGAAGGACTATTGCCTGGACTTTTCGGTGGGTGAATGCAGTTAATTCACAAGGTGTAAATAAAGAGGGGGGTTTTGTGACAAGGAATCTGTTTCTTGCTTCTGCTAAGGCTGGGTCAGAACACTAGTTTCCGGGATGTTCCTACCTGGCAACCATGGGACCTGTGGGGAGAGGCAGCCTCATGGCCAACATGGCTGCAGGAGCCGCCGCAGCTGAGTGCTGCACCGTCTACCTGCTTTCGATTGGCCAGTCCGAAGCTTCGGTTGGATACCGCCCCAAGCAGACTGCGGGAAGCCTCAACGGCAAGGGGCCCAGAACGGAGTTCCTCATGGGGGATCTTGAGGGGTCAGCAGGGGTTGTTGACTGGAGAGACAGGCCGAGGGGGGATGGGCCCCCATCGTTCCAGGCTCCGCGACAAGCAGGCCCACCCCACAGCCGCCAGGCCCCATTGACGGCACCTGGGGTCCTGGGCCTACGACAGGCTGACCAGGGTCCGCAGGGTCCGGGGTGGCCAGTGGGCTATTGGCCTTATCCACTGCCCATGGAACCCCTTCCCTTGAAGGCTACTTTTGATGGAGATCCCGAATGCCTGGCTTTGTTTTTAAGCCATGTGAACAGCCACCTGGATCGCTATGGCCGCCAGTACCCGTCGCAGTGGACGATGGTTGTGGCGGTGACAGCAGTACTGGAGGGGGAAGCGGCCGAGTGGGTGGCGTCTCTCCATAACGAGCACGCTGGTGAACTGGTGGACATTGGCCTTTTCCTTGAGGCGCTACGGGCCCGATTTGAGGACATGACCCGAGTCCACTAGGCAGAGGGGGAGCTTCTGGCGGTACGACAGAGAGGACGCTCAGCGGGGGACTACGTCTAGGACATCCACCGGGCTGCCTGTAAGGTGAGGGTGTGGCCTGAGCGCCTGCTGCTCCATCATTTCAAGGCAGGCCTGGACAGGGGTCTACACCAGGCCTGTGCCTATTGGGGCCTCCCTCACCGGTTAGCCAACTGGTACCAGGCAGCTATCGAGCTCGACGCTGAGCTACGGGAGTGTCGCCCCAAGGGGGAGTTTGGTGCTGGACCACGAAGGGCCACGAAGCGTCCGCTCATGGCTAGCCGGGTGACCCCTGTCCTTGCGGGGGTTCCGCAGGATGGGACGGCACGACCGATATTGAAATGTTTTTGGTGCGGCCAAATGGATCATCGCGCGGCCGAGTGCCCAGCCCCTACTCCGCAGGGCAAGGCAGGATCCCCTAGGGCGAGCCAGGTGAAGAGGACCCCTCTGAAGACCCCTGAGAAGTCCTGAGCGGCGAACCAAGCAGTGGAGTGTTCACCAGCACCAACTCAGGTGGGTGAGGGAACAGTGCAAGGCGAGTACCAGACAGCCTCCTACGACAGTGACGACAACGGGGAAGGGGATCTGATGGTGAGTGCACCTGTTTGGCCCTTCCTCATCCCTGTGACCATAACGGCCTCACAATCGGGTGAAGGCGGTAGATATAAGGCACTGATCGACTCGGGGTGTACTCGGTGCCTGATAAGCCGAGCGGTAGCTACCGACCTGGGGATATGGATGAAGAAGTTGGTTAACCCCGTACGGTTTGAGCAGGTTGATGGGTCCCTGTTGGGGGTAGTCCCAGCCACACATGTCACCAAGCCGGTGTGGTTAGACATAGCCCAGCATTGGGAAATGATACGGTTCATAGTGGTGCCTACTATGACCGAATCCGTAATCCTGGGGTTAACCTGGTTAGACAAGTGGGGTCCTACGATATGGTGGGAAGGCGGGTTCTGCAAACTGAGGATAGGGACAGGTCCCAGGCCCCCGCCACACGAATCTGTTTGATGGGGGAAAGATCGGGTCCTGGAGGTCCTACCCCTGCCAGCCCAAGTTCCACCCCACGCCTCCTTCCCTCAAGTCTACGGGGATTTGGCAGAGGTATTTAGCAAGAATGAATGCAATGTGCTGCCCCCACATCGGCCAACCGATTGTGCCATTGACATCCTACCCGGGGCACGACTACCAAAGCCCAAGATGTTGTTGATGGCACCAAAAGAGATGGAGGAACTGCAGAAGTACATCGACAAGAACCTGGCTCGGGGGTTCATTCAGCCCACTCGCTCAAGGATTGCGGCTCCCATCCTGTTTAAAGAGAAGAAGGACGAGACTGCGCTTATGTGTGGAGTTCAGGGGCATTAACGGTGTGTGTGTTGAGAACACGTACCCTTTGCCCCTTATGAAATATATGTTGGCCCACTTGGCCAAGGGGAGGATCTTTACCAAATTGGACCTGAGGGAGGCATACTACAGGGTAAGGACCACAGAGGGGGATGAATGGAAGACCGCCTTCAACTGCCCCTTGGGGAGTTACCAATTCCGGGTGACGCCTTTCGGCCTGCAGGGGGCTCCTGCAGTGTTCATGCAGCTGATAAAACAAGGTGTTACACGAGCATCTGTATCAGGGAGTGCTTGTGTACCTCGATGACATCCTCATTTACACAAAAACCATGGCTGAGCACACCCAGCTGGTCCCGCAGGTCTTGAAAAAACTACTGGCCGCCAACCTCTATGTAAAGTTATCAAAGTGCGAGTTCCACCAAACTTGGCTGGATTATTTGGGATATCACGTTTCCAGCACCGGAGTGGAAATGGACCTGGCCAAGGTCCAGGCTGTCCTGGGGTGGCAAGCACCAAGAACACGCCGGCAGCTGCAAAGTTTCCTGGGCTTCGCGAATTTCTATCGGACTTTCATCCCCACATTTGCCAAGGTGGCTTTGCCGTTGACAGACCTCCTGAGGACCAAGCACACAACGTTGAAGCCCCGACCGGGCCAGCCGCTTCACTGGATGATGGAGTGCCAGTGAGCATTTGAATCCCTCAAGGCATTGTTCGCCAGAGAGCCAGTTCTGAAACACCCAAATCCTGAACAAGCCTTTGTGGTCCAAGCGGATGCCAGCAATGTAGCGGTAGCCACTGTCCTACTCCAAGCTAATGAACAGGGCACGTTACAACCGTGCGCGTATACCTCCCGCAAACTCTTGGAAACCAAACATTGGTGGGCCATATGGGAGAAAGAGGCCTTCGTGGTCCGGTGGCCCTCGTGACCTGGCGTCACCTCCTGGAGGGAAGTAAAATACCATTCGAGGTACAGATGGACCATAAAAACCTTGAGGCCCTCGAGGCCCCACAGAGGTTGTCGCCCAAACAGGTACGGTGGGCACAGTACTTCCAACGCTTGCGGTTCACCCTGAAGCACATTCCGGCAGGGAAAAACTTTCTAGCGGATGTGTTGTCAAGGATGCCTCAATACAACAGGAGGAGGTCATGCACGCCATCATTCCCCCCTGACCGCAGACACAACCTGCTGCACGGATTTCGGCCCGGCGGCCGGCTGCAACAGTTGCAAGAGTTGACGAGTCGCTTACAGACCGAATTACTCACGGACCCATGGTTCTTGGAACACAGGCAACTGCTTACCCAATGGGACGTGTTGGCGTGGAAAGGCAATAAACTGTATGTGTCACACGCCCCGAGGCCATAGTAGTCTGCTAAAGCCAGTAGGTGAGGCCTCCATTCGACCACAACCAGTACCATTACCTGGTCCCGTGGAGGTGGGAGGGGAGTCCCATTATCGGACTCCCGACTGCATAGGGGTCAACTGCAGTACCTGGTTCGATGGAAGGGATTGTTCTGACCCAGCCTTCACAGAAGCAAGAAACAGACTCCTCGCAAAGAAAAACCCCTCTTTATTTACACCTTGTGAATTAACTGCATTCACCCACAAAGTCCAGGCAAGAGTCCTTCAAGGAGTTAACTGCAGTAACAGACCTTATCAGTTCCTTGCGATAATTGCAAGGCTGTGAGCTCCCAGCCGAAAGGCTGCAAATTAAGTTCTGGCAAGCAGGCTTTGTGGCACGAAAACACAATGAGCAAAATCTCCAGAAATGCGAACGGTTGTCTGCTATGACCACCACTCCCCTTTCCTCCTATTTATTCCCCAGCCAGGGAGGGGCCATTCAGCGTCCACGTTTGTTTTGTTTCCCGAGTCGACTCCTTGTCCTCCGTTGTTCACCTCTCCTATCTGCTCTGCGCATATGTGCATCTGGAACAGGCCCCAGCTGTTCTTCCTCCTCACTCATCTCTGACTCCAAAGGCAGCTGCCTCTCTGGTGGCTGGGAAATGCCGGACGGCCCTCGCTCTATCTCTGTGTCCGATGCTGCGCATCCATCAGAGCCCTCCCCAGGCTCCAGAACTGGCCCAAGTTCTTCCCCAACCTCCTCATCATCTGAGTCTGCCGCCAGCTCCGCTGGCAGCTGTCAGGCCACAACAACTAGCCTCTCCAAACTGCTCCCGCAGTATCTCCATCGTTTGACTGCCGGGGGAGGTTGAGTAGCTGTACTCCCCCTCCTTGTCACAGTCCATCAGCCGTCTTTCACGCTATAAAGCCAAAACACTATCCCTCACCGCAGGGCCCTTCCCCCGGGTCCGACGATCCGGGTGCGGGCGTGACGGGAATTGGTCATGGAAGGCCTGCACCAGAGCAGGAGCATCCTCCCATGTGAAGTACTCCAGCCCATAACCCTTCCACTCGATCAGGTACTGGAACCGTCCTTTCAGCCACCGGGAGTCTTGAATGCTGGTGACCTCGTACTCGGGTGGCCCGTCTCCGTCACGTAGTTCCGGCAGGGGATGGTCTGGTCGGCGGAGCGGACAGGCTGGCCGTTCTGGAACAAGGAGGGATTGATGAAAGACTGGATGGACTCGAAGCGTGCATGGCAATGTCAGCCAATAGGGAACCCGATTCCCCACAGCCAACGCCGGTGTCTCTCACCGAGACCGGTTCGCAACTTTCTTGTAATCAGCCTTGGCTTTATCCAGGTACCATCGCACCAATCGATGGACAGCCTGTAACTCAGCCAGATAGTCGTTCGCCGCCGGAACCGGTGAGTCGAGTTGTGTGAGGGGAAAGAAGCTGGCAGCTGGCGGGCCACAACAGGGATATCCCGATACAGAAGCCTCCTGTGTGGCAAGCGGAGACATATGGGCAGCCCGTCTGCTCAGGAAATTCCATGGGGAACATCCCCACAAATGGGGGGGGAGGGGGGGAGAGAAATACAGGAGGTCGGGTGTAGTACTCTTTTGCTATGTATCCTCACTACGTTTGCTTACTATCTTCCAGGTGCGGCCCTGGTGAGAGGGGAGCCGCCTGTCAAACCCCGGTTTTCCCTCAGGGTTTGCCTTACTGGGGGGAGGGAAGCTCTTGGTGTTGGGGGGTTTGTGAAGCCGGCGGCTGCAGCGTCGTGCCGGAGAACCGCCGTTGGAGCACCAATCAGCTGCATAGCGGGGAGGCGGGACAGCGCGAGGCAAGCGGAATGCCTGACAATTAGCTGTGAGATGAGGCGAAGGCGTTGGCCTGACGATCAGCTGTGAGGCCTCACGGAGCGGCCGGGCAGGGATCCAAACGGCTGATCTGAGACACAGCTGCCTTCCAGGTGAGGCCTGCGCCGATGGATGGCGTGGCTCGCCTACATAACCATGCTGGGAGGCGGATGCTCCCAGCGCTGACTTTACTTCTGGATTGCATCTGTTTCGTGCTTATTGCTTTTTGGAACTCATTTGTGTGCCTGAGTCCGGCTTAATAAACCCAGTTATCAACCACACGAGTGGAGTTGTTAATGCTGGATTAGGTCCGGAGCTCGGACCTCTTGAGATCGGTTTTACTTGTTTTGGTGATAGCTCCCAAAGTATTATGGAATTCCTTCTGTATAAATTTGCTTAAGGTCAACATTTTTTTAATCAATATTTTTCTTATGTAATTCAATGTTTAAATGTGAATTGGTGTATATGTTTAATAGTCTAATGTAGCCTGCTCCATTAGCAACTCTTTTTTTCTTTCATTTTATAACCCCTACAAAGACTTCTTTATTTCCCTGAGCTGCTCTGGTATTTGACACAGATAAGGAGATAGGGCAGGCAGGCAGTGTCCCTGGTTGGCTGGCTGGTTGGAGCCTTGCCCCTGGAATTTGAACAAGAAGGGGCACTGGAGTAGACTTCTGGGAAATGTAGTCTCCAGCAGAGGGAATTAAGTCAGAGTGCTGGGGAATAGGACTACAGGTTCCAGTGGCTTAGAGGGAGAAAGGGAGGTGCAGCATCAGGAGAAGCGGATCGGAGAAACATAGTTTTTAAAGGACGGAAAGGGAGCGAAGAAAAAAAACACGCTCCTAGGCAGTGGTGGGCTCCTGCCAGTTCGTACCGGTTCTCCTGAACCGTATGTTAATTTTCTGAGCAGTTCAGAGAACCGGTTGTTGGAAGAAATCTTTTCCCACTTTACAGGGCTAATCCTGCAAGGAACGCAGGAAGGAAAGATTCTAGTGTGCCTGTATTTCTAGCCTAATCCTTATCTTAATTGCCACCCTTGCTGCTTTAAGTGTTTTCAGAAACTGCCTCTGGGTTAAGTTTTGTTACATTGTAACAGCCTTAATGGTTCTTGGCAGTACGCCCAGACTTTCTGCCTATAGCTGCGCTTCTCTGGAGTCCCCCCCCCCCCGGGTTTTTTGTGGTACTTTTATTCCTGGGGCTTGAACAGAAGGGTTGGCACAGCCATAGAAGAAATGGCTGAGAGGCAGGATGCAAGCTTGGCATTCTGTCTGATTTTTTTTACTGCCTTTCTGAGGGCATGTGATTTTTCCTTAAATCTGGATGATTACCTTAGGATAACTTGTGAGGTGAGTGAGACCAGATGGTATCTTTAAGTGGTGCAAATGGATCTAAGGATTGCTTCTCCTGGGTGCTTTGTCAGTTCACTGAACACAGGAGTCTCTTGTCTATGGGGATTCTTCAGTCATCCAGGTCATGACTGTCCCAAAGGTGCTCTTTTCCAGTTGCCACTTGAAAAAGCACCTTTGGGTGTAGGAAGTTAGCACCCACCCTTTCCTAGAAGAATGAAATAATTTGAGAAATATTAAAAAGGAAGAATATATTTCCCTGAATGAGAAATGGAGAAACATGTTTTCTTAGACGGAGAAACCTTCCTTAATAGCCCACAGCAGATGTCAGCACTTAAGAGATAAAGAGTTAGATAGCTATATTCATAGGCAAAAATTCCCTGCAGCAAGGTCTGAACAAAGACAGAATGGGATTAGCCCTCACTCAAGATGTTAATTTGTTAATTTGTCTCTTTAGCTCAGCATTTTGTAATCCAAATATGCCCACCCACTTTCTGGAGAGCTTAAATGACCTCTCTGCTAAAGGGTTTCACTTTATGAGCAAGAGTTGGCTGTATTTTAACTATTTTAATTCCTCAATGTGCTCTTGCATCCTGCCTGATATGTAACTCGGGGTTGCAGGTATTGCTGAGGAAAAGGAAGGTATTCAGACAGAATGGTTTAGCTTTCCATGACAGCTGTGACTCATTGATCTTCAGTGTGTATTCCCCCATTTCTAATCTAATGATTGGTATTTAGGGCAGCTTTTTGCAAGCAAAGAAGCTTTTTGTATTTTTCTACAGGTAATCTTTGACTTACAACAGTTCATTTAGTGACCATTCAAAGTTACAATGGCATTGAAAAAAGTGACTTATGACTGTTTTTCACACTTACAACCATTGCAGCATCTCCATGGTCACGAGAGGCCGGGCGAGGCTAAGCGCCCCTCGACGTGAGTGACATCAAGTTGGCCATGACCACTCAGCTGGACTTCTTAGGAAAGAGAGAGAGATTGTTGCCCCAAGGAAGAATGGCTGCTGTAGTTTGGGCTGGAAACTGCATTCTAGCTGCCACGAGAGGGGTGACAATCTTAGCCCAAGACAGAGATCTGGAGTGACTGTATCCTTGGTCTGGTGGAGCTCCTGAGCAGTTGTCCCCTGGACAACCTAGAGAGGTAGACCCCATAGGCCTGTCACTGGGCCTGCAGAGGATGTGTTCATAAGGCAACAGGATAGGTGGGGGCCATTTGGCCAAGGGACTGTTTCTGGGACCTATATCTGCGTGGTTTTTTTTTTTTTTTCATTTTTTGAAATTTTTATTAGGTTATAAAATAAGATACAAAATACAAAAGAAAATAGGAAGACAGTGAGGGGAAAGGGGGGAAGAGAAGTGAGGAAGGGCTGGGGAAAAGAAAAAAAAAGTGTTGACTTCTGACTCCCTCTGTTGCAGTAAAATAAAGCATTAACATCAAACCACAATTTTTTGCTTTTCCATAGTAATATAAACTAGCCATTTCTATATACACATATCAGTATAATCAGTAAAACCCAAAATCAAAGTTTCATTTTTTTCCACCTCAAACACAAAGTTCAGAAGCAGTCTCCATGTGGCAACAAAGGTACTTATATTCTTTTCTTTAATCAAAACTGTCAATTTAGCCATTTCTGCCAACTCAATCAGCTTCTGTAGCCATTCGTCCATGGTGGGAATCGAAGTGTCCTTCCACTTTTGGATGTACAGTAGTCTTGCTGCTGTCAACATACATAGGGTCAAAGTTCCAAATTTTTTCTCCAAGTCTTTTTCCATTATAACCAAAAGAAAAGTTTCTGGTTTCATCTTTATCTTCGTTTTAAGAATTTTCTGTATTAAAATATGAATCTTACTCCAAAATTTCTTTGCTTTAACACATGTCCACCATAAATGATAAAAAGTCCCTTCTTTAGTTTTACACTTCCAACATTCATTAGAGATACCTTTATACATTCTAGATAACTTGTCTGGTGTTAAATACCAGTGATACATCATCTTATAAAAAAATTCTTTTAAATTATAGTTTAATGTACATTTTAAACCTTTCGTCCACATATTTTCCCATTATTCAAGCATTACATTATATCCAAAATTCCTTGCCCACTGAATCATACAATGTTTACCTGTTCACTTTCCAAATTCAATTTCAATAATGTTTTATAAATCTTAGCAATAATATGTTCATCACTACCACACAGTAAGATTTCAAATTCATTTTTAACAAAATCAAACCCATAACAATTTTTATCTAGTTTAAATCTTTCTTTCAGTTGTTGATATGTGAACCAATGGCAAACATAAGCTTCTGATTCAAGTTCTTCCCTTGACTTTAGTGTAGGGTCACCAGAGTTAAAAGATAGTATTTTACCGTATGTCCACCAGTCTGGCTTCGCCACCATTTCTTTTCTAAAAAAAGCTTCCTGGGGGGACACTCAAAGAGGCAACTTCGTAGAGAAGCTTGTTTTATATTTATTCCAGACTCTTAGTATGGCATGTCTAGCAAAGTGATTATTAAAGTCAACATTAACTTTAGCTTTGTCATACCATAGATAACCGTGCCATCCAAATGTTAATTCATGGCTCTCTAATTCAAGTAACCTCTTGTTCTGGCGTTTCACCCACTCTTTTAACCAGGCCAGACAGCATGCATTGAAATACAGTTTCAAGTCTGGTAAACCCAAGCCCCCTCTTTCCTTAGCATCTTGCAATAGCTTGTATCTAATTCTTTGTTTTTTCCCTTGCCATATAAACTTGGAAATATCCTTCTGCCATTGTTTAAATGGATTATCGGTTGCGAGTATTGGTAATGTCTGGAATAAAAAAAGCATATTTGGTACAATGTTCATCTTAATTACAGAGATTCTACCCAATAGTGATAGGTGCAATTTGTCCCAGCTTTGTAGGTCCTGTTTAATATCCCTCCAAAGAGGGATGACCGATATCGAGCTGACCGATAACTAGGTTTGATCGATGTTTGGAGTTGTAAAAATGGACTAACAAAAGTCTTTACCTTTTTTTCAGATAGACACAAATCCTTTTCTAGAATTGATATGATTTGGATTACAAAAAATCTGCTTCACAAAACAACTAAAGCCATTATTCTTCCAAAAACTGTTTCTGACCATAATCCAGTGTCTTTGTATCTTAAATTTGGTCCTCAGTCTTTTAAATGGATGTTAAATGAGTCTATCTTGCAGAGACCACAGATTGTTAAAGAATGTAAACAGGTACTTCAAGACTATTTTAATAATAATTTAGGTAAGGGAACCAACAGTTTGGGATACTTGTAAGGCTGTGATACGAGGACATTTTATACAATACAATACAGCAATTAAGAGGAAGATGGATGAAAAAAATCCAAAATGTGTTACAAGAAATTAAATTGAAGGAGAGGGAACTCCAGAACTCACCAGAAGATTCTAACATACTTCACTAAAAATATAGCAACAACAAATTTCTTTGTTGACTGTTTCAGATATTGAAAAGAAACTTAAATATACAAAACAACACTTTTTTGAACATGCAAATGAACCAAGGGAGATGGTTGGCATACAAACTAAGAAAACAGACAGAAAAAAAGATGATAACCAAGCTTCAAGATGGGAATAAGACTTACATTGATAACAACATTCAGAGACTTTTTTGGAATTATTATACTAATTTATATAAAGAACAAGAAATCTCTTTAGATACTATGGAGGAGTATATAGCAACTAAAAATCTTCCTAAATTATCAGAAAACTACAAGCAAATTTTGAACAGTCCAATAACAACTTTTGAAATAATAGAAGCAATTAAAAGAGCTAAAACAGTCAAAAGCTCTGGGACCAGATGGCCTACCGAGCGGATTCTATAAAATTTTCGAAGATCAACTACTTCTTCCGATGAAGGACTTAATGAATTCAATTATACAGGGGAACCCTATACCAGACTCTTGGAAGGATGCCTGCATTTCTTTAATACCCAAAGATGGACTGGATTTAACTTCTGTGAAGAACTACAAGCTAATCTCTCTCCTTAATAATGACTACAAACGTTTTACATCTATTTTAGCTGAAAGACTTAAAAATGTTTTACAGGATTATATACATGAAGACCAGTGTGGCTTCTTACCTAAAAGACAATTAAAAGATAATTTAAGAGTAATTTTGAATATAATTGAATATTTACAACAACGTAGTGATAAGGTTGCATTTATCTTTCTGGATGCAGAAAAAACTTTTGACAATTTGAACTGGGCCTTTATGTTTAAAGTAGTGGAAAAGATGGATTTTGGATTGGGTTTTATACAGGGTCTGAAGTCCATCTATACACTCCAGAAAGCTCGAATCATGGTGAATGGAGACTTTACAAAACCAGTTGAAATCCAGAAGGGAACAAGACAGGGGTGTCCTTTATCCCCTTTATTATTTATTCTAGAACTGTTAAATAGAGATATTAGACAGGATAACAGAACAAAAGGACTACAAATTAAAGTGCATAATTACAAATTACCTGCATTTGCCGACGATTTGGTATTGATTGTGCAAGACCCGTTAGAGAACATTGAACATGTTATGAGGAAGATTAAAATGTTTGGAGAAACGGCAGGTTTAAGAATAAATAAATCAAAGATGAGAATACTGACTAAAAACATAAAGGTGGAAGATCAGAAGAAATTGGAATTTAAAACTAGTTTTAAAGTTGTAAAAAAGGTACAGTACTTGGGGGTGACTCTTACTGAGAAAAATTCTAAACTTTACAAAAATAATTATGGTAAAATATGGAAGGAGATAAAATTGGATTTAAATAGATAGCAAAAATTAGATTTGTCATTAATAGGAAGAATTTCAGTAATTAAAATGAATGTACTACCTAGAATGTTATTTCTATTTCAGACTATACCGATATTGATTACAGATTCTACTTTCAAACAGTGGCAGAAAGATATATCTACATTTATTTGGCAAAATAAAAATGCAAGAATTAAATATAAGCTGCTACAAGATTCTAAAGATAGAGGGGGTCTGGGTTTGCCGGATCTTAGGTTATATTATGATGCTTGTTGTCTGGTATGGTTAAAAGATTGGATAACTTTAAAAAATTCAAGGCTGTTAGACCTCGAAGGTTTTCATTTGAGATTTGGGTGGCATGCCTATCTGTGGTATGACAAAGTAAAAGTTATTGTTGTATGTTTACTGCACTGGTGCTTGCTATTATCTGTAGTTGTTATTTAATCTGATTTTATCTTAAGGGCCATGTCAGCATTCCGAGTAACACATCCGCCAAAAGCAGAACTCCGAGGCAGGTAGATTCCTCAAAGAACATGTTTATTGGATACATCATATTGGCACAGCTAGTGAAAACCAACTCTAAAAGTTCCCACAGTTTTAGCCTAATTAAAAGAGCAAATATTTCCCTCCCCAGATGTCACATTGTCCAATGAAAGTAGCTGGCAGGCTGCTTGGTCACTCCTCTCCTCCTTCAACTGCCACCTGTTGGGATGACCTTGGTTCCCACAAGAAAACGTTTTGTTTTGACTGTTAGCCAGTCTATCTACTTCCTCCTCCCTTCCCCCTTTCAGAGTTCATGGCAACTATGAGGCAGCAAAAGATAGCTTCAGCCAGGTTCACTTCAGAGTTGACAGGCCATTATTTCAGTTAAAGCCCATAGCTCCCCCAAGGTGTGTCGGCGTGCCCAGGCCAGGTGGTTTGGTCACCTGAGGAAAAAGGATAGAAGGATCTGATTGCTAGCGGCCCCTTTGGGGATAGCGCTACACTAGCTTTTATTTTTCATATTATTTAAAAGTCCTGTGAACCAGACACTTGAGAACAAATAAATACTAAAATGTAATGATTTTTTATTGATTTCAGTATTATGCAAGATAGAAGAGAACAAGCAAGACAAGACTTGAAAGGTTTAGAAGAGACTGTGGTAAGCTGTATATTCTGGGGGGGGGGGGAAATGAAATTCTTGAACTACTTTACTGAGAGAAGTGTTAATTATAATACTCTTTTGCTGTTAGGGCAAAGAACTTCAGACTCTGCATAATCTCAGAAAACTCTTTGTTCAAGATTTGGCCACAAGGGTTAAGAAGGTAACATGACACTCAGTTGTTTACTTTAAAATGAATTTAATATTTTGGATCTTCATTCTGCAAGAAACTGAGCTGCAGTTGCTTCTCTTCTTGTCAAAGAGTACAGATATTGACTCAGATGATACTGGTGGGAGTGCTGCCCAGAAACAGAAGATTTCTTTTCTTGAGAACAATCTTGAACAGCTCACAAAAGTCCACAAACAGGTAAACTTAGTAATCTTTGGCTTTCAGGAACGTACAGCTTGGCTCCCACCCAAGCTAGACCCTCTTGCATTGTACATTCATTTTTGTGAGCTTGGAACCACTTATCCCCCTCCAATGCTGCCTTTAGGGTCTCTGCTATGCCTTCCCCGATTTGAGGTTTCATTCTCGCCTGCGCTCAGGTGGTGACTGGTGTTGCAAGCTGGTGGGAGAGAATAAGCGGTCTGACCATTTCCTGCTTAGCTGTTTTATTGAGGCATCCTGGATAGTGCATTGGCTAAGAAATTTTTCCCCCCGGGAGGTAGCAAAGAGGGAAATTAAATTGATTAAAATACTGAGCCCACCGAACTTGCTTGGGCGATAATCTCCAGGGTGTTTTCAGGGCTTCTGAGTTTTTATGATCAGTCCACACCATGAAAGTGGTCTTGCTCCCTTCCAGGAAATGTCTTCACGTTAAGAGTGCCCAATGCATCACATAAGCCTCCTTCTCCCAAACCGCCCATCGTCGCTTAGTCTCAGTTAGTTTCCTGGAGATGTACACACATGGTTATAAGGCACCATGGCTGTTCCTTTGTAAAAGAACAGCTCCCACAGCCACATCGCTAGCTTCTGCCTGAATAATAAACGGGTCGTTAGTGTCTGGGTGTTTCAGCACCAGTTTGGAAGCAAACAACCATTTGAGTTTTTCAAATGATGCTTGGCATTCCATTGTCCACTTCAGTGGTTCGTTTGGTTTGGGTTTCCCCTCCCCTTTTGTCTTTAGCAAGTTGATTATGGGGAGGGCGGTCTGGGTGAATGATGGGATAAATTGGCGGTAAATGTTCGTGAACCCCAAAAAGCTTTGCAGTTCCTTTCTGGTGCGGGGTGGAACCCACTCTAGCACTGCCCTAACTATCTCAGGGTCCATCTCTATCCCCTCATGGGAGATGCGGTAGCCCAAGTAGTCAATTTTACTCTGGTGGAACTCGCATTTCAAAAGTTTAGCATATAGTTGAGCAGCCCTAAGTTTCTTAAGGACCGCTCTAACCAGTTTCACATACTCTGTCATAGTCTCAGTATAAATCACTATGTCAGTACTCAGTATAAATCAGTATGTCATCCAGACCAAGACCAACACGCCTTTGTAAAGGTGCTCATGCAGCACCTCATTTATCGAAGACAGCGGGTAGTCCGAAGGGCAGAACCCTGAATTGAAAACACCCTAAGGGGCAGTTAAAAGCTTTGTTCCATTTGTCTTGCTCTTTGATCCGAACTCGGTAATAGGCTTCTCACAAGTCTTCTCACAAGTCCAACTTAATAAAAATCTTCCCTTTGGCCAAATGGGCTAACACTACCGGAAGTCCAGAAATGGGCCGTTTCCGGCCTCCGGAGGGTCTCCGGAGGGCCGGGGGAGGCCTTTTCGCCCTCCCCAGGCTCCAGGAAAGCCTCTGGAGCCTGGGGAGGGCAAAAAACAGGCCTACCGGAAGTCCGGAAATGGGTCGTTTCCGGCCTCCGGAGGCTTCAGGGAGGCCTTTTTCGCCCTCCCCAGGCTCCAGGAAAGCCTCTGGAGCCTGGGGAGGGCAAAAAACAGGCCTACCGGAAGTCCGGAAATGGGTCGTTTCCGGCCTCCGGAGGCTTCAGGGAGGCCTGCTAGGCCCAAAACGGGGCATGGGGGGGGTTGTGCGCGCATGCATGGGGGGCGAGGCAGCGTGGGGGATCATGCGTGCATGCGCAGGGGGCGGGTCGCGTGCACATGCGTGGGGGGCATTGCATTATGGGTGTGGGCACACGTGCGCGCTATTGCGCGTGCGCTTTCAACACCTGAGGAAAAAAAAGTAAACTCTATAGTCTAGACCCGTGATGGCGAACCTATGGCACGTGTGTTCCTATTCTTTGGCAGGGTGGCCCCTCTGCTTGATCCCCTTGATCTCTGCCTCAGCTTCCTGGGCTTGGGATTCATCCTCGAATCTGGCCCTCAGCTCCTGTAGGAAAGCATCAACGTTTCCCAGCTCTGGTGCGTCCTCGTGCAGCTTGTTCATCCACTCCGCTGGTTCGCCATCAAAGTTCTCTGTGATCGCCCGGACCATCGATTGATCGCTTGGGTAGTTGGGGCCATATTCATCGAAGTGGGCCCAAACTCTGTTTAGGAAGAATGCCAGTTTGTCAGGATCCCCATTGAAAGTGGCTTTAAACAGCAGCGGGGCAGCGGTCCAGGCCGGTGGTGGAGGCGCCGGGGCAGGGGTCCATTGGGCTTGGACCCAGCCGTGTCCTGGATAGTAAGCCCAACTGGGAGGCACCTGCCAACCTGGTGGAAGTTGGGGCTTTCAGGGCGGACTAGCGGCTCTTCGGCACCTCGGTGGACTCCGCTGAGGTCCTGGGCTGGACTTCGCCGATGAAGGCGGCGGGGGGCTCGCTGACCAGGTCATTCCCGCTGGGGAGGAACCGTCAAGGTCGGCTGGCTCAGAAGCACCCTCGCATGCTCAGGTTGACATGACTGCCCCAGGGTTCCAAGGCTCACCCAGTCGAACCTCTCCGGTAATCCCTCCAGGGTCTGGCTGCGAACTGCTGTTTGGTACCTCCAGTCCCTGGAGTTGTCCAAGACTAGCGGTCCCATCACCCTCCACTCAAGGACTGTGGTCACCGTCTCCCTGGTCAAGGTCAGTGGACGATCCCTCAATGGTTCTTGGGACGAGGCTCGGCATCTGAAGTCCTCCTCCGCTCAGTACAGCTCCCCGGTGGCCGGCCACTTGGAGCGGACTTTTGGCTGGGCGCCCACCTGGCAAGCGATCTCCGACACCGCTTCCGCCACCCGCTGGGTCTCCGAGGGGGTCTGCAGGCTCTCCAGGACCCCGCCACAAGCACATCTTCTCCCTTCTTTTCCATTCCGCTGTCTTCCCTGAGTCTTTCCGCTGCCTGGGTAGACCAGCAAGCGGCCGGGGCTCAGGACCCCGGATAGCGGCTCCGGTTGGAGCGGAGAATTTAGCTGAAGAGTCGGTTTAATGTCAAGGTTCCAAGTAATACACCCATAGCAAACAGAACTCCAAGGCAAGCAGGTTCCTCAAAGAACAAGTTTATTGGATATATCATATTGGCACAAACTGGTGAATTAATTAAAAGTAAAAGTTTTTCCCCCTTTTCCAAACAATCAGTCACCTGGTCCAATCAAGGTGCTGTCCAGTTGCTTGGAAACTTCACTACTCCTCTCTTCAGCCACCTGTGGGAATGTCCTTGGTTCTCAGGGGAAAAACTATTTTGTTTTGGCTACAGAACTCCAACTATCTCTACTCCCCCCTCCCTATCCCTCATCACCATTGTGGCAACACTGAAGCCTCCAAGATGGCCTCGGCCAGGCCAGCTTCAGAGTTGACACTGGGGCAGCCACCCTGGGTCGGGGCGGCTGGATGAAACCCCGCTTCAGATTTTTGTCTATAAAAGAGCATAGTTCCTCCAGTTCTGTAGGAGTCATCAAGTACAATTTGGGTTCGGTTACTTTAGCCCCCGGCATGATCTCTATGGAGCAGTCCGTTGGCCGGTGGGGTGGGAGTTCATCTGACCCCTTCTCGCTAAACACATCCCGCAAGTCTCGTTACTCCGGCGGAATTCGGGGATCTCCCTTCTGCTCTCGCATTGCAGCCCCCATCTCCTGCCTTGGCTTTGGGATCCCTAAGCCTTTTCCTGATTTTCTTCCAGCCTCAGACCACCGGATTTTTAGCAGCCCCCTCCTCCAGTTCACATAGGGGTTCCATTTCCGTAGCCACGCCAGTCCCAACACCAAAAGTCTCTCCATGCCCAGGGCCATAATAAAACTCAGAGTCTCTGTGTGTGCCCCCAATCGCATTTCTATCGGCTCAGTAACAAATGTTGCTAGGATCCCCCCGCTATGGAGCCATCTAACTGTCAGAATGCCACCGGCACTTTGAGTGGTCTAAGTCTCATCCACCAGAGCGGGGTTGACCAAGCACCTGGTGCACCCTGAGTCCAGAAGGGCCGCTAGGCTGGCTTTTCGTCCCGAGGATTGGACTATCAGTTCAACGGGGACTGTCACCAGGATGATCGGGCCACTTACCAGGGGGTTGTTATTATGGAGGGTGACCATCCACCTCACTGCATCCCCTTCTAGGGCCATGGTGACACATCTCACCTTGCCGCCTTCTGTAGCTATTTCAGGACCGTATTCCTGCATGTAGGTCCAAACCTGGGCCAAGAGCCGAGGTGGCGCAGTGGTTAGAGTGCAGCACTGCAGGCTACTTCAGCTGACTGCTAGCTGCAGTTCGGCGGTTCAAATCTCACCGGCTCAAGGTTGACTCAGCCTTCCATCCTTCCGAGGTGGGTAAAATGAGGACCCAGATTGTTGGGGGCAATATGCTGACTCTGTGAACCGCTTAGAGAGGGCTGTAAAGCACTGTGAAGCGGTATATAAGTCTAAGTGCTATTGCTAAGAAGAACCCCAATTGCTTAGGGTCTCCATCGAACTTTATGCCCAGGGGGGTAGTCTTGCTGCTCCTTCACCTTGCTGGCACCAGTCTCAGCACTGGGACTGCAGAGGCTGCTGCTGTCGTGGATCCAGCCCCCCCCCCCCGTTGCCTGCTGCTGTGGACATGGTTGCTCCATCAGTTGCTGAGGCTGGATGTGGCTGATCGTCTGGCTGGAAGGCTCTGGCGAGGGCTTTGTGTGCCTTCAGATTTTTGAAAGCCCCCTGCATAAACTTTATGGCTTGCTTCATCATCCAGTTGGCTTAGCCATGCTCTCCACCCGTCTCTTCCTCCTCCAGCTCTTCCAGTTCCATCCTCTGTTCCCGTCAGTGGCTGCCGCGGCTCCCACAGGTAAAAGTTACCCCCGCAGGTTTCTCTTCCCAGTCCTCCTTCCTCTTGATGCCCAGGGATTACCTGGGTCTCAGTGGTTTGCCGCAGCTCTCCGCGTCCCTCTTCCATTCGGAGATATCCATCCCAGGAGGGGGCCTGGACGAAGCCTCCGCTCAGCATTCAATCTCCTCCTGGTCGCTCCTTTGAGCTGACATAGCGTGCACGGTCCCCATGGTAGAGGCGGTGTCTTCTCCGGGTTGACCACAATTGCAGATTCCGCTTAATGTCAGACCTGCCCCAGTCTGGTCTCCTAGGGAAGTAAAACTCTCGACTCCATTTGGTTGAAGTGAAAAGGTACTAAGAGATGCTGAATGCAGTAAAGTCAAGTGGAATCTAAAATTCATGTGTGCTAATACAGAACTAAACCCTAAGGTTCTCCTTAGCCGTTCCCCCATTGTCCGTACGTACGTAGCCAATCCGGCACCGCTGAGATGTTTTGAGAAACGCTGAGGTGTTTGGGCTGGTGAAATTCCACACTCAAGGTAAATGGCCTTGAAGATGCCAGCATGCCAACACAAACCAGATTCCAAAGCGCTCTATTCTTCCTCAGTTGCCAATTCCCCCCTCCCAATTTCCCATCATAAAGGTATACAGCAGTGGTTCTCAACCTTTCTAATGGCGCGACCCCCACCCCCCCCCCCCCCCCCCCCCCCCCCCCCCCCTCCCCCCCTCTCCCCCCCAGC
>QLTV01001805.1:226325-245367 GCA_003457575.1 Thermophis baileyi | reverse complement strand
TGTCCGAACTTCCGGTTTGCCCATTTTTCACCGTGCCAGGCTTCAGTGAGGCCTTTGCGCATGCGTGGGGGGTCGGGGGGTTGTGCGCATGCGCAGGGGGCAGCATGTCTGTGTGTGCGCATGCGTGGGGGGGAGGGAATGGGTGTGGGCATGTGCGCGCGCTAGCGCGCGCGCACACATTCCCTTTTAGCATGCGAACCAAAAAAGGTTCGCCATCACTGCCCTATACCATTTCAGACAAGTGACTGTCCAGTCTCTTCTTAAAAACCTCCAGTGATGGAGCACCCACAACTTCTGACGGGTGAATTGAATGAGATGGAATAGAAATATCTTTATACTATACATGAAAGGACACAGCTGCTTTCAAAGGATTTCATTCAATTAACACAGAAACATAGAATCTAACATTTTCTCAGTCTGCCTCACTGCTAGACCACTAGAAAAGGGTTATATTTTAAATAGGCTGTGGTAGTTAACTTGTATTTTCATGGGTTTTTAGCATGGGATTGAAGGTTTGGGAAGCACTGTAAAATTGGAAGAGCTGAAGTTTTGGTCAGGAAAGAAAGAGAAAAAATTTGAAAGATAGGCCAGCAATGCAGAGCTTAAATAATGTCAAGGAGTGTAAGCTGGATGTCGAAGGAATGTTTTAAATATTCAGAGAAGCAACATATAAATATATAAAATAAAGTGAGAGCGTACTGGCTTCATTTAAACTACTGTACTCACAGTAGCACCTGAAAAATACATATGTATGTTCCTCACACAATTCTCATAATGGTAAACTATGGTTTGGAATTTCATCCCAAATCCCTACTGAGAAAAAGAAAAAAACCACCTTGTCAAAAACGCCTTTACTTCTTTGAGTAAAGAATTAGACATACAAATCAATAGAATGTTGCAACCCCTCCTTTCTCACAACAAACACAATTAAAAGACTGGCTAAGGGAGGCTAATTTTCAGGGCCTTGTAGGGAGACATGTCACCTGACTGCATCTGGGAATAAGGTGTGACTAGGAGGGAGCCAAACTATGCCAGAGTGACAAGAAAGTACCAGGTGATGTTGGGTCTTTTGCGAATAGTCAGAGAAAAATAAAATATTCCAAAGGAGATGATTTTAGGCAAAAGGCTTAGAAGAGCCTCTTAGTTTTTCTAGATGACTAATTTCTGAGGTGTACAACAGCCTTTCTGGACCAAACTTTGAGATTAAATTAAAATTGGGGGTTGCATTGTTAGCCAGTATATCGGCTTCTGCATGCTGGCTTTTCTTTTTGATAGATACTGTAACAATGTTAGATAACAATATTGGAACAATAACAATACTGTAACAGCATTGGATCATGCTAGAAGTTGTAATAAGCATGCCTCTTAAAAGCTTCCAACACGGCATGTTTTAAACTTGTTCCACTGCATTAAAATTAAAATATGGTTTCCATCTTCATGAAGAGTCAGCCAGGAAGAGTGGATTTTTGACAGGTAATCTGTCTGATGGTTTGGGAGAAAGTTGTTTGAACTGAGCAACTGAGAAAAAGTGATCCCATAATTTGAATAGTTATCATTTATCATATTATTTATGAGAGCTTGTAATTTACCCAACTTTATAAATGCGACCAGGAACCAAGCAAGATAAATGCCATTTCTAGGCTCCAAAACTAGTTTCCGTGGCAATGCTTGATCTAGCGATCCCACTGTGCCTCAGCGCATGTGCAGAAAATAATATAAAATCTGTTCCTGTCTCCATGCTAAGCTTAGGTATGTTGTTCGTCTTCTTCATTCTCACTTTCTTCTTTCAGTGAAGACAGTGCGTAACAGAGCAGCTTTTCACTACAGGGCGGGGTGATGTGAAGGGTAACAAAAGTTTTTTAGTCCTTCCGCAGAAGGGTCGATGTGAGGATCTTTTCCCGCTAGGATTGCAACATAGAATTAACCACCCTTCTTTTTCGAAAAGAAGTGCCAGCTTCTATTATAAGCATACCATTTTATTTTACAAGGCTTTTTGTAGGCTGCTTTATCCCTGGGTTGCCCGGCCGGCTCTTAAAAACAAATTGTACCATAAAAATTTATGCCAGAAAATATAAAGCAAGAGAAAATAAAACTTCCATTTAAAGTTCCTGTGTGTTTTAAAACCTGCTTTATCCTATCCTGTCCCACATTTCTTTTTCCAGGCACAGGAGAAAGTGGGAAAAGCACCTTCATTAAACAGATGCGGATAATCCATGGCTCCGGCTACTCTGAAGAAGATAAAAAGGGTTTCACCAAACTGGTGTACCAGAATATCTTCACTGCCATGCAGTCAATGATCAGGGCTATGGAGACCTTAAAGATCCTATACAAGTATGAGCAAAATAAGGTGAGGCTCATCGCTGCACAGCAGTCTGCATTTCTTTGTCCTTTTTTTTTTTCCTCCTCATTTAACTTTTTCATTAGTTTATCAAAGTATAAAATACAAAGAAAAAAAGAGCATGACAAAGTAAAGAAGAGAGGGAGAAAAAATGAAAAGAAAAAGGCACCGACTCCCGACTCTTTTTAGCACAGTAGAAGGTAACAGCATTACAACCACAACTTTTTGCTTTTACACAACAGTATGTACTTCTATAATGTATTCCTATAACAATAATCCTGTCTAGTTTACAAAAACAAAAGTCTGCGTTTCTTTGCCCTGTCCACTTTGCAGAGGTGGGCTGCGCAGGTTCCATAATTCAGAGACCTCAAAGAGCAGTGCAAACTAGATTCAGAAGTTGTTGTTGTTGTTGTTATTATTATTATTATTATTTATTAAATTTGTATGCCGCCCAACTCCCAAGGGATTCTGGGCGGCTCACAACAATATAAAAAAACCATTAAAAGAAAACATAATAAAAACAGTTAAAAACAGTTAAAAAAAGTTGGCTTTTGTAAGAATCAAAGTACGGGTAGTCCTCAAGTTACGACCACAATTAAGCCCAAAATGTACTGTATTTTTTGGACTATAAGACGCACCAAGATTTCGAAGAGGTAAGTAAGAAAAAAAAAAGTTTTTGCCCTCCCCCAGGAGCACTCTGCAGACCTCCCAAACCCTCTGCCCACCCCATTTTCACACGGGGGGGGGCCTTCGGGAGGGCAAAAATGGCTGTATTCGGTGTATACGACGCACCAACATTTCCACCCTCTTTTAGGGGGGGAAAAGTGCGTCTTATACTCCAAAAAATACGGTATGTTGCTAAGTGAAACATTTGTTAAGAGACTTTGCCCCATTTTACAACTTTCCTTGCCACAACTGTTAAGTGAATCACTGCAGTTGTTAAGTTAGTAACACGGTGGTTAAGTGAATCTGGCTTCCTTGTTGATTTTGCTTGTCAGAAGGTCGCAAAAGGGGATCACGTGACCCCGGGACACTGCAACCGTCATAAATATGAACCAGTTGCCAAGCTTCTGAATTTTGATCACGTGACCATGGGGATGCTGCAACCGTCGTACGTGTGAAAAACGGTCATAGGTCACTTTTTTCAGTGCCGTTGTAACTTTGAACGGTCACTAAATGAGTGGTTGGAAGTCGAGGACTCGCTGGGCAGTGAGGCAGAAACCTGTTTTAATCTCTTTTATCCCATGCCATATTATTGGATGGTGCATGCCCGATGGGTCTAACACCAGGGCTGTTCAATCTTGGCAACTTTTAAGACCCGTGGATTTCAATCCCCCAAATTCTCAGCCAGCCATGCTGGCTGGGGAAATTCTGGAAGTTGAAGTCCATGGGCCTTAAAGTAGATTGGACAGCCCTGGTCTAAAGGAAAGGGTGGTTTTTATGGGCGGAAATGTTCTGGGAAACAACTGCGGATTGATCACCAGCTGAATTTTGCACTGGATCCTCCTGCTCTGTTGTTAACATGCAGCTCCAGCAGTAGGATAGGAAAAGGAAACGAGTAAATAAAAGTCCCAAAGGTGCTTTTTTTTCAAGAGGCAACTGGGCTTTCTGGTTTTTCTTTGAAGATGTTTCGCTTCTCATCCAAGAAGCTTCTTCAGTTCTGAAATACTGAAGTTCTGAGAACAGAATTGAAGAAGCTTCTTGGATGAGAAGCGAAACATCTTCAAAGAAAAACCAGAAAGTCCAGTTGCCTCTTGAAAAAGCACCTTTGGGACAACCGTGGCCTGGATGACAGAATCTCCATAGAGTAAATAAAAGTAAATTCCTGCTGAAAGGGCGGGGATAAGATCCGAGTAAGCCATTAACACCAGATTTGCTCTCTCCTCTCATCCCGAAGGCCAATGCACTACTGATCCGAGAAGTGGATGTAGAAAAGGTTTCATCCTTTGAACAACCTTATGTAAGTGCAATTAAGACATTGTGGAATGACCCAGGAATCCAAGAATGTTATGACCGGCGGCGAGAATACCAGCTCTCTGACTCCGCTAAATAGTAAGCCAACTTACTGTCACTTTTCTTTACATCTTCCCTTCCTGAAAACTTAAAAAGAAGAGGGACTTTGGGAAATTCCTCTTGTTGAGTAGCCTGAACTCCCTTCTGTGTAGTTTTAATCCATTGGTTTGGTTCTTTCCTCTGGAACTACAGAAACCATTCCTCCTAGGTAACAAGCTCTTACGTTATTACAGTATGATGCATTTGACGATGTTGCATCTGCTCTCAGTTGTGCCTTCTGCAGGCTGGGCATACCTGAATCATTCTGTATAGGGCTTGGTTTCCAGTCTCCTTTGAATCTTTTTTGTTGTAATCTTTTTTTATTGTTTTATATCATACATTTATTTATTTTATTTATTTTATTTATTTTATTTATTTTATTTATTTTATTTATTTGTCAAACATGTACAAGATAGCAAGTATAGGTATAATCATAAACATAATCAAAGTGAATACAGATAGATGAAGACAATAGGACAGTAGGACAGGGACAGTAGGCACGCTGGTGCGCTTATGCACGCCCCTTACAGACCTCTTAGGAATGGGGTGAGGTCGACAGTAGACAGTCTAAGGTTAAAGTTTTTTGGGTTTGGGGAAGAAACCACAGAGTCAGGTAGTGAATTCCAGGCATTGATCACTCTGTTGCTGAAGTCATATTTTCTGCAGTCGAGTTTGGAGCGGTTTACATTAAGTTTGTATCTATTGTATTTATATCTTGAGGAGTGTGCTCTCTAGGTGCCCAAGGTTTTAACATATGAACAAACATCATCATCATCATCATCATTTGAATCTTGCTAGCTCTCCTCTGAATCTGCTCCAATTGGTCCCTGCTCCTTTTGAATGGTGGTGCTCAGAATTAGAGAAATAGGGCAAAATAGAGTAGATTGTTGCTTCCCATGTTCTGGGCATAGAATGCACCCCCAGGATAATATTTGCCTTTTGAGCTCCTTGGTCTTCGATTGGAGTAAAGTGGTAAGGAAAAGTTGGTGTTGAGGCAACGTCGGTGGGGTGGAAGAAAATATTTGGACGTAAGATTTTGCAGTCTTAATCTGCTTGATATTGATAGTCATATTGAAGGAGCTACGCAGAACCCATTTGCCCCTCTGGTGATGGTCCTTCCCTCTTGATCTTATGTTGTGGTCCGAGTAAGGCCATAGTTTTGCTGTTTGTATTGATCAAGGTTTCTTTTGAAATCTGAAAAGCCTCAGGAGCTCATGTTCATTTCTGCATTGGTGTTTTCATGTTGTGCCTCTGTTGTAGCATCCAAGTTAGATTCCTTGGTCCATGCATCAAGTTGTGTAGATGGGATGCCCAATTGTGTGCAGTTCTTAATACCTCTGGATTGGAGACATTTGGTGAAAATAAAATACGAAATGTACCACCCTCTCTTCCTTGCACGCCTAAAGAATAGCCACTGAGGGAGGAAAGCTTTCTTATTGTATAGAATTGCAACACTCCGTTCCTTTTCAACCAGTTCCACCAATCCAGGGAACATTGATCCAGGTTAGTAATAGGAATAGGGGTGTTAAATCACCTCTGTCTCTTCAGAAGGAAGCGGCTGATACTGTAATTCAGAGGTCTCCAAAACTTGGCAACTTTAAGACATGTGAACTTCAACTCCCAGAATGCCCCAGTCAGGTTGGCTGAGAAATCCTTTGCCTTGTTTTTTTGTCTTTGGGTGAATTGTAACCAGGAGAACGGCTATCTTTGTAGGTGATGGGAAGTTAGATAAAAGGTTTGGGAGTATTTGTGCCTCGCTACAAGCAGAGGATATAAATTCTATATTCTTGGATGTGGGATATTGTTGGAAGCCAGCCTTGAAAGTTTGAGCAACTGAGCAGTCCTCCTGTATCGGAGCTTTTTTATCATTCTCCGTTATAATCTTCTCTCTTCAAAGGCATTTAATGTGGCTGCCAAACTTAAGCCTCTTTAATCTTTCCCTCATACATGCTTTTTGCAGCTACCTTACCGATGTGGATCGTATTGCCACCCCAGGGTACCTCCCAACCCAACAAGACGTCCTGCGGGTCAGAGTCCCAACAACTGGGATCATAGAATACCCCTTTGATCTCGAGAACATTATATTCAGGTAACTTTCTTTCATGGACATCTGATATTTACAGGGTGCTTTATATAAAAGCATAATATGATTACATGTGTCTATGGAGTTTGGGGAAACAAATGCCTTTTCTTACTATGTTTCTCTGTGTCTTGTTGATATGTCTTGTTGATAAATGAAACCTTCCCAAGAGATTGTCACTTTAATGTGGTGGAAGAGCTCTCTAGCTTTCCACAATGTCATCAGGAATACCCTCCGTAACATCATCTCATATGGGAGCCAGCTTGGTCTAGTGGTCAAGGCATAGGGCCAGAAACCAGGACAGGAAACTTTAAACATGAAAAGGACAAGAAAAGCAATATAAAATTAAAAAAAAAAAAAGGAAAATGTGCAGCCAAGATAAAACTCAAGAATAATTAAGGAAAGGACTTAATACAGGCCTGTTAGAAGGAAGATGGAGAAACTATACAGAAACCTTTAGTGGGAAACAGGATTATAAAACCACAGAAACATTTATAGAGAAATTAAATTTGACATCACCGGAAAGTGAGATATCACAGGCAGTACAGTAAGACAATACAGGCGCAGCTGTAATGCCCATTTAAATGTTAGGAGACGAGTTAGAGAGTTAGAGTAAGGACAAACAAATATGTTGTCAAATACGTTATCCAAAAATATGGAACAAAATGGTGTGACCATAGAGTTTGGAAAGGGTCTGTCTGTCTGTCTCTGTCTGTCTGTCTGTCTGTCTCTGTCTATATCCCAGAAGCAGGGAGAAATGTCAAATGAGCCAAGACCAGCTTTCTAACAAAAGATAGGACAATACAGGGTGGCTTCTTTTGTTTATTGCTTACATGATTGCTTAGTTTATGCTAGAATGTAGAAGATATTAAGGCTAATTGTGAATCAGAACACTTGGTGGTTGTAGTACCATTAGGGCAGGATATCCAACCTTGGCAGCTTTAGGACCTGTAGACTTCAGCTCCCAGAATTCCCAGCTAGCTGGGAATTCTGGGGGTTGACGTCCACAGGTCTTAAAGTTGGCAAGGTTGGACACCCCTGCTTTAAGTGAACTAGAAGCTGCTGAATTTTGAGTACTTCAGAACAGGAAAGGGAGTGAGGCAGAGATTCATGTTATTACCCTCTCTGTAAATTACAGTGAGTTATAAGAATGGCAGGATTAGAAAAGTGGGAATCAACCGTTATTGTGGCAGCGTTGCTTAAGATACGCAGGTTACACTCGCAGAAAGTAAAGAAGAGCTAGAAAGCCTAATTATAAACACAACAATGGGAAGTGACTAATCTGAGTTCATGTTAAATATTAAAAAGATAAAACCAACTTGAATTTGCTGTTGCAGAAATGAAGGAAGATGGGGGATGTATTTGTTTTCTTGGGCTCAGGAATAGATAAACATGGTAGAGCTTGCTGGAGACATAAAGAGGAGATCAATCTCAGGAGGGAAAGCAATGACAAACAGAGATAAGATTAGGAAGGATTTCTATGACAACAACGATCATAACAATAAAGCAGCAGTTTCCCCGATGGTAATATATGGCTATTAAACCTGGAGCTTTAAAAAGAGCAAGAGAAAGGAAAAAAAGGCGCTTTTAAATTACGGATTTTGAGATGGTTACCGGGTTTAGTAGTGCTCGTATTTTGAATAGCAAGAATTAGTCATTCAGTCCTGGGCCTGCCTTGTGTCTGTCTGTCTCTCTCTCTCTTATATTTGTTAACCCCCTCTCAGTCATAAAAACCCCGGGCAATGGACTACAGAGTAATAACAAACCAAATCTTTGTAACCAATAAAATAATCAGTTAAAGGTAAAAACACGGACATACAGGTATAGAGGAAGTGTCTTATGCCGATCAGCTGGAGCTAAAAAACAAACAAACTCATTGAACAAAGGAAGGTTTTCATAATCTTCCTAAAGAGAAACGGAGGTGCCTTCTGAACCGCTCTTTGGGAGGTGCCTTCAAATCAGTGGATTCCTGATGGTGGTTTGGATTAGTTCCCACTGTTTTGGCAAGGTTTTGGGAAATGGTTTGCCAATACCTCCTTTCTGATGCGAAGAGAGATCATCTGGGTCAAAGTTACCCAGCTTGACTTTATGCATGGGGACGGGGAGGGGGGGGGAGAGAAGAGACTAAAACTCATAGATTCCTGGTTTCTTGCTCAGTGTTTTTAACCCACTATACCAAACTGATGCTCTTTGAGCCTCTAGGGCAGGGGTCCCCAAACTTGGCAACTTTAAGACTTGTGGACTTCAACTCCCAGAATTCTGGGAGTTGAAGTCCACAAGTCTTAAAGTTGCCAAGTTTGAAGACCTCTGCTCTAGGGATAAAGTATTCAACAACATGAGGACGTTATCCAAGTTCCATGATCCTAGCAAAAGATGAGAGGCTCCTTGCCGGTCTTTTCTGACATGCTCAGAGTGAATGAATGGAGACGGTGACGTCTAGTCCCACCTTAGGCAAGAAAGCCAGCTGGGCCAGTCACCAGGAGACTGCGAGTTCTAGTCCCAGTTTAGGCATGAAAGCTGGCTGGGTAAATTGGGCCAATCACTGGGAGATGGTAAATCCTAGTCCCGCCTTAGGCATGAAAACTGGCTGGGTGACCTTGGGACAATCACCAGGCGGCTGTGAGTTCTAGTCCCACCTTAGGCAATAAAGCCAGCTGGGTAACCTTGGTCCAGTTGCTCGCTCTCTCTCTGAACCCGACCCACCTCACAGGGGGGTGGTTGTGGGGAAAACAGGAGGAGGAAGGAATATTGTGTGTATTCCCCTCTTGAATTATTTTTGAAAACGATAAAAGGGGGGATGTATGTAAATAGATAAACCAGCCACAAAATTCACATGCTTTAGATTCACATGTTACATGAGCAAGGGGTAGTTTAGGGAAAAAAGGGTGGAAGAGGAAGAGGCAGAAACGCCTTTCTGCTCCTGAGTCTGGAAAACTGCAACCCATCAAGGTCGGGAGTAGATGTACACTCCCCTGGTCTTGGGTCTGATCGCCGAAAGTCACTTCTTTAAAACCAATTAAACCATTGAGATGCGGCTGCCCAGCCTCTTCTTCAAACCTTCCGCCGATGACCAACTCACAAAACCCTGTAGAGGCAGATTGTTCCATTATTGTCGAGACCTTACCAGGACATTTTTCCTGATATTTTCTGGGTAGTTGTAACTTATACCTATTATTTCTGGTTGTGGTCATGAAAAAGAGTTCCTGTCCGTTTTTCTTGTTGCTTCCCTTTATGTGCTCGGAACACACGGACTGAGCATCCCCAGTTCCTTCAGCCTGTCTTCATAGAGCAGATCCTCAAGGCCCCATATCATCCTTGATGCTCTCCTGTGGACCTCTTCCAATCTTCAGCAGCCTCGCTACTGGTTCTCAGAACTACTCAAAATTTCCACGACCAGTTCTCCAGAACCTGTCAGAACCTGCTGAATTTCACCCCTGGGGGGGGGTCAACCTATTTTCCAAAGCACCTGAAGGCCAGACAAGGAATAATGGATGGAAACTGATCAAGGAGAGAACCAACCTAGAAATAAGGAGAAATTTTCTGACAGAGCAATCAACCAGTTGCCTTCAGAGGTTGTGTGAACTTCTTCACTGGAAGCTTTCAAGAAGAGAATGGGCTGCCATCTGTCAGAAATGGTATTGTGTCTCCTGCTTGAGCAGGGGGTTGGACTAGATGACCTACAAGGTCCCTTCCAACTCTGTTGTTCTATTCTAATGACCTCAGATTAGAATCACCTACAACGAGGATGTCCAGCCTTGGCAACTTTACGACTTGTGGACTTCAGCTCCCAGAATTCCTTAGCCAGCCCTGTTGAAGTCCACAAGTTGCAAAGTTGCCAAGGTTGGGAACCCCTGATATACAGCAGCACCTCAAGCTCGGTGTCACTAATGCAGAGTGGAGTGCTTCTGACTCTTCAGTGCAATGTTATTGGGGAAGAGCTTTTGGGTAAAAGCTGGACACAGGGATCAGCTGCCCATTCTTTCACCTAGTGGCAGTGTAATAGCATGTTAGACTAGAAGCCTTCAGGAAAAAGATGGATTGTAGCAGGGAATCTAAAGGAAATAAATACCACTACACAGATTATCTTTCTCACACCAGCCTTGCTGCTCTCCCAACAGTTCTGCTGTTGCAAACATATTGGATACTGCATTTTTTGGGGTGGGGTGGGGGACTGGGACTTGGGGATTGGGAACGTTGACCTGTCAATGAGCATTCACTGTTGTTTCTCCCCCCCCCCTCGTCTGTCTCTCCAGAATGGTGGATGTTGGTGGGCAAAGGTCAGAAAGGAGGAAGTGGATACACTGCTTTGAAAATGTAACTTCCATCATGTTCTTAGTAGCTCTTAGCGAATACGACCAAGTACTGGTGGAATCTGATAACGAGGTAAGCAAAATGACTTAGCAGCCGGCCTTGGCGTGCGGGGTTTGTGCAGAATGGGAAGGGGGGTGTTTTTTGTTTTATTTTTATAGTTTTCTTACGTATGATGTACACTGAAGATGGCATTTAATTTTGTTGTATGAGGTGCAGTGACAATAAAGTAAACTCACTGTTTGCTCTGCCGTTGATGGCGGAGCGGCTGGAGCGGCTGGAGCGGCTTTGCTGGCTGAGGAACTCTGGGAGTTGAAGTCCACAAGTCTTAAAAGTTGCCAAGGTTGGAGACCCCTGTACTAGCGAGTGTGCCTTTTTCAACATTTGTCACCTTTCATCCTGGAGCACGAGAGTGAGCAAAATGACGTTAGAAAAGTATCCAGGTAGCCCTCGGCTTACAACCATTCATTTAGTGACCATTCAAAGTTACAACGCCACTGAAAAAAGTGACACATGACTGTTTTTCACCCTTAACGACTGTTGCAGTATCCTCACGGTCACGTGATCAAAATTCGGCCGCTTGGCAACTGGCAAGTATTTATGACGGTTGCAGTGTCAGGTGATCCCCCGTTATGACCTTCTGGCAAGTAAAGTCAATGGGGAAGCCAGATTCACTTTACGGCCGTGTTACTAACTCAACTACTGCAATAACTTAACTGCAGCAGTTAAGTTTTAGACAGGAAAAGGAAAGGTCTAAAATGGGGGGGGGGACTCACTCAACAGCTGCCTTGCTTAGCAACAGAAATTTTGGACTCGGTTGTGGTCGTAAGTCGAGGACTACTTGTAGTTTACTCCAGGGGTCCCCGTGAGCTGTTTGCAACCCGGGTTGCGGAACTGGCAGGCGAGCGTCTACACGTGCACCCGCCACTTGTGCGAATGCATGCACACACGCTCCATTGGTGTGAGGGGTGGGATTCAGTGGTGGGTTGCTCCCGGTTCGGCCCAGTTCTGCGAACCGGTGGCGGCGGCGGGAGGCTCCGCCCACCTGCCCGGGACGCTTCTGCGCATGCGAACCAGTAGTGACGGGATTTAGAACCCACTGCTGGTGGGACTGCACGGAAATAGTCCCTCCACCGCCTGTCTGCAAAGCTGGAAGTAC
This sequence comes from Thermophis baileyi, assembly GCA_003457575.1. Classification (NCBI taxonomy): domain Eukaryota; kingdom Metazoa; phylum Chordata; class Lepidosauria; order Squamata; family Dipsadidae; genus Thermophis; species Thermophis baileyi. The sequence continues at coordinate 233,430 of QLTV01001805.1, read as the reverse complement.
TGGGGAGCTCTGGTTTATTCAGTCAGTTGCTGACCTTGCAGCCACTTTCCTCTGAACATTTATTATGTACATTTATTTATACATATAGGTTTGTCTAAAGCAGCGGTTCTCAGCCTGTGGGTCGCGACCCCTTTGGGGGTCGAACGACCTTTTTACAGGGGTCACCGCGGGCGCTAGCCCGCCATCTTGGAAATGCTCCCAGTTCGGCCGTGCCTGCGGGTCGCCGGACAGCCGGTAGCCACAGAAGCGGGAGACTTCGCCCACCCGCCCGGACGCCGCCATTTGGGTTCTTTTACCCTCTGCGCATGCGCAGAATGCTTTCCGCATGCGCAGAGGGTAAAAGAACTCAAATGGCGGCGTCCGGGCGGGTGGGCGAAGTCTCCTGCTTCCGTGGCTACCAGCTGTCCAGCGACCCACAGGCACGGCCAAACTGGGAGCATTTCACCCCTGGTGCCACGCCCCCTTTGTCACCTCATCGCGCGCGGGGAGGGGGTCGCGGCAGCGGGGCAGGGGTCGCAGGGGGTTGCGGTATTAGAAAGGTTGAGAACCACTGGTCTAAAGTCATCTGCAGGGAGGAATAACGGTTGGGCAAAGAAGCTTTTTATAGGCAGCCCTGTCCCCTGAGCAGCTTCGTTCATCCAGTTCAGTCCCTCAGAATAGCAGCCTTATCTCGGCAACAACAAAATTCTTTGAAACACCTGTCCTTCCCAAGTCGTATTTCTTGGCTCAAGATTTTTATTCATTCATTTATTTTTTAGATGGAGGTCTTATAGAAGGGCTGCCTTAGAGCAGGGGTCCTCAAACTTGGCAACTTTAAGACTTGTGGACTTCAACTCCCAGAATTCTCCAGCCAGCATAGCAAGTTTGAAGACCTCTGCCTTAGAGGAAGGACTGAGATGTTCATTGCTGAGAATGACTCATAAAATATGAGTTGGGGATCCAAGTTTGCTACTTGGCTTCCAAAGTGATCATTTGTGCCCTGCAGGGTTCTTCGCTGGGTGTTGGGCCGTGAGGGCCTGGTGGATGCCGAGAGGTTCTATTTTCCCCTCACTGAATAAATAGAAAACCAACAAACATTTGCCTTTTTTGTCCCCAAACCTTGCAGTCCGTTCTCCCCTCACATGAAAGCAACAAGGAGACAGGTCTGGGTACCATTTATAATACAGTTCTGGCGAGCAGGCAGACTCGAAGTTGTTCCCCTGAGGTCAATTGTTTGCTTGTTTTAACCTTTTTTCAGGATTTCTAGCTACTGTTATCTTTTTGAAAGGAGTGCCGTAAAATCAGGAGGAAACAAAAACCTCGACAAGCAGGGGGGGGAAAGAGAGAATGCAAGGTGTACAGCTAGTCCTCAACTTACGACCACAATTAAGCCCAGAGAGATTAAGGCAGTGTTTCTCAAACTCAGCAACTTTAAGATATGTGGACTTCAACTCCCATAATTCCTCAGCCGGCATGCACATATCTTAAAAGTTTCTGAGGTTGAGAGACACTGAATTAAGGTATGGTTGAAAATGGTTGTGGCAAACACTTTTATGAGACAACAGGGGACAGATGTACAGGTGGTCCTCGACTTACAACAGTTCATTTAGTGACCGTTCGAAATAACGGCACTGTAAAAAGGGACTTACGGCCGTTTTTCATACTTATAACAGTTGCAGCATCCCCATGGTCATGTGATCAAAATTCAGAAGCTTGGCAACTGACTCACATATATGACGGTTGCATGTCCTGGGGTCACGTGATCCCCTTTTACGACCACCTGACAAGCAAAATCAAAAGGGAAGCCAGATTCACAACAGCTGGGTTATTTACCTGAACAACTTCAGTGGTTCACCGAACAACTGTGGCAAGAAAGGTCGTAAAATGGGGCGAAATTCACTTAACTGTTTTTCTTAGCAACAGAAATTTTGGGCTCAGTTGTGGTTATAAGTCAAGGACGATCTGTACAAGGCTTGTCCAAAATGATGTAATCCTTGTTTACCTGTTTGTTTGTTTTATTATTTCATCCCTGGATCTAAAAAAAAATCCGCTTTTCCTTATAGAACCGCATGGAGGAGAGCAAAGCCCTTTTCCGGACCATAATCACCTACCCCTGGTTCCAGAATTCCTCTGTCATCCTCTTTCTCAATAAGAAAGATCTCTTGGAAGACAAGATCATGTACTCCCACCTTGTGGATTACTTTCCAGAGTTTGATGGTAAGAAGTTGACTTTTCAGGAATTAAAATAGGGGATCAGTCCTGCTAACTTGTGAGGCCGCGTCCAGTAGTAGCACCCCCTTCTGTTTGAGGGCAGCTTCAGCAAAGTGTGGGAGGCACCTCTGCTTCAAACTTTTACATTGGCCTGCTAGTTTGTAGAGGTGGATTCAAGAGGTGGTTGCGGTAGAAATCTACTTTTCCTGAGCGTTCCCTCTTTCTTGAGCCCCCTGAGGAAGGAGGCAGAGTCCCAGGAAATATGGTTGATATCTATATATATAGATAGATATATAGACTCAGCCTTCCGTCCTTCCGAGGTGGGTAAAATGAGGACCCAGATTGTTAGGGGCAATATGCTGACTCTGTAAACCACTTAGAGAGGGCTGTAAAAGCACTGTGAAGTGGTATATAAGTCTAAGTCAGGGGTGTCAAACTCAATTTCATTGAGGGCCACATCAGGGCTGTGGTTGACGTGGGGTGGGGTGGGCGTGGCCAGCGTGACGCCACTCCCCAAACTGCTGGCATGTTTCCCCTTCGCACTGGATAGACCGGGCCGAAGCCACGCTGGCCCGATGTTTCCCCTTTGCACTGGGTAGACCGGGCCGAAGCGACGCAGGCTGGTCCCTTACATTTTGCAGGACGACCCCACGGGCTGGATCCGACAACATTGCGAGCCGGATCCGGCCCACGGGCCTTGAGTTTGGCCCCCCTGGTCTAAGTGCTATTGCTATTGCTATTTTGAACCTTTCCTCCCAACTCTGGAAGCTGGCGTTTAGGATGGACAGGCAGGAAGCAACTTGACCTCTAACGAGAAGCTAAAACTTTGACAAATGGCGAAGTTAGCCTGTTTGTCAGAGGTTCTTCTGACTTGTTGATAGTGCCCCATCCATTCCTAGTAAAGGAGAGGTGATTTGCTTTGTCTCCCTAGAGTAGGGCTGGGGAATTAATTTTCTGAAGGGGCCACGTGAGAAACTGGGACACTTGTGGAAGGCAGAACCAATATAGCTATGAAAGGGCGTAGGCACGCATGCAAGCACATACGTTACTTAAAAAAAATAGTTGCCTTCAAAATAAAAGCAATGCCGTTGTCCTTGATTTACAACCGTTCATTTAGTGACCACTCTAAGTTACAATGGCACTGAAAAAAAATGACTTACGACTGACGGTTGCAGCATCCCCGTGGTCACATGATCAAAATTCAGATGCTTGGCTACTGACTCATCTTTATGATGGTTGCAGTGTTCCGGGGTCATGTGATCGTCTTTTGTGACTTTCTAACAAGCAAAATCTACGGGGGAAGCCAGATTCACTTAGCAACCTTGTTACTAACTCAACAGCTGCAGTGTTCACTTAACAGCTGTGGCAAGAAAGTAAACTCTGGCAAAACGCAACAAATGTCTCTCAGCAACAGAAATTTTGGGCTCAATTGTGGTCGTAAGTTGAGGACTACCTCTACTGCCTGCATGGCGTACACTTATTTACATTTGATTTCCAATTTCCGATTGACCTGACACAGGCCAGTAAAATGCCCAGATCTATCCTAGAGGAGACAACGATATTTGGGAAGAGAGAGAATGAGCTCCATCCTTCTGAGGTCAAGAATTGGAGAATACAGGTAGTCCTCAACTTACGACTACAATTGAGCCCAAAATTTATGCTGCTAAGTGAGAAATTTGTTAAGCGAGTTTGCTCCATTTTACGACTTTTCTCACCACATTTGTTAAGTGACTCACTGCAGTTCTTAAATTAGTGACACGGTTGTTAAGTGGACCGGATTTCCCCATTGACTTTGCTGGTCAGAAGGTTGCAAAAGGGGATCACATGACCCCGGGACACCGCAACCTTCATAAACGTGAGTCAGTCAAGCATCTGAATCGGGTGGGTTGTAACTTACCTCGCCGCTGGTTTGCTTCCTCCCGCGCCTCGTGGGCATGCGCAGTGCCAAAAATTCCGCTTTGTAAAAAATAGAAATTCCCCAAAAAAAAAGCCAAAAACAAGCTGCCGACGCATGTGCAGTGCCGGCAACTTGGCTTCTGCACATGCGCAGAAGAAAAAAATAAAATAAAATTCCCCCAAAAATAATAAAAATAATAATAATAATAAAAAAAGATGGCAGCGTCCACGGACCGGCACCGACCGAACCGGCTCCATGACGTCACCAGCGGGTTGCTACCGGTGCCGAGGTGGCGCAGTGGTTAGAGTGCAGTACTGCAGGCTACTTCAGCTGACTGCTAGCTGCAGTTCGGCGGTTCAAATCTCACCGGCTCAAGGTTGACTCAGCCTTCCATCCTTCCGAGGTGGGTAAAATGAGGACCCAGATTGTTGGGGGCAATATGCTGACTCTGCGAACTGCTTAGAGAGGGCTGTAAAAGCACTATAAAGCGGTATATAAGTCTAACTGCTATTGCTGTTGGTTCAGGCGAACCGGGAGGAACCCATCTCTGATCTGAATGTAAATCACGTGACCCTGGGGAGGATGCCACAGTCATATAAGTGTGAAAAATGGGAATAAGTGACTTTTTTTCAGTACCGTTGTAACTTTGGTCACTGAATGAACAGTTGTAAGTCGAGGACTACCTGTAGCTTGCTCTTGATCAGAGGGGTTTCTAGTCCTCATTATAATCCTGGTTCTCTCCCGTTCTGTCTCCAGGCCCGCAGAGAGACGCTCAAGCAGCCCGGGAATTTATCCTCAAAATGTTTGTGGATCTCAACCCCGACAGCGATAAAATTATCTACTCTCACTTCACCTGTGCCACAGATACGGAAAATATCCGGTTTGTCTTTGCCGCCGTCAAGGACACCATCCTGCAACTCAACTTGAAGGAATATAACCTAGTCTGACCTTGAATGAATCTGTCCTCTTCTCCCACCCTCCCAATCCACCCCTCCCTTCATCTCCTTGGGAGACCTTTTGTCGTGAAGAAAAGTAAGACAAACGAATCCCACGAATTTAAACCAGCAGGAAAACGATCTTGATTTTTAATGATGTAATGATTGCAAATTGTCTGATCTGTGGAGTGGCAATGGTTTTTTTTTTTCTTTTTTTCTTTTTTCCTTTTTTTTTTTTTAAAGCACACCGTTACCTTCGGTTTCGTCTCTGCCCCACAGAATAGCTGATTTCCCCCCCCCCTTTTTTAAATAGCTTTTATTTCACAGTTTAAAAACTGGGGGGACATGCTTCACTCTTTTTCTCTCTCTGGCACCTTGTTAATTTCCTGCTTTGTTGCCAGCAGTCAAGGCGGGTTTCCTCTCAGACTTTGTACGTTGCATTAGTAAATTCTTTTTTTTCCTGTCTGATCTGGCGATAAACGTGTCCCAGACTATCAAGCCAAAATAATGCGCTTTATTCGGCTGTGGGAGTATAAAATGCAGCTAGGACCTTCAGCTTGTGCCATATAATGCCTCTGGTGTGAGTCCTCCCTTCCCCTCCTCCCCGTACATCTTGACTACAAGGATATGTGCCGAAAGGGTTTACCCTAGATGACATCATAAAGAGGAAAACCCAGTTTATTTTGCGACAGCGCAAAACAAGGCGTCCTTTGGTTCCCGCGTTCCTTTGTTGCTTCTCTTGCTTTCGTTTTCTTCCCTCCACCAATTATGAAAGTTCTATTGAGACTGTGATTTTTTTTTTTAAATTATTGTTCTACACATAGTTTGCTACATGTGCTATACTTTTGTTTCTTGACTACCAACCAAGCAATAGCTATCAAGCCTGAGGGAAGTGCCTGATTGCATTTTTTTTTTGTTTCGTTATCTTTTGTTTTTGTTTTCTAATTTAGCGTTTAAGGAAAGAAAAGAAAAAAAGAAAAAGAAAGAAGAAGAAAGTTAAACTTGCTTCTCACCCAACGTGAGGAAATCCCTTTGGTGGAAATCCGAAATCTGCACCAGATTTTGGGCCAGAAGGAAGATTTGAGGTTTTGACTCATTCTCTTGGATCTTATGTGCATGTGCGTGTGTGTATGTGCGTGTGTGTTTTGCAAATTAACCCTTTCGGGTCGGGAAAAATCCTGACCCAGTGTTTGGTGGGGTTGGGGTTAAGATGGTGTCTGCACTCTGAGTCAAACTGAAGCAACCTTTTGCCTTGTTGGTCCTAAAAAGTATTGGAAAGGTCTGTTAGCTCTTGGCATGATTGCAGCCAAATCAGAGGGGGGCCTTTGAATGACATTGCCAAGGCTGGTGTGATTGGCAGCTGCTGCCATCCATCCTCCCATCTCTTGACCCCGTTCTCTCGGAAGCCGGCACACTCTGGGGGTGCCCGTTGAGCACGCATGAAAGAAGCCCAGCAAAAGGGACCTGTGGAATAGAGGTGGTTTACAGGTGTAGCTTTGAAGTGGACCAGGTGAGAGGGCTCCCTTTCCGGAGACTGAGTGCCAAATGTGTGCCCTGCTCAAAGCCAGTGCCAAACCCCAAACTTTTGCCAGTCTTTTTGGAAGGCAGATTGCCACAGGACCCAACTAGGGATTCTAGAGAAATTAGATGGTCTCCCCACTTCCTCCGGAGATCCCCTGTAGCAGCAACACAATATAAGTGTCTCGCAACTGCCAACTGTCACATATACAGATGCCGCAAGAGTCCGCCTTTTTCACGAACAGGACAACGGGCCGATCCCCCGTAACGCGGGGGTCGGAAAAGGATGGGAGCGTCCAATGTGCTTTTTTCTTTCTTTCTCCGTTTTGTCATGTTGCAACGGGCAACACTAGTGGACTTCCTCGCATGAGATGTTAATGAAGGGTTTGGGGGACGTGGTTTGCTTTGACACAACAACACTAATTTCGCATGGACATTTGCAGCATTCCAGCGGGGTGGGAGGGGGCGGGAGAGGGTGTTGCCTTTGGCTTTCTGGGACCGCCCCTTTTTTGTGGAACACTACAGAAAGAAGCTGGGGTGCGGGGAGAGCTGCATTTTTGGGGGG
>QLTV01001805.1:215014-225907 GCA_003457575.1 Thermophis baileyi | reverse complement strand
CCGCTGCATTGTATCGACAACACACCATGAACGAGAAGTTGTTAAAATTGGGAGAAAGTAACCTACAGTTACTGCAGAGTAACTACACAAAAGGGCTTGTTGGGTTGGTGGGGGGGAGAAATGGAGCTATTTTCCAACGTCACCAACATTCCTGACTTTTTGTTAATTGTTTTGCTAAATGTCTTGGGGGTTGTGCTTTGGGAAAGGGGGGGGCGGCGAATGGATTCCCCCTCGATAGGCCGAGGAATAGCTACATGTTGAATTTGTCTTCTCGCCCAAAGACCCAGACTTTTCTTTCTACAAGGAGGAACTCTGTTCTTGCAAAGGTGCCATGACTTTAACTCTCGAAGCCCCTCGCCGGAAGTGTTTTCTTGGATGGCGTGAGCCCCTGCCTCTGTGGCAGGCTTTCACCGCAGCCCTTGGACTTGGAACTCCAAGAGAGCGCCTGGCCTATCTCTCTCCCGCATCGCCTTTCCAGGAAACGGGCCTCCATCCCAGACCACGGTGCCTGCCAAGCGGGCCCTTCGTCCCCACGCAGGCTGCGAGCCGCTGGGGGGCTGTGTGGAGATGCGTGAGGGGGCCCCCCCTCTTCTCACGAAGCCGCACTACGTGGACCAGCCGTCGGGATGGACGTCCCACCCGGGGGTTTCTGCTCAGGAGCGTGCCAACCTTCCTCGCCCATTGAAGCGTTCCTCCCTTCCCCTTGCGTTGGGCTGATGGGAACTGGTCGAGGTTCCAGATGATCCCGAAAGAAAGACGTGCCCGGTCCTTGAAATCGGGCCTGCGCATGGCGGAGGCAGCCAAAGTTAAGACAGGGGAGACCAGCCTGACCATGTTCTGTTCACAGTGCACTTTATATGAAAAAAAGAAAAGAAAAAAAAAGTAGAATCCTACTGAAGACGCACTAACCTGCTCGCACACTTTGTCGGACTGTAGGCGGAAAGAGGATTGCCAAAACACACCATTCCATTTCCTTCGGGGGGGGGAGGACTTTCCGACGGTGGGCCCACCCGACCGGCAGCTGCCCCTCCCCTTCAACGGTCTCCCCTTGGGATCGAATTCTCCACCTGCTTTTTGCCTTTTATCGTGTGTTCCTCCCCTCCAAACACATTTTATGGCTACTTTGGGGGGGGGGGATGCTGGCCGTAGGATCGTGCTTGACCGGAAAGGAAGGCCGAGTTCATCATCTGAGGTTTCAAGTCTGTAATTCAGTACTCTGTGTGTGCGTGTGCGTACGTTGTATACTTTTTTTTTTAAATTTTAAAAAGAAGAAAAAGCATTACATGGTTTTGTGCCAATGCCCATTCTTTTCTTTAGGTTTTTAAAAACCTTTTTTTTGTCATTTTGAACTTGCATGTGGTATTAACACGTGGGGGCGGGGTGGGCAAAGGAGGGGATTTGGAATTTCGTGGCCCAGGATTGGTATTTTTTAACCCCCCCGTGTTCCCGTCTCGCTCTCCCGACGGCGAGGAGGAGGAGGAGGCAGAGCCTGGGTTTCTCGGAACACTTGAATTCGTTCATCTGCTGGGTGCTGACCCTCCTTATTTTAGAAGTACCTGATGGAAAATTGATTTTTCATAGCTTTCTCCTGAATAAATTGTTTGAAATTGGATCTATCTCAACGAATGTCAATGCTGCATACCTGGCTAAACCTTGCAGGGAAACCACAGTATCCTGGAAGAAAGTAATAATCTTGTGTGTTTTTTTTTTTTTTTTTAATTGAGCAATTATAAGTAGTCCTTAACTTACAAAGTTCGCTTAGTGACATTTTGAAGTGACAACTGCACTGGAAAACGTGACTTGTGACCGTTTTTCATATTTGCGATGCAGGGGTGGGTTCTGGCTTACCTCGCTGCCGGATCGCTTCCTCACGCGCCGCACGGGTGCTTTGCGCGTGCATGCGCAGAAGCAAAAAACAAGATGGTGCCTACAGCACCACCGAGAGAGCCGGTTCAGGGGCGTGTCCAGCCGGCCATCGCTGCCGGTTCGGCGAGCGGGGGGAAATTCCTGCTACCGGTTCTAAAGAACCGGTCCAAACCGGCAGGAACCCACCTCTGTTGCGACAGTTGCAGCATCCCCATGGTCACGTGAACAAAATTCAGATGTTTGGCAACTGGCTCATATTTATGACGGTTGCGGTGCCCCAGGTCAGGTGATCCCCCCTTTGCGACCGTCTGACAAGCAAAATTAATGGGGGAGCCAGGCACACTTAACAACCGTGTCACTAACTTAACTGCTGCAATGTCTCACTTAACAGCTGTGGCAAAAAGTCATGAGGCAAAACTCACTTAACTGTCTCGCTTAGCACCATAAATTTTGAACTCGGTTGTGGTCGCAAGTCAAGGACTACCTATAAACTGGATGTAAATTAAATTGGAAAATAGCTTATTTACCCCAATATAGAGTTGCTCTGGGTAACAAAAGTGACTGGCATACAGATTTAATCAATAAATTTGTATGATTGAGAGAGACGTTGATGTATAATTGGCTGGAGGAAAGGCATGATCTTTTATTTGAGAAGGGGAGCCGGGCCGCTCCCTGGCTATTCAAACACAGAATATTCGGTTGGCTTTTACCTCAGGAGGCCGTATCATGCTGAAAGTGTTCCCATTTCTGCTTTTGAATTTTGGGGCTTGGTTTTCCTCATATTAGTTTAAGGAAGATAGGCTTAAACCGTAAAGCAAGATTAATCCACTACAGGTAGTCCTCGATTTAACAACAGTTCACTTAGTGACCGTTCAAAGTTTACAACGGCACTGGAAAAAAAAAAGACTAGTGACTGTTTTTCACACAACTGTGATAGTCTCTCCATAGTCATGTGATCAAAATTCGGATGCTTGGCAACCGATTCATGTTTAAGATGGTTGCAGTCCCCCCCCGGGGTCTTGTGACCCCCTTACAAGCAAAGTCAGCGAGGAAGCCAAATTCAAAGGTGTTTTTTTGTTCCAAGAGACAACTGGACTTCCTTGTTTTTTCTTTTGAAGACGTTTCCCTTCTCATCCAAGAAGCTTCTTCAGCTCTGACTGGATGGTGGGGAATGGAAGGATTTATATACTGATAAACCGTTTTTATTCTGGACTTGGCTGTGTGTCTTTAATTGTCCTGTCCTGTCCAGTCCACAATTAAACAAATCTTCCCAAAATATGACCTCAAATATGTCATCAAATGCTTTGCTGTATGGTAGTCAGGATGTCCAGCCAGTCCTCGAGTTACAACCATCCGTTTAGTGACCAAAGTGACAACAGCACTGTAAAAAAGTGACTAAGGATCGTTTTCACACTTAACGACCGTTGCAGCCGCCTCGTGGTCACATGATCAAAATTCAAAGGCTTGGCAACTGGCTTGTACTTAGGACAGTTGGATCATCCTGGGGTCACATGATCACCATTTGTAACCTCAGCCATCTTCTGACAGGCGAAGTGAACGGGGGAAGCCAGATTCACTTAATAACCGCACGATTCCCTTAACAACTGTAGTGAATCGCTTATCCACCCTGGCAGAAAAGGTCATAAAATGGAGCGCAACTCCCGTTAACAGCTGTCTTGCTTAGCAATGCAAGTTTTGGGCTCAATTGTGGTCGTAAGTCGAGGACTTATCTTTATACAGGTAGTCCTTGACTTACGACCACAATTGAGCCCAACATTTCTGGTTGCTAAGCGAGACATTTGTTAAGTGAGTTCTGCCCCATTTTACAACCTTCCTTCTACAGTTCTTCAGTGAATCATTGCAATTGTTAAGTTAGTCACACGGTTGTTAAGTGAAACTGGCTTCTCCTTTGACTTTGCTTGTCAGAAGGTCGCAAAAGGGGATCACGTGACGCTGCAACTGTCATAAATGTGAGTCAGTTGCCAAGCATACAAATATAAATCACGGGACCATTTACGATGCTACAATAGTCATAAGTGTGAAAGAGAATAGAATAGAAAATAGAATAGAATAGAAAATAGAATAGAATAGAATAGAATTCTTTATTGGCCAAGTGTGATTGGACACACAAGGAATTTGTCTTTGGTGCATATGCTCTCAGTGTACATAAAAAGACAAGATACATTCGTCAAGAATCATGAGGTACAACACTTAATGATTGTCATAGGGTACAAATAAGCAATCAGGAAACAATCAATATAAATCGTAAGGATACAAGCAACAAGTTACAGTTATACAGTCATAAGTGGGAGGAGAGGGGTGATAGGAACGATGAGAAGACTAATAGTAATGCAGTCTTGGTGAATAGTTTGACAGTGGTGAGGGAATTATTTGTTTAGCAGAGTGATGGCGTTTGGGAAAAAACTGTTCTTGTGTCTGGTTGTCTTGGTGTGCAGTGCTCTATAGCGTCGTTTTGAGGGTAGGAGTTGAAACAATTTATGTCCAGGATGCGAGGGGTGTGAGGGTTGGTCATAAGTCCATTTTTTCAGTGCCGTTGTAACTTCGAACGGTCATTAAATGCACTGTTGTAAGTCGAGGAATACCTGTACATGTATTCATGCCTACTTAACCACACATCACACCCTTCTCTTTTGAGATAAGCAGTAACCATAACAAAACCTGGAGCTAAGAGAAAGGGAAATTAACTGAACTTCGATTGCACCAATACTGTTCGCTCTTCCTTTCCTTTCCTTGTTTCCATCATGTCCATAAGTGGTTTTATATGCATTGCCTTTTCCTTTAAGTTCTCTCTCCCCTCCTCTCTCTCCCTCCCCTTTTCTCCCTCCTTCCCCCCTCTCCCTCTTTTCCTCTCTTTCTTCCCCCCTCCCTCTCCCTCTCTCCCCCCCTCTGAAAATCACATAATTAAACCTTGATTTCCTCAGTTGTCTATCTCAGATTATTCCCTCTTCCGGCATATAGTAGAATAGTTTTAGTAGTTAGTCCTCGACTTAACAACCGCAACAACAGAATAACAGAATTGGAAGGGACCTTGGAAGTCATCTAGTCCAACCCCCTGCTCGAGCAGGAGACCCTATACCAGTGGTTCTCAACCTTTCTAATGCCGCACCTCCCCGCGACCCCCCTGCTGCCGCGACCCCCCCTGCCGCAGCAACCCCCTCCCCGCGTGGGATGAGGTGACAAAGGGGGCGTGGCACCAGGGGTGAAATGCTCCCAGTTCGGGCTTGCCTGCAGGTCGCCGGACAGCTGATAGCGATGGAAGCGGGAGACTTCGCCTGGACGCTGCCATTTGGGTTCTTTTACCCTCTGCGCATGCGCAAAGCGTTCTGCACATGCGCAGAGGGTAAAAGAACCCAAATGGCGGCGTCCGGGTGGGTGGGCGAAGTCTCCCGTTTCTGTCGCTACCGGCTATCCGGCGACCCACAGGCACGGCCGAACCGGGAGCATTTCACCCCGAAATGCCCACTGATGGAGCCCCATTGGGGCCAGACTTTCTGTTGCTAAGCCAGGGGTTTGTTAAGTGAATCGTGCTCGATTTTACACCTCTTTGCCATGGTCGTTAAGCGAATCGCTGCAGTTGTTAAGGCAATCACATGGTCATTAAGCAAATCCGGTTTCCTTCATTGATTTTGCTCGTCGGAAGCCGGATGGGAACGTCGCAAATGGCATTCACAGGACTCTACAACCGTCGTAAATACATGCCAGTTGCCAAATGTCCAAAGTCTGATCATGTGACCATAAGGATGCTACGAAGGTCATAAGTACAAGGACCGGTTGCAGGTCTTTTTTTCAGTCCTGTTGTAACTTTGAATGGTCACTAAGTGAATGGTTGTTAAGAAATACCTGCACAATCTACCTGGTGAGAACAATTAACCAGTGGAATGAATCGGGTGGGTTCTAACTTACCTCGCTGCCGGTTCGCTTCCTCCCACGCCGTGTGGCCGTGCCTCGGCGCGTGAGCGCGCATGCGCAGTGCCGAAAAATAAAAAAAAATCCCTCCCTAAAAACAAGATGGCGACGCATGCGCAGTGCCGGAAACTCGGCTTCTGCGCATGCGTAGAAGAAAAAAAAAATCCCCCCCCCAAATTTTTTCCTCCAAAAAATTTTTTTTCGCAAATTTTTCCCCAAAAATCCTCCCCCCCCCCCCAAAACAGATGGCGGCGTCCACAGACTGGCACCGACCGAACCGACTCTGTGACTTCACCAGCGGGTCGCTACCGGTTCGGGCAAACCGGTCCGAACCGGGAGGAACCCACGAATGCCTTGCCTCCAGAAGTTATGGGTGCTCCATCACCGGAGGCTTTTAGAAAGAGACTGGACAGCCCCTAATCTGAAATGGTATGGGGTCTCCTGCCCCAGCAGGGGGTTGGACTAGAAGACCTCCATGGTCCCTTCCGTTATTCTATAAAACAATCCTTATTCGTACAATCTTCATTCCACCTCTGTGCGTTTCTACACGTCTCTATTTTTTTCCCCCTATTCAATCCACATTCATTAAGTCTCATCTGGATTTCTCGTTTACACAACCACACACACACGCACAAAACCACACACACTGCTTATTCCCATTCCAGCCGCTTTCGCCATGTTTTTTATATTTCTTTTGAGAGGTTAATTCTCACTTCTGAAGTGGCCCGAAGCACAATCTTATACACCAATATCTTCGCTTCTCTTGGCAAATGTTGGTTCCTTACAACACACCCCATTCTGTTGTTTATCTCCGTAGCAGCCTTTGTATGTCTTACGTTCTCTTGATCTCCCTGCCTTTAGTAAACACTCCACCGAGGTGCACGTGCTCCTCTCTGTGTTCTCATTTTCCCCCATCTCTAGATGCCAGTTGCATTTCCTCCTTTTTCCCTTTGACCCTCAATACATTTATTTCCAAGAATTCTTCGTTGCATGATACAATCTGGCTAACATTTGCTGCAAATCAGTCAAGTTCCCTCCACAAACAATATGGTGTCCTTTGAATAATACAGGTGGTCCTCAACTTACAACAGTTCATTTAGTGACCGGTCAAAGCTACAACAGCACTGGAAAAAGTGACTTGTGATCATTTTTCACCGTTATAACCGTCGCAGCGTTTCCCCATGGTCATGTGATCAAAATTCAGATGCTTGGTAACTGACTCATATTTATGACGGCTTGCATTGTCCTGGGGTCATGTCATCCTCTTTTGTGGCCTTCTGACTAGTAAAGTCAGTGGGGAAGCCAGATTCACTTAACAACCATGTCCCTACCTTAATGACTGTAGTGATTAACAAGTACGGCAAGAAAGGTCGTAAAATGGGACCAAACTCACTTTACAAATGTCTCACTTAGCAAGAGAAATTCTGGGCTCAATTGTGGTCGTAAGTCGAGGATTACTTGTAAATGAGAAGACCTGGCTCAACAGATAAAAGAGCTGGAGGCTACATTCAAAGGGGGAAACTTGTCTTGATGCCCCTGTCTTGAATAAGAATAAATAACTTTATTGTCACTTTGAATGCACACTAATCAGCATACATTAAAATGAAATTTCGTTGCATACAGCTCTCAAAGGGTCACCACCTCCAATATCCACTACATAAACATGACAAAATAAATAAATACAAAATTATGCATATACCCACCTATATTATATGACACAGAGAAAACACCACAGTCTAGTTCGGATGTATATATGTACATGGCGAGAAAAACGAATCTTGCAAGTTTACCAGACGGATGGCCTAGGGAAGAAAGCTGTTACAGGATCTGGTAGTCCTGCTTGAACCCTTATCTAATCAAGGAGAGAGAACCAACTTGGAACTAAGGAGAAATTTCTTGACAATTAGAAAAATTAATCAGTGGAACGACGTGCCTCCAGAAGTTGTGGGTGCTCCATCACTGGAGGTTTTTAAGAAGAGATTGGACAGCCATTTGTCTGAAATGGTATAGGGTCTCTCCTGCCGGAGCAGGGGGTTGGACTAGAAGACCTCCAAGGTCCCTTCCAACTCTGTTATTCTGTTATTTTGTTATTCCTTAAGCCGATTTTGGGGAGAACAGTACTTACATCCTCTCTATCAAGTCTAGGACAGGATCTGCAGCTCACCTCAGCCCAGGATTAACCAGCTTAACTTCAATCCTGAACATCCAATTTAAAAGATTTGAACTGGCCATCAAGGGCCCTTATGTATACTGTTCTAAAAAGTGATAATAGAATAATAGAGTTGGAAGGGACCTTGGAGGTCTTCTAGTCCAACCCCCTGCTCAAGCAGAGACCCTATACCATTCTGGAGAAATGTCTGTCCAATCTCTTCTTGAAAACCTCCAGTGATGGAGCACCCACAACTTCTAGAGGAAAGCTATTTCATTGGCTGATCGCTCTCACCGTTAGGAAATTTCTCCTTAGTTCTAGATTGCTTTTGTCTTTGATTAGTTTCCATCCATCCTTTTTTGTCTTGCCTTCAGGTCCTTTGGACAGCAGATCCAGAAGATATGGTCAAACAATAGAGCTTGCCATTGATTTGAAGAGCAACAAGGATGATGGGAACTGGAGACTAAAACATACGATGAACGGTTGCAGGAACTGGGCATGGCTAGTCTAGTGAAGAGAAGAGAAGGACCAGGGGAGACATAAGAGCAGTTTTCCAATATTTGAGGGGCTGCCACAGAGAGGAGGGGGTCAAGCTGTTTTCCAAAGCACCCGAAGACCAGACAAGGAATAATGGATGGAAACTGACCAAGGAGAGATTCAACCTAGAAATAAGGAGGAATTTTCTGACAGTGAGAACAATCAACCCATGGAACAGAAGTTGCCTTCGGAAGTTGTGGGAGCTTCATCACTGGAAGCTTTCAAGAAGAGACTGGGCTGCCATCTGTCAGAAATGGTGTAGGGTCTCCTGCTTGGGCGGGAGGGGGGGGTTGGACTAGATGACCTACAACAGAGGTGGCAAGCTCAAGGCCCGTGGGCCGTATCCAGCCCACGATGTGGTTGGCTCCAGCTCGCGGGCCCGTCCTGGTCTACCCAATGCGAAGAGGAAAGATTGGCCAGCGTGGCTTCGACTCGGTCTACCTAATGCGAAGAGGAAACATGCCAGCAGTTTGGGGAGTGGTGTCAAGCTGGCCCCGCCCACCCGGGTGGCCACACCCACAAAGTTGGNCAAGCTGGCCACACCCCCCCTTGACCCCGCCCCCTCCAGCCCCCCCCCCCCCCCGAGGTCAACCACAGCCCTGATGCGCCCCTCAATGAAATTGAGTTTGACACCCCTGACGTACCTGTTATTCTGTTATACTGATTTCACTCTGGAATGTGGGTTTTGAATTAGCCACCAGATGTCACTAAAGAACTATACAGTAAGTGTAAAAGGTTGCAAAAAACCCTCACTGTGAAGTCACTTCAGGGGTCTGTGGTGCCTTTTGATCAGAGGTGGGTTCCTCCCGGTTCGGACTGGTTCGCCCGAACCAGTAGCGACCCACTGGTGATGTCATGGTGATGTCACAGAACCGGTTCTGTCGGTGCCAGTCCGTGGGCGCCGCCATCTTTTTTTAATTTTTTTGAATTTTTTTCCGGGTTTTTTTTTCTTCTGCGCATGCCCAGAAGCCGAGTTTCCGGTACTGTGCATGCGTCACCAACTTGTTTTCAGCTTTTTTTTTTTTTTGGGATTTTTTTTTGGAATTTTTTTTTTGGGTTTTTTCGCAGAAGCCGAGTTTCTTGTTTTTGTTTTTTTTTTTGGAATTTTTTTTGGGGTTTTTTTTTCCTGTTTTTTTTTCTTCTGCGCATGCACAGAAGCTGAGTTTCCAGCACTGTGCATGCATCACCATCTTGTTTTTGGCTTTTTTGGGGAATTTTTTTTGGATTTTTCGGCACTGTGCATGCGCGCGTGCGCGCCCACGAGGTGTGCCCACGCGGTGCGGGAGGAAGCGAAACGGCAGCAAGGTAAGTTAGAACCCACCCCTGCTTTTGATATAAACATCAGCTCTAAATTGGGTGGAATGCAATAAATGATGTCTGAGGAATTTATTAGATTTTTTAATCCCATCTTTATTATTTTTAGAAATCATTTAGTGGCAAATGTGCCTAATACTCCTTCCTCTTCTAATTTTCTCCACAATAACCACCCTGTGAGGTGGGTTAGGCTGAGACAGAGGGACTGGCCCAGATGATTTTTGTGCCTAAGGCGGGACTAGAACTCATCGCCTCCTGGTGAATGACCCAAAGTCACTCAGCTGGCTTTATTGCCTAAGGCGGGACTAGTACTTGCTACCTCCTGGTGATTGGTCCAAGATCATCCAGCCGCCTTTTGTTCCTAAGGCAAGACTAGAACTCTCTGTCTCCTGGCTTCAAACTGTGTGCCCTATCCACTAGAGGCCTTTTAAACTGGCGGCCTGCGGGCCGGATGGGTCACGTGCAGGCCACGCCCACTCCAGCTCCACAAAGGCAAAAACGTCACAATATGTCACGATACATCACATGACATGATCGAGTTTGACACCCGTGCACCAGACCAAACAGTGAAAACAAAACTTATGATACAAAACTGGAATGATGACTCCAACTCTGTTGTCCTCCCTGCTAATTATTATCCTCCCTTCAGAGGATAATAATTAGAACTGCAGAAAAAACAATGGCTACCAACCTGCCTTCCATTGAGGACCTGTATACTGCACGAGTCAAAAAGAGGGCCGTGAAAATATTCACTGACCCCTCACATCCTGGACACAAACTGTTTCAACTCCTACCCTCCAAACGACGCTATAGAGCACTGCACAGCAGAACAACTAGACACAAGAACAGTTTTCCCCGAACGCCATCACTCTGCTAAACAAATAATTCCCTCAACACTGTCAAACTATTTACTAAGTCTGCACTACTATTAATCTTCTCATCGTTCCCATCACCCATCTCCTACCCAAAATGAATATACCTTTGTTGCTTGTATCATTACGATTTATATTGACTGTTTCCTCATGTGATCTGATTGCTTATTTGTACCCTATGTATGATTCTTGACGAATGTATCTTTTCTTTTATGTACACTGTTAGCA
>QLTV01001805.1:161696-172716 GCA_003457575.1 Thermophis baileyi | reverse complement strand
TACTTCAGGAGATCTTGATACTATCCGTCTGTTGGTGCAGCCTAGGATTGCATTGGCTTTTTTGGCAGCTGCAGCACAGTGCTGACTCATATTTAAGTGATTATCTACTAGGACTCCAAGATCCCTCTTGCAGTTACTACTATTCAGACAGGTACCACCTATACTGTACCTGTGCATTTTGTTTTTCTTGCCTAAATGTAGAACTTAGGCTTAAGGCTGCTGGTGGGAGCCTGGGTGATTCACACAACCTCTTCTCCTTCTCCTTCTCCTTTCCCAGGTCCCAAGCGAGACGTTGAGGCGGCGAAACGCTTCATCCTGGAGATGTACAGCGACATCTTCCATCAGTTTCTCGACGGGGCTCTTTGTGGCGGTTCTCCCTCTGACTTCAGACCCCGGTTCCTTTATCACCATTATACCTGCGCCACCGACACGCAGAACATCTGCACGGTTTTTGCGGATATCAAGGACGCCGTTCTGGCAAGCTACTTGGAAGAGTTCAACCTGGTTTGAAGAGGCCGGCTCCAGGGGCATCACGGAATTGCTGGGCGTGCAATCCAGATGTGGTGTCGTCGGTTGTGAGAAACCAGGCTTGCAAGAAGCTGAATTCACAAGGAAGCATTCCTGTGGGTGTGCTGGGGTGGAGAATCCTTTGCCCCGTCTTCCTGTGAGAACCTTGGACGGAATCGGGGGCAATCCGGAGTCTCGGTGCCGGGAAGGGTTTTTTTGAAATAACGTTGCAGCTGCACCACTGAACAGGAGATGTACAACTTAACAGAATAACAGAGTTGGAAGGGACCTTGGAGGCCTTCTAGTCCAACCCCCTGCTCAAGCAGGAAACCATTCCAAACAAATGGTTGTCCAATCTCTTCTTAAAAGCCTCCAGTGATGAAGCATCCACAGCTTTTCCTGGCAAGTCGTTCCACTGATTAATTGATTAAATTAATCAATAGAACTGATTAACTGATTAAAGCCTTAGTAAGGCCGCAGCTGGAATATTGCATCCATTTTTGGTCACCACATTACAAAAAAGATGTTGAGACTTTGGAAAAAAAAATGCAAAGAAGAAGCAACTTAGAAGATGATTAAAGGCCTGGAGACATATAAAGAACGATTACAGGATTTGGGTATGGCTAGTCTAGAGAAAAGAAGGACGAGGGGGGGGACATGATATTCCAGTATTTGAGGGGCTGCCACAAAGAAGAGGGGGGTCAACTTATTTTCCATAACACCAAAAGGCAGGACAAGAAACAATGGATGGAAACTAATCAAGGTGAGAAGCAACCTGGAATTAAAGAGAAACTTCCTAACAGTGAGAACAATTAACCAGTGGAACAGCTTGCCTCTAGAAGTTGTGGGTGCTTCATCACTGGAGGTTTTTAAGAAGAGACTGGACAGCCATTTGTTCAGAATGGTCTGCTTGAGCATGGGGTTGGACTAGAAGACCTGCAAGGTCCCTTCCAGCTCTGTTCTGATTGATTGATTGATTGATTGATTGATTGAATTGTTCTCACTGTCAGGAAATTTCTCCTTAGTTGTAGGTTGGTTCTCTCCTTCACTAGGAGAGCCTTGTCTTACAAGAACTAAAATGTTGTGACAGTAGACAGAATGATAAAATTTGACCCCTGACGAGAAGGAGAACATGAACAAGAGCAAGCAGGTTGAAGAGATAAGGAAGTCAACTCTGAAACAACAAGTGGAGATAAGAAAGTTAACTCACACAGCATCTCGGCGTTGAACCCTGGAGTGTGAAAAGGCAGCTGAAGTCACGCAGAGTGCAATGTGTGACAAAATGCAGCTAGATGAAATGAAGGCTGGGCTGGTAGCTGGTGGGAAAACAACAGAACCTAAAGATTATGTAGATAATAATGTGGATTATGTATGTATGTATGTATGTACCTATGGCTATATATGAATGTATAGGTAGCCCTTGTCTTACAACCACTTGTTTCGTGCCATTCACATTTATAACAACACTGAAAAAACTGACTTATGACCGTTTTTCACACTTAAGACCGTTACAGCATCCCCATGGTCACATGATCAAAATTCAAACACTTGGCAAATGGTTCATTTTTATGACGGTTGCAGTGTCCTGGCATCACGGGATCCCCTTTTGGGATCTTCTGACAAGCAAATTCCAATGCGGAATTCACTTTACAACCATGTTACAAACTTTAACAACTGCAGGGATTCACATAACTCTAGCAAGAAAGGTCATATCTACAGGTGATGTAAGTATAATCATAATCTACCGATTATACGCTCCTGCCTTCTCCAATCTCCATACATCATCTGGCAGGTAGGTGCAAGTGTGTGTGTGTGGGGGCATGAGTGTGTGCAGGGAATGCTTACACAATTGCAGTTAATAAAACTTTTGTAGGTTAACAGAGTCGTTCTGTGTTTTGGTTTTAACTTGAGCAATTCATTACAGGGGGGGAAGGAGGAGGAAGAGGAGGAAGGGGAGAGGAGGAGGGAGAGGGGGGAGGAGGGGGAGGAGAGAAGAGGGGGGTATTTATTTATTTAATTATTTATTTATTAATGCATTTTCTTAGCCAGCCCTATCTCTGATAACTAGACATCTAATTACAAAATGAGGAACAATAGCAATAGCACTTAGACTTATATACTGCTTTACAGTGCTTTACAGCCCTCTCTAAGAGGTTCACAGAGTCAGCATATTGCCCCCAACAATCTGGGTCCTCATTTTACCCACCTCGGAAGGATGGAAGGCTGAGTCAACCTTGAGCCTGGTGAGATTTGAACCGCCAAACTGCAGCTAGCAGTCAGCTGAAGTAGCCTGCAGTGCTGCACTCTAACCACTGCGCCACCTCGGCTCTTAGAACGGGGAGAGGGAGAGGAAGAGAAGGGGAGGAGGAGGAAGAGGAAGAGGAGGAAGGGGAGAGGAGGAGGGAGAGGGGGGGGAGGAGGGGAGAAGTGGAGGAAGAGGAGAGTGAGTGAGGGAAGAGAGAAGAGGGGGAGGAGGAAGAGGGGGAGGAGGAAGAGGAGAGGGAGGGAGAGAAGAGAGGAGGAGGAAGAAGAGAGTGAGGGGGAGGAGAGAAGAGGGGGAGAGGAAGAGAAGAGGGGGAGGAGGAGAAAGAGGAGAGTGAGGGGGAGGAGAGAAGAGGAACAATAGCAATAGCACTTAGACTTATATACTGCTTTACAGTGCTTTACAGCCCTCTCTAAGAGGTTCACAGAGTCAGCATATTGCCCCCAACAATCTGGGTCCTCATTTTACCCACCTCGGAAGGATGGAAGGCTGAGTCAACCTTGAGCCTGGTGAGATTTGAACCGCCAAACTGCAGCTAGCAGTCAGCTGAAGTAGCCTGCAGTGCTGCACTCTAACCACTGCGCCACCTCGGCTCTTAGAACGGGGAGAGGGAGGGGGGGAAGGAGGAGGAAGAGGAGGAAGGGGAGAGGAGGAGGGAGAGGGGGGAGGAGGGGGAGGAGAGAAGAGGGGGAGAGGAAGAGAAGAGGGGGAGGAGGAGAAAGGAGAGGGAGGGGGAGGAGAGAAGACGAATGGGGAGAGGGAGAGAAGAGGGAGGAGGAGGAGGGAGAGGGGGGAGGAGGAGGGGAGAAGGAGGAAGAGGAGAGAGAGAGGGAAGAGAAGAGAGGAGGAGGAAGTGAGAGAGTGAGAGAGAGAGAGAGAGGAATGGAATGGAATGGAATTCAGCAAGGTTTCTCTTCCCCACCCCCATTTGCTCTTCTAGGAGAGAGAGAGAGGGGGGGAGATGAGAGGGATNAGAGAAGAGGGAGGAGGAGAAAGAGGAGAGTGAGGGGGAGTAGAGAAGAGAAGAGGAACGGGGTGAGGGAGAGGGAGAGGAAGAGAAGAGGGGAAGGAGGAGGAAGAGGAGAGTGAGGTGGAGGAGAGAAGAGGAACGGGGAGAGAGGGAGAGGAAGAGAAGAGGGGAGGGGGAGGAAGAGGAGGAAGGGGAGAGGAGGAGGGAGAGGGGGGAGGAGGAGGAGGGGAGAGAAGAGAGGGAGAAGGAGGAAGAGGAGAGTGAGTGAGGGAAGAGAAGAGGAGGAGGAGGAAGAGAAGAGGGGGAGGAGGAGGAAGAGAGTGAGGGAGAGAAGAGAGGAGGAGGAAGAAGAGTGAGGGGGAGGAGGAGAAAGAGAGTGAGGGGGAGGAGAGAAGAGAAGAGGAACAGAGGGAGAGGGAGAGAGGAAGGAGAGGAGGAGGGAGAGTGAAGGAGGAGGAGAGAAGAAGAGGATAGTGAGGGAGAGAAGAGAGGAGGAGGGGAGGAGGAGGAAGAAGAGGATAGTGAGGGGGAGAGGAGAGGAGAGAAGAAAGAGGAGAGAGAGAGAGGAGGAGGAGGAGAGGAGAGCTTTAACCTAAAAGACAGAAGGGAGAAATGGGCAACACAGTTTAAAGATTTGGGGCAGTTGTGGACTCAGGAAAGTGACTTCAGATATGGAGGACCAATTGTCCAGAGTCGACATCAGTCTTTCTCAACCTTGACAACTTTAAGATGTGTGGACTTCAACTCCTAGAATTTCCCAGCCAGCCATGCCTGACTAGAGGATTCTGGGAGTTGAAGTCTTAACACCTCTTAAAGTTGCTACACTGAAAACAGGCCTCTGTGCACCAATCATTCCACTCAGTGAGTCATACCGTTAGCATTAGCACTTAGACTTATATACCGCTTCCCAGGGCTTTACAGCCCTGTCGAAGCGGTATACAGACGCGGCATCTTGCCTCCGACAATCTGTTGCTGCATTGCTTTATTATTATTATTTTTTGCGCAAATTGAAAAGGGAAGGACGAGAAATGGCAAGGTCTGCCCCCAAGGCAGCTAAAGCATAATTTTTTTTTTTTTTTTTTTTTAAGGGAATTGCTCCGGTTTCTTGGTCTCACGCATTCGATCTCATGATGTGCTTGATCCAAGGGAGAAAGTCGGCTATGCGGGAATAAACGCCTGGAGGGATACGATTGCCAAAGGAAACGATGCCTTCCGCGACTCCTTTGCACACCATAGGACCTCCGGAATCTCCCTGAGGAAAGATGAAAGCAAAGAAAACAGCTGGAACAGAAGGCTTAGAATGGATCTCTGCAAAACCGGTTCTCCCCAGATACCAGGTGTAGGGAACACCCCCCCCCTGCCGCCGCCGCCCAGAGAATGAAATATTTTGGGGAATATTAAAAGAGGCAGAATATTATATTCCCCCAAAGGAGAAATGGAGAAACATGTTCTTAAAGGCAGAAAGCAGCCCCCAGTCTTCCTGCTATAGGAAACAGCCTCCAGCAGATGCCTGAAGTCTTTAGAGATGGATATTTTGTGCCCATTAAGAAAGACTGGGTCAATGTATTCACAAACAAAACACCTTCAGCTCCAGCTGATGCGATTAAGAAGGACAGGACAGGACTTTTAGAACATAATAGGATTAACCCACCACCATTAGAATAGCAAATTCCCTCCTCCTCTCCCCTTCCCCTTTCTCCTCTTCCTCCCCCTCCCTCTCCTTCTCTCCCCTCCTCTCCTCTCCTCTCCCCCTCTCCCTCCTCCTCCTCTTCCTCCTCCTTCTCACCAGGCTCACTACATTGCACAATCCCCTGCAGCATCTCAGAACCCTATAAAAATCCAAGTACTCATCAAACCAATTTATCAGCTGTCCCAGAACTACATGCTGTTGTTGGTTCTGCTCATCAATAAACCTCCTTTCCTTGCAGCCAGTCAGCCTCCATTTTATTTCCAGCGTCTTTCTCCCAGCTTGGAACCGGACCGGATTTTTCTTCCAACCCAGGGATTGGGACTCCCATCATCCCCTGCCAATCCTTTAGGACATGAGATGGGAGTGGTAGTCCATCCCCTTTGGAAGGCAACAGGCTAAGGACACAGGAGGCTGACAGCGCTAAGCAAGATCCCCAGGAATCTGATAGGGCCTGATGTTTACAGTTATACCTTGTTCCATACCATGAGGACTGGCATCTTTCTGAGATTTTAAGGGATCAGGGCCTAGCCAAGTGGTGGAATGTTTACTCGGTGTGCAAATAGCTTCTGTTTTATCCCTCAGCTTCTTCAGTCAGTCTCACTTTAAAGTAAAGGTAGTCCTCGTCTTACGTCCACAACTGAGCCCCAAATTTCTGTTGCTAAGTGAGACGTTTGTTAAATGAGTTTTGCCCCATTTTATGACCTTCTAAGGTGGGAGTAGAACTCTCCGTCTCTGGCTGATTGGCCCAAAGTCACTCAATCAGCTTTCATACTTAAGGTGGAACTCCCTGTCTCTTGATGATTGGCCCAAAATCACTAAGCTAGCTTTCATGCTTAAGGTAGGACTAAAATTCACTGTGTCCTAGTGATTGGTCCAAAGTCACCCAGCCAGCTTTCATGCTTAAGGTGGGACTAGAACTCACCGTCTCCTGGTTCCTAGGCCAGCAACTTACCATTAGACCAAACTGACGCTCCAATTCACATCTTCCCAAACTAGAGAACTCCCCCAACCAGAGCTCGGTTCCTACCAGTTCTAACCGGTTCTTTAGAACCGTTAGTAAACCGGCGATGACGTCACAGAGCTGGTTCTGTCGGTGTCTCCATGGGTGCCACCATCTTGGATTTTGCTTCTGCGCATGTGCAGAAGCTATTTTTTGATTGCGGGCATCCGCACAAAGCGCGCGTGCGCACTTGGCGCGACCCTGAGCAAACCGGCAGCAAAAGGATCCAGAACCCACCCCTGCCCCCAACCCTGGGGACCCACCCACCCAACCTTTGCTTCCTAACCTGGCTTGTATCCCGGAGTTGATGGAAGCTCCCAGCACAGATCATGGCTTCATCAAGTTCTGGATAGAATTTCATGCATTTTCGGCGATTGTAGATGGTGATGTTGGTTTCGTAGAGTTTATACGACCTGACTAATTGGTCAATCATGCCCCATCCCGAAGTGGTGCACAGGGTCCCATCCGGGACTTCCTTATCTGACCGAGGCAACGGTATGACCTGGACGTATTTGTTGAGGATGACGGGGTGAGACAGCTGATTCAAAAAAGAAAGGAAGAAAAGAGAGAGAAAAAAAACAAAATGAGCTTCGGTCACAACCAATGGCTGTTGAGAGAAGATGGTGGTAGGAAGTTAGCCTAAAAAAAATGTTTTCTACAGAGAAAATTGGATGCAAGCAATCCTCGATTTACGACCGTTCATTTAGCACAGAGGTCTCCAACCTTGGCAACTTTAAGACTTGTGGACTTCAATTCCCAGAATTCTGGTTTAGCAAACATTCCAAGTTACCACCGGGCTGAAAAAGGTGATCTGCAACCTGTCCTCACACTTATGACTGTCGTAGCATCCCCGTAGTCACGTGATCAACATTTGGACGCTTGGCAACCGGCATGTATTTACGACGGTCGCAGCCTCCCAGGGTCCCATGATCGCCATTTGGGAACTTCCTAGCCCGCTTCTGACAAGCCAAGTCAATGGGGGAAGCCGGATTTGCTTAACAGCCACGTGACTCACTTAATGACTGCAGGAAAAAAGTTGCAAAATGAGATGCGACTCACTGGATGACCAGCTCGCTTAGCAGCGGAAGTTTCAGTCCCAATTGAGGTCGTAAGTTGAGGACCAGATGGAATGGCAGAGTTTTGGCTATATGGAGGTTTTCACATGGGGTGACAAAAGTTTTTTTTTTTTAAACTGGCTCCCCAAATTGAGTCAGGGGCATTTGGGGGAGTCAAGATGGCAGCTGTGCCCCTGATGAAAGTTTCAGCTCCTTTTTTTTTACTTCTGTTGCATTGTAGCTCTCTATAATATTCAGGGGTGGGCTGCTGGGGGTTCGCAGGGGTTCGGGAGATTCTGTGCAGTTCGGAGAACCCCCAAATCCCTCTCCTGGCTGGCCCCTCCCACCCCACCCCTCCCAGGAATCCCCACGCAGCCCGTTTTGGATACAGGTAAGTGCAAGGTGCACGCGAAGGCTCGGGAGGGCGAAAAACGGGCCTACCGGAAGTTCGGGAAGGCTGGAAACTCCAGAGGGCCTCCGGAGCCTGGGGAAGGCAAAAACGCCCCCCCTCCCCGCCATGGTGCAGGAGGCCGACTAGGCCATGCCCACCATGGCCACGCCCACCCAGTAACCAGGCAGAGAACCCCTTGCTAAAATTTTTGAAGCCCACCCCTGATAATGTTGTTTTTAATTACAATGTAAAACCAGAAAATAAAGAAAAATATATCAAGAAATGACCATTACAGCGGCATAATGATAAAGGACGCCAAACTTTGGAAGAATTTCACTCCCCTCTCTTTAAAACTGGCATCCAAAGTTAGTTCTGCGTTTCGGAATCAACATTTGTCTCTGGGGAGTTTTCAGCCTCTGGCCAAAACTCAAGCTGCTAGTCCCTGTGGAGGGGCAAGAATCTTAGACGGTCCCATTGTTGCCTTCAAGAGGCAGCTTGTGATGGTTTGTGATCTGAGGGGGGAGAAAGGGAACCTTGTAAGCTTTTTCTCTCTGGTCAGTTGGAGGTGCAATCAGCAGTTAGAATAAATTACCTTTAGCAAAAGGATATCATGGGTAATTATAATGCCATTGTACTGAGGATGCATGTGGTACGATTCGACGCCAAACACTTGCTGGGTTTCTTCGACAGCATGAAGGTCATGGGCTCCCAACACCACAGTAAAATCGCTGGGGGAAAAGCATCCAGTGGGGTTAAAAAGCCATGCCATTTCCTCTCTCCTTCCTGCTCTTTCCTCCCTCTCTCCCTCTCTTTCCTCTCTTTCCTTCCTTTTCTTCTTGCTTTCCCTCTTCTACCTGCTCTTTCCTTCTCTTCTGTCTTTGCTCTTTCAATATGTTTTGCTTTCCCTGGTTTGTATCTTCTTCCTTTCCCTCCCCTTCCCTCCCCTTCCCCTCCCCTTCTCTCCTTTCCCTTCACTTCCTATTTTCTTCCCTTTCTCTTTCCCCTTCCTCTTCTTTCCCTTCCCTTCTTTATCCATTTACTTCAGTAGTGGGCCTCCCGCTGCCGCCGCTACCGGTTCGCAGAACCGGGCCGAACTGGGAGCAACCCACCGCTGATTTACTTCCTTTCCTTTCCCTTTCCTTTTGCACCTTCCTTCCTCCCTCCCTTCTCTCTCTCTCTCTTTCATTCCTCCTCCTCCTCCTCCTCCTCCTCCTCCTCCTCCTCCTCTGCCTCCTCCTCCTCCGCCTCTTCCTCTACCCCACTTCCTTCTAGCACTGATTATGCTCCCTAATTGGGGCATGAGACATTTGTGAGAAAACCACCAAGCTCAGAAAACACCAAGGAGACCACAGTCCTCCCCCCCTCCCCCTCCTCCTCCCCCCCCCCTCGAACCCCCCCCCACAACATGTGTTCCAAATACTTTTGATCTTGTTTTGCTACTGTATGTGAACCTCCTGGAGACAAATAATATCCACATTTTGTTTAATCAATTTTCTATATGTTTTTTTTTTCCTTTTAACCAAATCATTCAACCCATTTATATTTATGGACAAAAGTTGTATCTCCTTATCCATTTTTCCAATTATCTACGGTTCTTAGACTTTCCTTGTTCTATTAGTTCTTTGTGTCCTTACTCTACCTCTCTGTTCTTATTGCTTCTTGTTCTACCCTCAGGTGCTTTCTTCTTCTTCTTCTTCTTCTTCTTCTTCTTCTTCTTCTTCTTCTTCTTCTTCTTCTTCTTCTTCTTCTTCTTCTTCTTCTTCTTCTTCTTCTTCTTCTTCTTCTTCTTCTTCTTCTTCTTCTTCTTCTTCTTCTTCTTCTTCTTCTTCTTTATCTCATCAACCCTCTCCCCTCCCTCCCCTCCCTCAAATGCCTGAGATGGAAGGACCCCCAAAAGTCATCTAGCCTTGCTTAGAGCACAACAAACTCCATTATTCCTGTCTCTTTGCAACTTCTGCAATGCCACCGTTTTTTCCTGCTTTGGCTTGGTGGAAAACCCGCCACTTCCCACTTCCTTCAACCGGCAGTCTTGGCCCTGTTCAGGCCCCCCCACTCTCTCCTTTTGCACTGGTAAAGCTAGACCAGAAAGGGGCTTCACTTACTCCATGCAGTGAGCGGCCGTCATCACCCACTGTGGAGCCACCAGAAATCCTCCACAGATGAAGTCATCTCCGGACTTCAAGGCTGCCATGTATGGTCTGGAATGGGGTACAGCTTCATGACCCCCGATAATCCGACTCTTCAGTGGACCTGCATGAGAATTGGAGGAATGTTCAGTTGCCAGTGTGGTTTTTTTTTTAATCACAGGGGGTTACAGATAGTCCTCGACTTAACAGCAGTTCATTTAATGACCGCTCAAAGTTACAAAGACACTGAAAAAAGCGACTTATGACCGTTCTTCACACTTACGGACCGTTGCAGCATCCCCATGGTCACATGATCAAAATTCAGATGCTTGGCCACTGACTCATACCTACGACGGTTGCAGTGTCCCGGGGTCACGTGATCCCCTTTTGCAATCTTCTGACGAACAAAGTCAACGGAGAAGCCGGATTCACTTAACAACCGGGTTAGTAAGTTAACAACGGCAATGATTCACTTAACAGCTGTGGCAAGACTACCTGTATTAAAGTCCCAACAAAGTAGCAGAAACTACATGGCTAGTCTAGTGAAGAGAAGGACCAGGGGAGACACGATAGCAATCTTCCAGTATTTGAAAGGCTGCCACAGAGAGGAGGGGGTCAGGCTATTTTCCAAGGCACCTGAAGGCCAGACAAGGAACAATGGATGGAAACTGATCAAGGAGAGAAATTCAACCTAGAAATAAGGATGAATTTTCTGACAGTGAGAACAATCAACCCATGGAACAGAAGTTGCCTTCAGAAGTTGTGGGAGCTTCATCACTGGAGGCTTTCAAGAAGAGATTGGACCGCCATCTGTCAGAAATGGTGTAGGGTCTCCTGCTTGGGAGTGGGGGGTTGGACTAGATGACCTACAAGGTCCCTTCCAACTCTGTTAATCTGACTACAAGAAACCATGGATGGAAGTTAATCAAGGAGAGAAGCAACTTGGAATTAAGGAGAAACAGTGAGGACAATTAACCAGTGGAACAGCTTGCCAGCAGAAGTTGTGTGAGCTTCATCA
>QLTV01001805.1:133487-145108 GCA_003457575.1 Thermophis baileyi | reverse complement strand
GAGCTGTATTCGAGAATTGGTCTAGCAAATGTTTTGTATGCTCTGGTTAAAAGTACAATATTACCGGAGAAGAAGCGACACAAGATTAGGTTTACCACTCTTAATGCCTTCTTGGCAATGCTGTTGCAGTGGGCTCTGGCACTTAGATCCTTAGAGATGAGTACTCCAAGGTCCTTTGCTGAGTGAGGATCATCAACAAGGTCATGATCATCTAGTTTGTATTTTGTGTTCTGATTGTTTTTGCCAATGTGTAAAACTGAGCATTTGTTGATTGAGATTTGAAGTTGCCACTTTTTAGACCATTCAGATACATAGTCAAGGTCTTTTTGAAGGGTTGTAGTGTTGTCGGTGGTGTTGAATAATTTTACATCGTCTGCGAAGAGGACGCAGTTGCTTTTTATATTATCACAAATGTCATTTATGTAAAGAATAAAGAGAGTTGGTCCTAAAACGCTGCCTTGGGGAACACCGCTGTTAACATTCCCCTTTGAATTCCCCTTCTATTCCCTCATCTAAATCATCTATGAAGGTTTTGAAGAATACTACCCCTAAGATGGAACCGTATGGTACCCCACTGCTTACTTCCCTCCATGTACATGTAGTACCATTAAGGATGACTTGTTGAGTATGGTTTGTCAGCCAGTTACAAATCCATCTCATGGTGATGCTGTCTATCCCACTTTTTCTAGCTTACCAAGAAGTAGGTTATGGTCTACTTTGTCAAATGCCTTACTGAAGTCTAAGTATACTATGTCCACAGCATTTCGCTGGTCTACTAATTTAGTCACTTTGTCAAAGAATGAAATAAGATTGGTTTGGCATGATCTGTTTTTAACAAACCCGTGTTGGCTCCTAGTTATAAATTTATTTGTTTCTAGATGTTTGCAGATCTGTTTTTTGACATCCACATCTGCCTCTCCCAGGTCCTTGGGGAGGACTCAGTGGATGGATAAAAATGCCAAATCCAGTCAAAACATCTGGCTGACTATGCAGCTGACCCTATTAACTCAGATATATAAGTCACGATACAGACTCTGTTTTTACTGGGCCGTGAAACCAGAGGCGAAGCAGGATGCCATATTGAAAGACACAGGTTTGAAATGCAAAAAAATTGTTTATTTAGGAAGGGTGTAGCACAGCACTACTGAGGAATTAATTTTGAGGCAGACATAAAAAAAATACAGATGTTTGTGGTTACAGTTTAAGAGACCTGCTGATTTTCATTCACAGGAAGAAGCACGTTATTCTTGCGAACAGAACAATGTTGACATTGGGGGAGCATAGAGCTGTTGGAGGGGATCTAAAAGGACATCTATTCAACCCTCTATCAGTTGGAATACTCTTTCTCCTTATGGAAGGTTGAAGAACACAGAAATACAATTGTGCTGATTTTTAAGGCTATGTCACTATTTCTTCACCTTTTTGACTTTAAGAGGTGGGGACCTCAATTCCCAGAATTCTGGGAGTTGAAATCCACACATCTTAAAATCACCAAGATTGAGAAACACTGAGGGGAACTGATTTGATTGGGGTGGGGAAGACAGTCCACCCAAATTAGCTAACCACATTTTATCTAGTGTGTCTAGTAAGCCAGACCCTGTTAGTTTCCAGTTCAGTGTGCTGTGTAAATCTTCCAGATTACATGAATGGAATAAACCAGGATTAAATTCAAAACCAGTTCAAAACCAGTATTTTGCAGACACAACTTTAAGTAGTCAACTTACACTGACAGTGGGGACCAGAATTTCTGTTTCTAATCAAAGCAGTTGTTAAGTGAGTCATGCTTATTATTTTTCTCAAGGTTGTTAAGCGAATCACTGCAGTTGTTAAGCGAATCACTTGGTCATTAAGCAAAGGTGCCTTCCCGCGTTGACTTTGTTGAAAGCTGGCTGGGAAGGTCCCAAATGGAGATCATGTGACCCCATTTAACAACCATGTTATTAATTTAACAACTACAGTGATTCACTTAACAACTGTGGCAAGAAAGGTCATAAAATGGGACAAAACTCATTTAACAACTGTCTTGCTTAGCAACAGAAATTTTGGGCTCAATTGTGGTCATAAGTCAAGGGTTACCTGTAATGGACCCAGCAAAGAAGAAAAGAGCTAGCAGTAAGGATGTGGGTTGGGAAGAACCAATAGCTGGTCTAGTAATTGATAAGGGAGGGCGGTATTTTGTGCAGATCAAAAGGTTAACTTTATAACAGGTCTAATGCCCCTAATCAAAGATTGTCCCCATCTCAAGACTTTCTGTATTGCAAAATTCTTTTTAGCAGCTGCAAAGCATCGGGGAAGCAGAGGTGACCCAAAAAGATGGATTGAAACACTGCAATAGGTTTCTCTCTCTCTTCATCAGTGTTCATTCATCGTTGTCTGGATCCAAGGAAGGTAGAAAGCCACGCGGGTGTATATGGAAGGTGGGATCTGGAAGCCATAGGAGACGATGCCGTGGGCTACCCCGTTGCAGATCAAGGCACTCCCAGAATCCCCCTGGGGACAGGTGAAAAAGGGGTACAGATTAACAGAGTTGGAAGGGACCTTGTAGGTTATCTAGTCCAAACACCCCCCCCCCCAAGCAATGAATATTGTCAAAGTGAGACAAAACAAATTCATTTTTAATAGAGACTGACTTGGGGAAACTCATTGTTTCCTCTTTCAAAAGTAGGTGGTCAGATACATGTGGGTGGGGGAAGGTTTGAGGGGTGGGCTTTTGAGTCAAAAGGTGGGAGGACAGTGTTTGCCAATCTTGGCAACTTAAAGTTATATGGACTTCAAGTCCCAGAATTTCCCAACCAGCATTTATGGACTTCAACTCCCAGAATTCTCCAGCCAGCATGCTGGGATTTGAAGTCCACAAATGCTGGCCAGGAAATTCTGGGTGTTGAAGTTCACAAAAGCTGACTGGGGATTTCTGGGATTTGAAGCCTACAAACGCTGGCTGGGGAATTCTGGGAACTGAAGTCCACAAACGCTGGCTGGGGAATTCTGGGTGTTGAAGTTCACAAAAGATGGCTGGGGATTTCTGGGATTTGAAGCCTACAAATGCTGGCTGGGGAATTCTGAGAGTTGAATTCTGGGACTGAACATCTTAAAGTTGCCAAGCTTGAAAACTACTGATCTAGACTCATAGTTTTTGTTAAGATATTTAAATTTAGTAGCTCAAGCAGTGAGGTTTGTATAATGAGTCAGAACACACAGTTATAGCTGATAGGTTGAAGAGAGCTGCCTCCTTCGTGAGGCAATCTAAGCTGTGATTGGTTGCTGTGGATGTGGAGGGGAGTTTCCTTCCCCCCCCCGCCGCCTTTTTCTTCTGTATGTATTCTGTGATTTACCTCATGATGTTCCCGCTATGTTGATTTACCTCATGACGCTCCTTTTTGCCTGACTGTCTTGTTTAGTGTATATATAGATGTAAAATATATTTATATAAAACTACAAGTTTGTGTCAGCATCTCTGACTCCATTTGGACACCGGCTGCGCCATTCCCTGACAGCTTTCATTGCCTTTACGATGTGCAACAAACATATATTAAATGTCCGCGATTACCGAAATAAAGACGGAAAATATCCTTTTATCGTAGTGTGGGAAGCCCCCCCACCCAGAAGAATGAAATATTTTGGGAAATATTAAAAAAGGCAGGATATTATATTTCCCCAAAGGAAGAAATGGAGAAACATGTTTTTAGAAGCAGAAAGCGGACTCAGTCTTTCTTATTTTTTGCCCATTAAGGAAGATTTTGGGCCAGCCTATTCACAAAACAAAAGAACTTCACCTCCAAGGATGGGATTAAAATTTACATTCTCTTCCACCCAAATTCTAAGAACAGGACATGACCCTTTAGGACAAAATAGGATTAACCCACCACCATTTAGAAAAAGACACAAGCCCGGACATTGCACAACTGCCCAGAACAGTTCAAACTTCAAAGTCACAGAAACCTATAAAGATCCATCTACTCATTCAACCATTTGTTCAGCTGTCTTTGTGTGCGGTTCTGTTCATCATTAAACTTTCTTTCCAATCAGCCTCCATGTTGTTTCCAGCGTCTTTCTCCCAGCTTGGAACCGAACCAGATGGATTTTCCTTCCAACAGTAGGAAAAAGGATAAAAAACAAAGATGGTGGCACTCACATTGCTGACATCGCAAAGGGTGGCCCGACTGCCAGCACACATCATCCCGTCAGTAAGTTCTGGGTCAAACTGGAGACATTTTCTACGGCCGAGGGCCGTCACATTGGTCTCAAAGAGCTTTGGTGTGGGTAAATACGTGGCATCGATCCGGCCCCATCCCGCCACAGAGCATCGGGTGTTTTTAGGAAGGTCATCCATGGACTTTGGGATAGGGATCATTTGGACGTATTCATTCAGTTGCGCTTCACGGTCCAGCTGCCATCGAGAAGAAAAAAAGCGAGAAAATACTCCAGCTGAATTTAATCTATCTTTCTCTCCTAGCATAATTATAGGTAGTCCTTGACTTATGACTGTAACTGAACCTCTGATCATCAAGCAGGTCACCACATGACTGATCCAGTTTTATGACATTAGGAAAATTTGTGATCATTAAGCAATTGCCACCATCATTAAGTGAACCCATTGTCTGTAATGGATGTTTTTCCGCAGGAAACCAGAAGCAAAATATGTCATTAATGGCAGTCATGTGACCACAGGATGCTGCAAACAATCATAAGTGCCAGCCAGTTGCCAAGAGGCAAAAATGCGTTCGAGTGATCACAGGATGGGGGCGGGGGGGGGCAGCCATTGTAAGTTGGAATCTAGGGCATAAGTACTTTTTTGAGCTCTATCTTAACTTTGAATGGTTGCTAAGCAACCGATCGTAAATTGAGGACGACCTCTATTATATATCCTTACAGATAGGCTAATTTTCGGTTACAAAATACATCCCCCAAATTTGGATTTGGCTTATACACAGATGGGCTTATCCACCATTATATACAGTATAATTCTTAAAAGTACCATTGCACTGGCAGAGAAGGTCAGCAAAGGATAAGCTGACCCTTGAAATTTTTGTGTTTTTTTCAATACATTCTGAAGGACTTACAACTATAGAGACCGCTCAAAATTATGATGACACTGAAAAAAGGGACATTACTGGTCTTTACACTTACGACCACGGCAGCTACAATCAAGTGATCAAAATTTGGGCAAATGGCAACCGACATTATGCTTCACTTAATAAATACATCACTTAACAATGAATTTTCTGGTCCCGATTATGGTTGTAGGTCGAAGACTATATTTGCAAATCTGAGAAGTATGTTTTTAATCATTTGAGTGACTTTGTTCAAAGTATAATTTGTATATGTTTGGAGGCATGGATTTCTAGGGTTGCCAAATATGGAAAACTGCATATTCCAGCTCTTTCATTTAATCTACTGATTCAAATACAGCTCAACTTACAATCACCATGGGGTCCAACATTTCTGTTGCTAAGCAAGACAGTTGTTAAGTGAGTTTTGCTCCATTTTATGACCTTTCTTGCCACAGTTGTTAAGTGAATCATAATTGTGAATTGTGAATCACTGCAGTTGTTAAGTTAGTTATACGGTTGTGAAGCGAATCTGGTTTTCCCGTTGACTTTGCTTGTAAGAATGTCACAAAAGGGGATCACATGACCCTGGGACACTCCAACCGTCATAAATATGAGTCAGTTGCCAAGCGTCTGAATTTTGATCATGTGACCATGGGGATGCTGCAAAGGCTGTAAGTGAAAAATGGTCATAAGTCACTTTTTTAGTACTATTGTAACTTCCAAGGGTGACTAAACGAATGGTCGTAAGTCGAGGACTACCTGTAGGCAAAATGAATGGTGTTCGCGTTTGATATTGGAGTGACCAAGGGTTGCTTTTCTTCATACCTTCAGCAGCAAGATGTCATTGAAAGCGATACCCCCTACTTCGGAATAACCGGGATGTTGGTGACGGCTTATGACTCCAAACACTTGCTGGGTCTCTTCAACAGCATTCAGATTGTGCGCACCCAAAATGACTGAAATATCTCTTGAATGAAAACAAAAAAGAAAGCCACCACTGATACAGAACCAAAATCATGCCCAAATCACCCCAATTATGGTGTACCACATTTCAGCGCGTGGAGTGGCACTCTGAGATCTCCCCCACCTCTATGAAGATCAAAGCCATTTCTCTCAGAGCCCTCCTTACTATGGACACCACTCCGTAGTACCGTAGCACTCAGTCATTCAAGCCCTGGACATCTCATGGCTGGACTACTGCCATGCACTCTACATGGGGCTACCCTTGAAGAGTATTCAGAAGTTACAGTTGGTCCATAATGCAGCTGCGCGGACAGTTCTTGGGGCCCCAAGAGTGGCCCATGTAACACCTCTGTTGCATGAGCTGCACTGATTGCCAGTCTGCTTCTGGGTTCAATTCAAGGTGTTGGTTATCACCTTTAAAGACCTGCATGGCATGGGTCCAGGTTACTTGAGGAACTGTCTCACCCCTAAAGGATTGGCCTGCCCCACTCGCTCTGGCAGAAGGGGCCTGTTGCGGACCCCGTTGGTCAAGGATTTCCAGCTAGTGGGATCCAGGAGAAGGGCCTTTTCTGCTATGGCTCCTGCCCTCTGGAACATCATGCCTTCCCCAAAGTGAGATCTGCCCCCCCCTGGTCTTCCGCAAGCGCCCTGAAACCCAGCTCTGCCTATTGGCCGGGGACCCTGAAAGGGTCATACCATGTTGAAGGTGGTGAGTGGACTAGGAACAAGATTCCCTCCCCCAAGTGGTGGGTTGCTGCCAGTTCGGACCGGTTCTCCAGTATCGGTGGCGGAAATTTGTCCCTGCTCGTCAAACCGGCAGCGATGGCCGGCTGGCCACGCCCCCGAACCGGTTCTCTGGTCACCGCTCCTTGAAAGCGGCTTGCAAAGTACCCTCCGTGCATGCGCAGAGGCTTCTGCGCATGTGCAGAGGGTCATTTGCACGACGTGACGGCACTTCCGACACGATGCGAACCAGTAGGGAAGTTAAGAACCCCCCCCGCTTCCCCCCCCCGTAGTACTCTGATTTTAACTTATTCAGTGTTTTTAATGATGTTTGGAAGCCACCCAGAGAGGCTCCACAATCAAATAGGTGGTACATACATTCAATCCATCCATCAATCAATCAAATTAGGGAACTGCTCATCCCAAATGCAAACTCACCCATTGCAATGACCTGCCGACAACACCCACTGGGGGGCAATGAGGAACCCCCCACATCCAAAATTTCCATGAATTTTCAAAGCTGCCGCATAAGGTCTGGAGTGCGGCTTCACTTCACGGCCTCCAACGATCCGGCTGCGAAGAGGTCCTGCAAAGAGATGGAGAAGGGTCTACCTCAATATCTCAGGGGCTGCCACAAAGAAGAGGGGGTCAACCTATTCTCCAAAGGACCCAAAGGCAGGACAAGAAGCAACAGATGGAAATTTATCAAGGAGAGAAGCAACCCTAGAACTCAGGAGAAATTTCCTGACAGTGAGAACAATTAATCAGTGGAACGGCTTTCCTCCAGAAGTTGTGGGTCCTCCATCACTGGAGGTTTTTAAGAAGAGACTGAAGAACCATTTGTCAGGAATGTTATAGGTAGGGTCTCCTGCTTGAGTAGAAGGTTGGACTAGAAAACCTCCAAGGTCTCTCCCAACTCTGTTATTCTGTTATTCTGCTAAGATCTTTCTTCCCTACCATTACAGTTCCAGAATAGGTAATACAGTTGGGCTTGCTGGCAGGCTACAAATTGTATTCCTTGCAGAAAGACAGAGTTGAGGGATTAGGATTCGCGTCCAGAAGAACCCAAGGTCTCAATTTAGGGCTGACCCTCTGGACCACAGCTGGAGAAAGGACTTGAGTCACTTCCTTTGTTTCTTCCCACTTTCAGGGATTCCATTCACCATGGAAAAACCCAGTTCATTGTTGGGTACCACTTTGAGAAGTTGAGATGTTCATGCATTGATGAAATGGACATTCCCCAGGTTCAAAATAGATCTCAGGAAGACCTCCTGATCCATATGAGCTATCAGTTAGCAGAACAGGCTGCTGCATGAATTGCTGAGTCTTCTTCACTGGAGACCCTCAAACAAAGGCTGGAAGGTCATCTGTCAGAGATAGAATAACAGGCACCTTGGAGGTCTTCAAGTCCAACCCCCTGCTCAAGCAGATGTATACCATTTTAGATACCTCAAGTGATGGAACTCCCACAACGTCTGAAGGCGAGCCGTTCCACTGGTTAATTGTTCTCACTATTAGGAAATTTCTCCTCAGTTTGAGATTGCTTCTCTCCTTGATTAGCTTCCATTCATTGTTTCTTGTCTTGCCTTTTGGTGTTATGGAAAAAAAGTTGATCCCCTCTTCTTTGTGGCAGCCCCTCAAATACTGGAATACTGCTATCATGTCACCCCTAGTCCTTCTGTTTTTTTAGACTAGCCAAACCCAAATCCTGCAACCGTTCTTCATATGTTTTAGTCTCCAAGCCTTTAATCGTCTTAGTTGCTCTTCTCGACACTTTTTCCAAAGTCCTCAAAATCTTTTTTGTAATGTGAATGCAGTATTCCAGGTGTGGTCTTAGTTTTTTCGTACCGCAAGGAAAATAACCCAGAAAGTCCTGTTGCCTTTTGGAAAAGCAACTTTGGGACAACCATGACCCGGATGATGGAGAATCATGTCTAGGAATTCCTGCATTGAGCAGAGTTTGGACCAGAGGACCTCTAAGAACATTTCTACCCTTTTCTGCCTGCTTTCATTTTTTCCTGCCTCCTTCAAAACAAGATGGAAACCAGAGGTGGGATTCAGCCGGTTTGGACCGGTTTGGGCGAACTGGTAGTAGCGACTTGCGGGTGGCCCACCCGCCCTGGCGCTATGCCGTCCTGTTTAGCCACGTTTTCTAAGCCGCGCGCATTATGTGAAGCCCACCTCTGATGGAAACCCCTTGGAGAAAAAGCCTTTTAAGCTACTTACCAGCACCGGCCAAGGAGGTGGACAGGAGAGCGATCAAAAGGGAACAGATTCTCCAAGCCTCACCCATTTTGGCTCTAGGGTAGACGTTGCTGTTCCAGAGAGAGAAGATTGGAGGTCTTTGTCCTCTGTGCAGGACTGTCTTCTTTATACAGCCCTTCTGTTGACTGTTGGAAACTGTGACTATCTGATTCTGTGGGTTATGTATCTGCTATCATTTCGGTTTTGAATAATCAGTTATCAATGTTGCTTCTTGGAAAAGAAGGCTCAAAGCGTGGGAAAGTGCAGATTAGTTGGAGAGGAAGAGGAGGGATAGGACGAGGAGGGGAGGGGAGGAGGAGGAGGAGGGGAATAAAGAGAAAAAATAGAAGGAAGAGGAGAAAAGGGGGGAGGAGGAGAGAAGGAGGAAAAGAGAAGGAGGAGGAGGAAGGATTGAGGAGGAGGAGGAGGAGGAGAAGGAAAAGGAGAAGATCGCAGAAGGAGGAGAAGATAGGAGGGAATGAGGAGGAAAAAGAGAAGGAGGAGCCGAGGTGGCGCAGTGGTTAGAGTGCAGCACTGCAGGCTACTTCAGCTGACTGCTAGCTGCAGTTCGGCGGTTCAAATCTCACCAGGCTCAAGGTTGACTCAGCCTTCCATCCTTCCGAGGTGGGTAAAATGAGGATCCAGATCGTTGGGGGCAAGAGGCTGACTCTGTGAACTGCTTAGAGAGGGCTGTAAAGCACTGTAAAGCGGTATATAAGAAGAAAGAGAAGGGGAAGGAGGAGAAAGAAAAGAAAGAAGGAGGGGAAGGAGGAGGAGGAAAAGGAGGGAGAGGAGGATTAGAGGAAGGAAAGGTGATAAGGAGAAGAAGAGGAAGGGGACAGGGAAAGGGAGGAGGAGGAGGAGGAGGTCAGCCATTAACAATGGGAAGGGGGAGGTCATGCTGGCTGCAGGCCCTGGAGCCCTGTGGAGAGATCCGAAGTGAAGCAGGCAACCTGGACATCCTGGCTTGAGCAAGGCAGGAAATGCTCCTGTTCACATGGGACACAAAACGAGGCTCAGGTTGCATTCCCTGATGGCTGGCAATAGGTGGAGGCTGCCATCCTGGCTCCAGCCCTCCAGAAATGAGGGGTGGCTCACAGTCACCCCCACACTAGAAGAGTACAACTGCCCTATACAGGATACAGAATAAGAGGGCAGGAAGGGACCTCGAGGTCTTCTAGTCCAACTCCCTGTACATGCAAGAGACCCTGTACCATTCCAGACAAATGGTTGTCCAATCTTTTCTTGAAAACTTCCAGTGTTGGAGCACCCACAACTTCTGAAGACAAGCCGTTCCACCAGTTAATTGTTCTCACTATCAGGAAATTTCTCCTTAGTTGATTGGCCCAAAGTCACCCCATTGGCTTTCATGCCTAAGACGGGCCTAGAACTCACTGTCTCCTGGTGATTGGCCCAAAGTCACCCCATTGCAGGGGTGAAATGCTCCCGGTTCGCTCGTACCTGTCAGTCGCCGTAGAGCTGGTCGCCAAGGTAGTGAGGTAGTGTTCTGTGCATTCGCAGAGGGTAAAAGAACCCAAATGGCGGCGTCCGGGCAGGTGGGCGGCGCCTCGCGCTACCTTGGTGACCGGCTCTACGGCGACCGACAGGTAAGAGCGAACCGGGAGCATTTCACCCCTGCCCCATTGGCTTTCATGCCTAAAACGGGACTAGAACTCACCGTCTCCTGGTGATCGGCCCAGTTGACTTTCATGGCTAAGGCAGGACTAGAAGTTAGTCTCCCAATTTCTAACCTGGTGCATGAAATGAAATGAAATAAAATGAAATGAAATCTACACTGGAATTGGACAGACACAGGTCCTCATCCCTGTTATAAAGATGTTTATTGTTTATTACAGTCCTGGAAAGCCATATCAGAAAATGATGCCCGGCTGGGTTTTTGATAGTTGCGATCCTAAACAGGAGGGTTGGAGAAGAGGCGTGCGAGGAGATGCCAGAGCCAGCAACAGCAAAGGGCTGTGCAACAGCCTTCCAGCCAGCCAGCCGCGTGTGCCTGTTCCCTGGTTTGCAGCGGCTCCGTCACATAGACACGGACTGGTGGCGGGTAACCTCCATAATGGGGTGGATATCCCGGCGGTGGATAGCCTGGATATGGGCCAGGCATAGGGGGTGGTGGGAGTGGGGGTGGGGGTGGTGGGAGTGGGTGCGGTATGGGTGGTGGTGGTGGTGGTGGTAGACCTGCCATCTTGTCGCCCATAAAGCTCCTGGGCCCTGCCTTCTCTGGCCAGCCAGTTGCTGCTTCTCTGCTTCTGGTGGATGAAAACCTTCTTGGGACTGAGAAGTTCCAGGAAGCTGTGATTGTCACCACCCATGGAGAGGGAACAGGGTGGTTAAGGTCATTCTGGAAAAGAGACAAGCAAACCACAGAGTTGTAATGGCTTCTAAGAGGTATCTATCTTCCTTCCTTCCTTCCTTCCTTCCTTCCTTCCTTCCTTCCTTCCTTCCTTCCTTCCTTCCTTCCTTCCTTCCTTCCTTCCAGCCAGCCATCCATCCAGCCAGCCAGCCAGCCAGCCCTATCTCTACAGTATCTATCTATCTACTGTATCTATCTATTTAACTATCTATCTATCTATCTATCTATCTATCTATCTATCTATCTATCTATCTATCTATCTATCTATC
>QLTV01001805.1:110857-133000 GCA_003457575.1 Thermophis baileyi | reverse complement strand
TCTATCTATCTATCTATCTATCTATCTATCTATCTATCTATCTATCATCTATCTTATCTACCTACCTACCTACCTACCTACCTACCATATCTGTCTGTCTGTCTGTCTGTCTGCCTGCCTGCCTGCCTGCCTGTCTGCCTCGCTCGCTCGNCTATCTATCTATCTATCTATCTATCTATCGACTTTATTGTCACTTTGAATGTACACTAATCGGCATACATTAAAATGAAATTTCGTTGCCTACAGCTCTCAAAGGGTCACCACCTCCAATATACACTACATGAACATGACAAAATAAATAAATAAATAAATACAAAATTATGCATATACCTGCATATATTATATGACACAGAGAAACAACACAGTCTAGTTCGGATGTACACATGGCTGGCTGAGGAATTCTGGGAGTTGAAGTCCACAAGTCTTAAAGTTGCCAAGTTTGGGGACCCCTGATCTAGTTTGAAGAATCTAGCTGCCGCCGTGCCATGACTGCGTGCCAAGATGGGGACACACAACAGGCCATCAATCCAAGGTATACTACCAGTGTGATTAGTATAAAATAAGGATGCAATGACAACCTTACATAAGACTGGGTGGTCCAAATGTGCGAAGTCAATCAATGTTGTGCTTGACTCATTTTAGCATGTTGGGTGTCCGCCTTTCTGGGTAAATCAGACAGGAAACACACCCAGCTGAGCTAATTCTAC
The DNA here is from genome assembly GCA_003457575.1 of Thermophis baileyi. NCBI lineage: Eukaryota > Metazoa > Chordata > Lepidosauria > Squamata > Dipsadidae > Thermophis > Thermophis baileyi. The sequence goes on along the minus strand of QLTV01001805.1, from coordinate 132,293 downwards.
TTTATTGTAAGGCTACAGAAACAAAATATTGCAGAATCTTTTAAGATCACGGGAACTGATAGTACCACACTATACTGCACTGGTGAGGCCACACTTGGAAAACTGCATCTAGTTCGACAGATTACAGATTAACAGAGTTGGAAGGTCATCTAGTCCAACCCCCCACCCCCAAGCAGGAGACCTTACACCATTTCTGACAAATGGCATTCCAGTCTCTTCTTGAAAGCTTCCAGTGATGAAGTTCCCACAACTTCCGAAGGCAACTTTTGTTCCATTGGTTGATCGTTTTAGCTGTCAGAAAATTTCTCCTTATTTCCAGGTTGAATCTCTCCTTGATCAGTTTCCATCCATTATTCCTTGTCTGGCCTTCAGGTGCTTTGGAGAATAGCTTGGCCCCCTCCTCTCTGTGGCAGCCCCTCAAATATTGGAAGACTGCTATCATGTCTCCCCTGGTCCTTCTCTTCGCCAGACTAGCCATGCCCAGTTCCTGCAACCGTTCTTCCTATGTCTCCAGTCCCCTAATCATCCTGGTTGCTCTCCTCTGCACTATTTCTAGAGTCTCAACATCTTTTTTATAGTGTGGTGACCAAAACTGGATTCAACACTCTAGGTGTGGTCTTACTAAGGATTTAGAGACCCTAGAAAGTGCAGAGAAGAGCAACAAAGATGATAAAGGGACTGGAAGCTAAACCTTATGATTAATGGTTAAGGGAACTGGGTATGTGTAGTCTAACAAAGAGAAGGATTGGGGTGACATGATAGCAGTCTTCTAATATTTGAGGGGCTATCATGGAGAAGAAGGGCTCAACCTATTTTCCAAAGCAGGGTCCCCAAACCCCACTGACGAGCTGTGGCCGCAGAAGTGGATGAGTACATGCGCACACATGTAGTGGGCAGGTGGGCATGTGTGCCTGCCACTCACTCAAATGGAGCTGTCCATGCGTACATTCTCTCGCCGTTCATGCAGAACCATCCCCTCTTCCCCCTGCCGATCCACAAAGCTGGAAAGGTTGGAGACCATTGCTGAGGGTGGGACAAGAACTAGTGGATGAAAATTAGTCTAGGAGAGATCCAATCAAGAAGTTAAGGTGAAATTTCCTGACAGTGAGAACAATTAATCAGTGGAACAGCTTGCCTCCTGGAATTGTGGGTGCTCCATCGCTGGAGGTTTTCAAGAAAAGATTGCACAGCCATTTGTGCAAGATGAGATAAGATTCCTGCCTTGAGGAGGAAGGAGCCGCGGTGGCGCAGTGGTTAGAGTGCAGTACTGCAGGCCACTTCTGCTGATCACCGGCTGCCAGCAGTTTGGCAGATCGAATCTCACCAGGCTCAAGGTTGACTCAGCCTTCCATCCTTCCGAGGTGGGTAAAATGAGGACCCAGATTGTTGTGGGGGCAAGATGCTGACTCTGTAAACCACTTAGAGAGGGCTGTAAAGCACTATGAAGCGGTATATAAGTCTAAGTGCTATTGCTATTGCTATTGAGTAGTGGGTTGGACTAGAAGACCTCCAAGGTCCCTTCCAGCCTTATGAGTCTATGATTCTACAAGTCTAAAGGTAGAAACTTCCTGCTGCCGCTTTTAATTGCTTGTTTCATTAGGGCTGGTCCTTCCTATGTTACTTCCTCTGATCATTAAGCCACTGGGGGGGGGGGTGTTCTTCCCTCTCTTATCCGATAATTTCCCAGGCAGCATCTCTTCCTCTCGTCCCCCAAGGCCCTCCTCACACTCCATTACATTGGACAAGAGCAAAACTGTTAAGGAAATGTGCAGAGTAACCTCTGGGCCCTGAAGGCTTGCACAGTGAACCGTAATGTTGCAGTAGATATAAGTAATGATTCAGTCAATAAACAGATACGTTAAAGTGTATAAAAGTAGTTTACTCAAAGAAATAGCACAGTCCAAATAACAGTCCGAATCATACACGTTCAGTCAGTCAGTGTTTAGAAGTACAGCAGTCTCCTTACCAGCCTTTCTTTGTCTTAATCAGCAAACAAAGATTTCAGCTTTCAAGCAATTGTATACAATCACAGATAGCTACGCTACGCACAGAGCTTACTCTCAGACACGAAGTCAATTAAGCAATGGATCAGCAGAAGAGAGAGAGCTAACCATGTTCTCTAGCTCCCTCTTATGGCCGTTACTGCCAGTCAGAATGCAACAATGCATTTAAAGCTATATTACATATATACATTTAAACATTGATTTGTGGCTTGTTTATATTAACCAACCCAACCGTTTGGACAGAGTCCTAACAAAGACCACTGTGGTTTATCCAACAAACATTGGTTAAGCAGCCCATCGGATTTTGGCATGTGTGAATCCACACAGCCTACCCTACCACCATCAGCATGGGGGAGTCATACCGTATATCTCCATGGGGCTGGAATTTTCCCAACCCTTTCTGGACTGCTGAGAATTGTGGACTTGGGATACCCACTGGTCTGTTAATAAGAAAGCTGTGACAAGCCAGATGAACCTCTAGCCTTCTCTGAAAGGTTTCAAGAGAGAGATTCAACTCTTGTTCCCACCGCCCTCTTTCTTCTAACCTGGATGCCTCCTGATGATTGTCAGTGCTCAGTTCAGAATCTGGACACATTTGGGGAGACCGAGAAGCGTGAAGCAAACAGAAAATGAAGCCATCCACAAAAGAAGCAAAGGATATTCTTACTGGATCATCTTCTTTGGTTTCATTCTGACCCTCCTTGGTTATGGAGATATGGCCATCTGGGAGGGGTCTTCCCTTGCTTTTTATGACATCACCATCACGGATCAGAGGTCTCCCTTAGGATTAATGTCCCCTTAAAACTGTATTTTTTTCAACCTTGGCAGCTTTAAGAGGAGTGGACTTCAACTCCCAGAAATGCTGGCTGAGGAATTCTGGGAGTTGAAGTCCAGACTTCATAAAGGTTGCCAAGGGCTGGCTGAGGAATTCTGGGCGTTGCAGTCCATACATCTTAAAGCTGCCAAGGTTGAAAAAACTGCACTGAACTATTTTGACCTCATTCAGTCCAGATGGCAATTATCTGCCTTTGAAGAGACTATCATTTGTGGTAAGCTGGTTATCATCTTTCTCAGGGTTATCGTCATCATATTTCTCCACAGGCTGCAGAAGTCAAAATCTTCCAGAAGAAAGTTTCTCTGCTTTTGGAGGGCATCTTTACACAGCTATTCGCTCTGGTGGCACAGCGGTTAGAAAGCAGTATTTGCAGGCTGACTCTGCCCATAGCCTGGGGTTTGATCCTAAGGGAGCTCAAGGTTGACTCAGACTTCCATCCTTCCAAAGTCAGTAAAATGAGGATCTGGATCGTTGACTTTGTAAACTGCCCAGAGAGTATTGTAAAGCACTATGGAGCCATATATAAGTCTAAGTGCTATTGCTATAATGCCTTTGTAAGACCACGCTTGGAATAGTGCATCCAGTTTTGGTCATCACAATATTAAAAAGATGTGGAGACTCTAGAAAGAGTGCAGAGAAGAGCAACAAAGAGGATTGAGGGACTGGAGCCTGAAACATATGAAGAACGGTTGCAGGAACTGGGTATGTCTAGTTTAATGAAAAGAAGGACTAGGGGAGACATGATAGCAGTCTTCCAATATCTCAGGGGATGCCACAAAGAAGAGGGAGTCAAGCTATTCTCCAAAGCACCCGAAGGCAGGACAAGAAGCAATGGGTGGAAACTAATCAAGGAGAGAAGCAACTTAGAACTAAGGTGGGGACTATTAATCAGTGGAACAACTTGTCTCCAGAAGTTGTGAGTGCTTCATCACTGGAAGTTTTTAAGAAAAGATTGGACAGCCATTTGTCTGAAATGGTATAGGGCCGTGATGGCGAATCTATGGCATGCGTGCCGGAAGTGGCACACAGAGCCATCTCTCTGGGCACGCGAGCCGTCGCCCATTGCTCTTCCGGGTTGCAGCGCGCAGGCCAGTTGGTCTTCACGCACACGGGAGCACCGGAAACTGGAAGAGCAGCCGCCCAGTGCGCATGCATGCACTGGGAGGATGATCTTCCGGTTTCTGGCGCGCACATGCGCACCGGCCAGCTGGTCTTCATGCGTGCATGCGTGCCAGAAACCGGAAGACCAGCTGGACGGTGTGCATGCGTGCGCTGGAAACCGGAAGATCATCTTCCCGGGTGGCTGCTTTTCCGGTTTCCGGCATGTGTGTGCGTGCGCCTCCGTTACAGCACCCAGTGCTGAAAAGGTTCGCCAACACTGGTATAGGGTTTCCTGCCTGAGCAGGGGGCTGAAGACCTCCAAGGTCCCTTCCAACTCTGTTATTCTGCTATACAGGCAGTCTTCAACTTACAACAGTTTGTTTAGTGACCATTTGAAGTTACAACGGCACTGAAAAAAGTGACCTATGACCATTTTTCACACTTATGACCATTGCACCATCCCTATGATCATGTGATTTACATTCGGATGCTTGAGAACTGGTTCATATTTATGACGGTTGCAGCTTCCTGGGGTCACGTGATCCCCCCTGACGACCTTCTGACAAGCAAAGTCAATAGGGAAGCCAGATTTACTTAACAACTGCAGTGATTCGCTTAACAAATGTGGCAAGAAAAGTAATAAAATTGGGCAAAACTCAATAAATTTCTCACGCAACATAATTGTTGGGCTCAATTATGGTCATAAGTCGAGGACTACCTACCGTATAAAAGACTGGTGTGATAATGCCAGTGACAACCACACTGTGTGTATGTAGTTTCTTTGTTTATGTGGTTACAGACTCTTACAGACTCTTACAGAATAACAGAGTTGGAAGGGACCTTGTAGGCCATCTAGTCCAACACCCACCCCCCAGCCCAAGCAGGAGACCCTTCACCATTTCTGACAGATGGCAGTCCAGTCTCTTCTTGAAAGCCTCCAGTGATGAAGCTCCCACAACTTCCGAAGGCAACTTCTGTTCCATGGGTTGATTGGTCTCACTGTCAGAAAATTTATTTATTTATTTATTTTTTATTTATTTATTTTGTCAAGTGTGTATGTGATTACAGACAAAGTATAAACATGATTGTGAATATATAAGATGTACAAGCATGGTTATGAGTACATGATATTTTACGAATACATGGGGACATTAGGACAGGGACGGCAGGCACGCTGGTGCGCTTATGCACGCCCCTTAAAGACCTCTTAGGAATGGGGTGAGGTCCATTATTCCTTGTTTGCCCTTCTGGTCCTTTGTGGAATAGTTTGATTCCCTCTTCTTTGGAGCAGCCCCTCAAATATTGGAAGACTGCTATCATGTCTCCCCTGGTCCTTCTTTTCATTAAACTAGACCTACCCAGTTCCTGCAACCGTTCTTTATATGTTTTAGCCTCCAGTCCCCTAATCATCTTTGTTGCTCTTCTCTGCACTCTTTCTACAGTCTCAACATCTTTTTTTATATTGTGGTGACCAAAACTGGATGCAGTATTCCAAGTGTGGCCTTACCAAGGCATTATAAAGTGGTATTAACACTTCACGTGATCTTGATTCTGTCCCTCTGTTGATGCAGCCTAGAACTGTGTTGGCTTTTTTGGCAGCTGCAGCCACACGGCTGGCTCATATTTAAATGGTTGTCCACTAGGACTCCAAGGTCCCTCTCACAATTACTATTATTGAGTCAGGTGCCACCTATTCTGTAGCTGTGCATTTGGTTTTTCTTGCCTAAATGTAGAACCTTACTTTTTTCACCATTGAATTTCATTATTGATAGATACAAGTGTTTGCTCTTCCAACTCAACCTTGCTTAAGAAAACAAGTGTCTCATACCTTGGACTTTCTCTTCTTAGTAGTCCGTGAGATCTTGAGTTTTGGCTGACTCCTTGAGTCCTGGTTTGCCCTCAACCCTGACCACTGGTTTCATTTTTTAAAAATTTATTATTTACAGATTGTCCTCGACTTACAAAAGTTCATTTAGTGACCATTCAAAGTTATAACGGCAGTGAAAAAAGTGACTTATGACCGTTTGTCACACTTATGACTGTTGCAGCATCCCCACGGTCACGTGATCAAAATTCAGATGCTTGGAAACTGGCATGTACTTATGACGGTTGCAGTGTCCCGGGGTCACGTGATCCCCTTTGGCGACCTTCTGACAAGCAAAGTCAATGGGGAAGCCGGATTCACTTAACAGCGGTGTTACCAACTTAACAACTGCAGCGATTCATTTAACAACTGTGGCAAGAAAGGTCATAAAGAGGAGCAAAACTCACTTAACAGCTGTCTTGCTTAGCAACAGAAATTTGGGGCTCCATTGTGGTTGTAGGTTGAGGACTAGCTGTCACTCATGTGGCTACTAAGAGTTCTGCACACCATAAAAAGAACGAAGATGGCAACAGCGAAGCAATGTGTCCAAAATAGCCCATTCTTCAAAAGTTTCCCCTAAAAAATCAACCAAGGTGGGACAAGCTTGATCATCATAGAGATTCCTTTGCTTTAAGCCCCCACCCCACTCAAAAATCCCCAAATGTTGTCTTACGTCTTCTTTCTTCTGTCCCTCCTTGCTTCGGGTTACTGTCCGGTCAACTTTCCCCAGTTGAGTTCATGCTATTTTTCATTGGGGTTGGTTGTTTGCTACCGTTTTCTTCTTCCCGTCTGTGGATAATCGCAAACCTTGATCACAAATTTTGTGGTCTCTCGACGTGCCCTGTGTCCCTTCCAGGAAATTATGGTTTCTGCTGATTTATCATGGTGTAAAACTGAAGGGTGACATCTACAACAGAAGTTCAGTTTGATTAAGGGATCGTGGCATTTCAAAAAAAAAAAAAGAGAGAGAGAGAGAGAGAGAACAAATGCACATAATTACTGTATCAGCCAACCCCCTCCGCACATTTATATTTAATAAAGGAGAATATTGGTAGCTCCAATTCTATGAGTTTCCGGCACTGCGCATGTGTCGCCATCTTGTTTTTGGCTTTTTTTGGGGGGGGGAATTTTTTGGGATTTTTAGGCACTGCGCATGCGCGCGCGTGTGAAGTGCGCGCGCGCCCATGAGGCACGGTCACATGGCGCGGGAGGAAGCGAACCGGCAGCGAGGTAAGTTAGAACCCACCCCTGCCCCATACCATTCCCAGACAAGTGGCTTTCCAATATCTTCTAAAAACCTCCAGTATTGGAACACCCACAACTTCTGGAGGCAAGTCGTTCCACTGGCTAATTGTTCTGACTGTCAGGAAATTTCTCCCTAGTTCTAGGTTGGATCTCTCCTTGACTAGTTTCCATCCGCAACTTCTTGTCCTGCCTTCTGGTGCTTTGGGGAATAGGTTGATCCCCTGTTCTTCATGGCAGCCCCTGAGATATTGGAACACTGCTATCATGTCTCCCCTGGTCCTTCTTTTCATTAGACTAGACATACCCAGTTCCAGCAACCATTCTTCATATGTTTTAGCCTCCAGTCCCCTAATCATCTTTGTTGCTCTTCTCTGCACTCTTTCTAGAGTCTCAACATCCTTTTTACATCATGGCGACCAAAACTGGATGCAGGATTCCAAGTGTGGCCTTACCAAGGCATTATAGAGTGGTATTAACACTTTATGTGATCTTGATTCTATCCCTCTGTTTATGCAGCCTAGAACTGTGTTGGCTTTTTTTGGCAGCTGTAGCACACTGCTGGCTCATATTCACAAGGATAAAAATTGTAATTCTTAATGCTTATCCCTTAGCTTTACAAAAGGAAACCTGACGAGCAAAACCAAGCAAGGCATAATGAAATGAAATCAGCCTAAAGCGGGGGGGTCTCCAACCTTGTCAACTTTAAGACTTGTGGACTTCAACTCCCAGAATTCCTCAGCCAGCTTTGCTTTGCTTTGCTGGCTTTGCTGGCTGAGGAATTCTGGGAGTTGAAGTCCACAAGTCTTAAAGTTGACAAGGTTGGAGACCCCTGGTCTAAAGCACAGCTTTCTGAACTGAAAGGCCTGTCCTTTCTAATAAATGACGTAACGGTGACTGTAAATATGCTATAAGCTTGGAGAGTATTCATCTTGATACCTAGGAGTGTGGGGTTTGGGGCAGCGGTGGGTTGCTCCCGGTTCGGCTCGGTTCTAAGAACCGGTAGCGCCGGCGGCGGGAGGCTCCGCCCACCCACCCGGGACGCTTCTGTGCATGCACAGAAACTTCTGTGCATGCACAGAAGCATTGCGCGCGCGCGCAAGCGCGCACGCGAACCGGTAGTAAAGGGTTTTAGAACCCACTACTGGTTTGGGGTGTGGGTGTGAGGCACTTGGGGATTCTCAAAGTGTGGTTGGTGACTCTCTGCGAGGGTGCAAGCAAATGGGGTGTTACCAGAGGTGGGTTCCTCCCGGTTCGGACCGGTTCTATAGAACCGGTAGTAACTTGGCGGCCTGGGTTGCTAGAACCGGCAGCGACCCAGGCCTGCCACGCCCCCGAACCGGTTCTTTTGGCGGCGCCATAGGCGGCGCCATCTTGTTTTTTGCTTCTGCGCATGCGCAGAACCTTTTTTAAAGCACTGTGCGTGGCCACGCGGCGCGACACTGAGCGAACTGGCAGCGAAGAAAACCAGAACCCACCCCTGGGTGTTACCATCATCAGAGCTTGCATACACAGGGCAAGGTGGCCCACAAATGTATCTTTTTAAAATATTTTTTATTCCATCTTTATTATTTTTATAAATAACTCAAATGGCAATACTTAATACGCCTTCCTCCTCCTATTTTTCCCGCAACAACAAACCCTATGAGGTGGGTTGGGCTGAGACAGAGATTGGTCAAAAGTCACCCAATTAGCTTGCATGCAAGGCGGGATTAGAACTCACAGTCTCCTGGTGGTTGGCCCAAAGTCACCCATCTGGCTTTCATGCCTAAGGCGGGATTAGAACTCACAGACACCTGGTGATTGGCCCAAAGTCGCCCAGCTGGTTTTCATGCCTAAGGCGGGACTAGAACTCACAGTCTCCTGGTGATTGGCCCAAAGTCACCCAGCTGGCTTTCATGCCTAAGGCGGGTCATCATGAGCATCATCATCATCATCATCATCATCATCATCATCATCATTTTAGCCACTGTCTCTCCACTGCCGGACAATGGCCTGCATGTTTCCAACCTACATATGGCCCTGAGTATGTATTCACCGTCTCCTGGTGAGTGGCCCAAAGTCACCCAGCCGGCTTTCATGCCTTAGACGGGACTAAAATTCACCGTCTCCCAGCTCCCAGCATGGTGCATTAACCACTAGACCAAACTGGCTTTCTCTCACTATGTGTGAATTCAAGGAAGGCTTGTGGTTCAAATTCATTCTTTTACTCTATGGACAAGCAAGGGTTTTCTGTGATTGCTACTATAAAGAACAAATATAGATCCGAAACAAATGCCGAAGGAGAAGTGAGAGTCACTCGAAAACAAAAGCCAGATTTGAGAAATTGCGTAAAACTCACAAACAACATCCTTCTCACAGAAAATGTAGCTTCAGATACAATGGATCGAAGGCTTCTTGTCAATAAGGAGATTTGATTTCATTAAGTTTCCAGTTTCAAATTGAACTTATAAATGTATGTATGTATATCATCATCATCATCATCATCATCATCATCATCATCATCATCATCATCATCATCATCATCATCATCATCATTTTAGCCACTGTCTCTCCACTGCCGGACAATGGCCTGCATGTTTCCAACCTACATATGGCCCTGAGTATGTATGTGTACATATATACATAGAAAGCTCAGGACCATATATAGGTTGGAAAATTTGGAAGAGGCCTTCATCCTTCAGTGGATAAAGGTAAAGGTTCCCCTCGCACATATGTGCTACCGGTAGTCGTTCCCGACTCTAAGGGGCGGTGCTCATCTCCGTTTCTAAGCCGAAGAGCCAGCGCTGTCCGAAGACGTCTCCGTGGTCATGTGGCCGGCATGACTAAACGCCGAAGGCGCACGGAACGCTGTTACCTTCCCACCAAAGGTGGTCCCTATTTTTCTACTTGCATTTTTACATGCTTTCGAACTGCTGGGTTGGCAGAAGCTGGGGCAAGTAACGGGAGCTCACCCCGTTACGCGGCAGTAGGGATTCGAACCGCTGAACTGCCGACCTTTCGATCGACAAGCTCAGCATCTTAGCCACTAACAGCTTCCATCATAAGAAAGAGCTTCCTATTTATTTCTCCACCTGTAAGAATAAATAGGGATGAAGGCAATCATTTCACTTCATGTCATATCTTAACTTTTTCAGTTTCCTTCTCTTTTGTACAAAGTATCTAAACAGAATTAATAAATTTAAAAAGTAGAATTATCATATAATGGCAAAACATGAATGAACAATTCATATGATTCTATATAACACTACAGTTACATTTTTTTGTCTATAAAAGTGAAAAAACCAGTGGAGGTAAAGAAATTTAGCACCTTAATATGTAAATACATTTTCAATGCTAGAACAGCTAAAATGTTATGTTACAAATTGTAAGTGGTATTAGAAACCTCATCTTATCACTAAAGCTTCTATTTATTTATTATTCCACATTCCTAAAATATATTAGAAACATTCTTTTTTAAAAAATCATTAAGAATTTAGTGGATTTCAGTTCTGTTGATTACCACCGATATTACCAGAACCATAAGGGTTCAGAAAGACCCAGGTTCATCACTAGTGGGCATGGCAGGGGAAGGATACTGCAAAATCCCCATTCCCTCCCCACTCCTGGGGGAAGGATATTGCAAAATCTCCATTTCCACCCCACTCTGTGGCCAGCCAGAGGTGGTATTTGCCGGTTCTCCGAACTACTCAAAATTTCCGCTACCGGTTCTCCAGAACCTGTCAGAACCTGCTGGATTTCACCGCTGATATATACACACACACACACACACACACACACACACACACACACACACACACACACACAATTTCCATCCATCCATCCAGTCCCCTAATCATCTTTGTTGCTCTTCTCTGCACTCTTTCTAGAATCTCAGGAACCCCTCAGGAACTAAGTCGTTAACAGGGCAACCTAGAGAATGCTGAAGCATTTATTGGACCCCGTTCCAGTCCTTGCCTTCTTAACAACCCCCAAAGTACAAAAACGGTACCTTGTTGGGTCTCACCCACCCAACAGGAAAGACTAGAGGACTGGAAGTAGTCCCTAGACCACATTTTGGAGAAGGTGATCCCCCTTATCATCTTCAGCAGATACCTTCATCTTGGTGCTGGGAAAGGAACCTGGGAGCTGTGTGTCCACCAGAGTCCATCTGAGGTCTGCAGAAGGCAAGAGGCCAGATGCTGAGACTCCAGAAAGAGTGCAGAGAAGAGCAATAAAGATAATAAGTGGTCTGGTGGTTTGAGTTAGACGGTTTAGCCTCTAACAAAATGAAATTCAATGGTGAGAAAAGTAAGGTTTGACACTTAGGCAAAAAAACCCAAATGCACAGCTACAGAATAGGTGGTACCTGACTCAATAGTAGTAACTGTGAGAGGGATCTTGGAGTCCTAGTGGACAACCATTTAAATACGAGCCAGCAGGGTGCAGCAGCTGCCAGAAAAGCCATTGCAATCCTAGGCTGCATTAACAGAGGGACAAATTCAAGATCACGTGAAGTGTTAATACCACTTTATAATGCCTTGGTAAGGCCACACTTGGAATACTGCATCCAGTTTTGGTCACCACAATATAAAAAAAGATGTTGAGACTCTGGAAAGAGTGCAGAGAAGGGCAACAAAGAGGATCAGGGGGCTGGAGGCTAAAACATAGGAAGAACGGTTGCGGGAATTGGGTATGTCTAGTCTAGTGAAAAGGACTAAGGGTGACACAATAGTGTTCCAATATTTGAGGAGTTGCCACAAAGAAGACATGGTCAACTTATTTTCCAAACCACCAGAAGGCAGGACAAGAAGTAATGGATAGAACAATTAGAACTAGGGAGAAATTTCCTGACAGTCAGAACAATTAGCCAGTGGAACAATTTTCCTCCAGAAGTTGTGGATGCTCCATCACTGGAGGTTTTTAAGATGAAATCGGACAGCCATTTGTCCGGAATGTCTATGGAGATTCTCAGTCATCCAGGTCATGGTTATCCCAAAGGTGCTTTTTCAAAAGGCAACTGGACTTAGTTTTTCCTTGAAGATGTTTCGCTTCTCATCCAAGAAGCTTCTTAAGTTCTTCAGAAGTGAAGAAGTTTCTTGGATGAAAAGCGAAACGTATTCAAGGGAAAAACCAAGTCCAGTTGCCTTTTGAAAAAGCACCTTTGGGATTTGTCCGGAATGACATAGGATCTCCTGCTTGAGCAGGGGGTTGGACTAGAAGATCTCCAAGATCCCTTGGTTCTACCAGGGTCAGCCAGTACAGAGAATAGAGGAAGCAGAAGAGGGAGAAATAAACAAGAGAAGTGTGTGTAGCAACCAACAGTGCCATCCATGTCCACAAGCGTTTTGACAAAAAGCAGTCTTTTAACCCGAAGATCCTACAATTCATATCTTAAAACGAACTCTTGGCATTAACAATTAAGGTCTTTGTATTTGTGTGTTTGAAATGGAAAATAGAGGACAGTTGTTGATGTAAAGTAGGCTAACTTGACATGCTGACTGGAACAGTGGGGTTCAGCCTGAAGGCAAAATAGCTGTTTTTTAATTTTTTTTTTTTGACACCCTGCCAACCACTTCTTGGGTGGGTCCGTTTGCGGTTTTTCAGTTCTGGGTGTAGCAATATCTCCTTCCTCTTGTTTTGTAGGTATCAAGACAAGGCCCCTTTTTTTATTTTTAACTCTCAGACAAAAAAAAAAAGAGGAAAAAACATAATGCACGTGCAGAGACTTTGGGTCAAGTCACATCCCAGTAATTTTTGATCACCGCACGTGAACCTTCAGAGGGTTACCAGATAAATCACATCACAGCACTGAGCAGTTGCTGGTGAGGTGGACTCATTTTTGAGCAGGTGAGTTGTGGGGTGGGGGTGGGGGGACGACAAACATTTTTTTTTATAAAGAAAAAAATATTTTCCCTTTCCCATCTTCTCTCCGTTCAGTCGTTCCAACATTCTCCAACCTCCTTTGCAAGTCTTTTTTTAATTTTATTCCCTTGCTCCTGCCTCTGGCATCATTGGAAAGGATAGCTAGCAGCCCGATGCTCAGAGTGGAGCTGTGTTCAAACTCTGCCCTAGACCGTCATTGGCTTAACCCTGATTTGCTTGGCAAGCCATCATGGGCTAAGGCTAAGACCATTAATCGTTGATATTGATATTCCAGAACAGATTCTTATCGCATTTAATGCCAAAGTCCAAGAACGTCACTTTCAGACCAAAAGTGATGCGTAGATGATCTATCCCAGTGATTGGAGGCTGCTATATAAATGTTTTAAATCAAGAAATAAAAAGAAAAATCTATTTTGAGTAACGAAATCTCTCGGGCTAAAGAAGGGTTTTTCCCTTGCTTTCTTGTCACTGGACAAAACACACAGGGGGAACCCCATGCAGAATCCCATAGGAGAAGACAGAAAAAGAGATAAGCTTTGATTGATTCTCTAATCGCCTATCTCAGACAGCTATAGCACAGTAGATCCTTTCCCTTAATCCCTCCCTGGAGATTCGAATCCGGGATCTTCCACTCTCCGATCGATGGGTTTCTATAAATCTCAAGATTGGAAGCCACCTGCTCAAGTTTAGGAGAAAGACTGCAAAATTTCTGCCCAGGTTTCCCCTGGGAGTGGAGTTTCATCAGATTTAGTGACAGGTTGACCTGCCTGTTACAGTTTGGCTGCGTTCACACAACCTAGACAAGTAAAGACTTAGCCAACGGATTGATTTAACGTTTCCCTTAGTTAATTTTTTCCCCTCGCTCAGCATAGTCTGCGCCTCAGCCCAACGGGTGAATTTACAGTTCGATGTAATGTGTGAATGCGGAACAACTGGTTTGTTTGATAACTGGGTTAAATGTGCGATATGGACCCAGCTGTTTTGCAAGATTTGTCTCTCTATGGTGAGGTCGGCTCTCCCGGTAGAGATGGCCATGATTTCTTTGGCTTTTGGCTTGAGAATGTGATCTAGGAATCACGGTTTGTCGAACAAACCATGTTTAAAGTAAACCAGGGCGTCGCATAATGAGCAATTTGCAGCCATCAGGCATGTCCACATGTTAAGCCGTTATTTAGTAGGGGTGTTTGAAATGGATTAATTCTGGAAGCAGCAACGGTCAAAAAATAGAGCAGGGACTAAATGACTCCCCCGCCCCCCCGCTGTGCAAATCTCTATTTTTGAAATTAACATGGCACCAAATCTGTATTTTTCCCCCCCTTCCCACTGCTTTTTCTTCATAGCATGTGGTGATTTTATCACTTGCCATCTTTTATTCTTTTTTTGTATGCACTTTTTTTCCCTTCACCACAACACTTTTATTTAAGAGCTTAAATCTGTAGTTGTTCTTTCGGTGGTCAAAGAGCGGTTTTCTGCAAGCAGCTCGATTAGAAAAACCGATTTCACGTTTTGTGTGAAATTTTCCCTGGATTTAAGGATCTTGGGATGGCCTTTCTTAGTTTTTCTAACTGCAGAAGAAATCCTGTGATTTAGGATAATGGATTAAAAACTCTCTTTTCTTTTTAGCTAAGTCATCGGTTGTGATCCTCGGTTTACTGACTCAGCCACAACTGGTTAGGGTGACCCAATATAAGAAACCAGGATTTACATACTCCGGTGGCCGGAATGAAGCATCGCGCTAAACTATAACCAAGGCAAAAACAAAAAACCCAGGTTATGACTAAGCTTGATTCGTGAATGTAAATTACTCATCAAATGAGGAAATTCTTCCAGAGTCCTCTTACTAGGTTTTACAAACCACACATAAAAATGGTTTATTTATAACGTCCTCCCACCTTCCAGGTGCCTTCCAACCACAAACGAAAATGAACCAATAGAAATGAAACCACGGTTAAAATTAGCTTGATCGATTTATGCAATGCCTTTATTGATTTATGCAGAATCCGGGCATAATTCTCCCGACCCTCTGACTAATTTTCCGCTGCGAGAAAATGAAACCCAGATTAGAGTTGCATGTGTGTAAGCTTCGCAATGCCACAGCTGCTTGTGTGGCTCTGGCTGGGCAGCACCGCAGGGGTGGCATCAAGACTCATTCCCGTTTCCCCAGCAACTACAGGTAGTCCTCGGTTTTACGACCGTAATTGAGCCCCAAATTTATCTTGCCAAGTGAAACATTTGTCAAGTGAGTTTTGCCCCATTTTCTTGCCACAGTTGTTAAGTGAATCATTGCATGTGTTACGTTACTAACACAGTTGTTAAGTGAATCTGGATTCCCCATTGGCTTTGCTCATCAGAAGGTCGCAAAAGGGGAACCAGTTGCCTAGCGTCTGAATTTTGATCATGTGACCATGGGGATGCTGCAATGGTTGTTAAGTGTGAAACACGGTCATAAGTCACTTTTTTCAGTGCTGTGATAACTTTGGTCACTAAATGAACTGTTGTAAATAGAGGACTACCTGTAATGGTGATGGTGTTCCTACCGGATGAAGGGGTTGGGCCAATCCTGGAAAACCAACTTCTGCTCCATCCCGATTTCTGAAAGTTTCCTGGAGGATGTTGAGTCATTAACTCTTTGCCTGCCCAGCCTATCTTGCAGGGGTGTTATGGGGAAAACAGGAAGAGGGAGAACTAAGTACTCTGCTTTGAAGTCCTGAAGCAGTGGTTCTCAACCTTTCTAATGCCGTGACACCCCCGTGACACCCCCCCGCTGCCGCGCCCCCCTGCCACTGCGACCCCCTCCCCGCCCCCTCCCCGTGCGGGATGAGGTGACAAAGGGGGCGTGGCACCAGGGGCGAAATGCTCCCAGTTCGGGCTTGACCACCAAAACTTACCTCCAGTTTTAAATCATAACATTTCTTCAAGCCTTCACAGAGCCCCCTGTGACGACTGTTCGAACCCCAAAGGGGTCGCGACCCACAGGTTGAGAACCACTGTCCTAGAGTTAAACGGGGTGGCTTTATAAATGTCAATACAGATAGTGCTCTACTTACAAGTATTCGTTCAGCGAATAAGAAATCTAATGACACTAATAAAAACAAATCGCCTTTGCAGCTGTATAATAATCTGCAGCCTCTCCTTTATAGTCCAGTACAGTGTGTGTGTGTGTGTGTGTTTGTGTTTGTGCCACACGCAGCTTTGGGGGTTAAATCACTGCAGTTAAGTTAGTAACACGATTGTTAAGTGAATCTGGCCTCCCCATTGACTCCACTTGTCAGAGGTCGCAAAAGGGGATCACACGACCCCTGGATACCGCAACTATCCTAAATACACAGCAATTGCCAAGCACCCAAATTTTGATCACTTCATCATGTTGGTGCTGCAACATTCTTAAGTGTGAAAACAGGTCATAAGTCACTTTTTTCAGTGACATTGTAACTTCGAACGGTCACTAAATGAATGGTGGTAAATCGAAATAAAACATAAAATCAGATTTGTTTGGGGGTTTTTCCCCCTCCCCCCCGCCCCCTTCCCATTCTTCCTGTCAGAAATTGCATTTATTTCACTGGAAAACCACCGTTTCCCTCTTTTCCCCCCACTACAAAAAGGCCTACTGCAGCAGAGAGATTTTGAGTTTCTCAAGCCTCTTTTGATCGTCGAGGTCATGTACTGATCAAAGAGAGCAGAGCGGTAAATTGATTGCACCGTACTATTAGGAAACCATCCCGCAGATTTCTCAAGGCTTTTTAATAATAACCAGGGTCGCGTGCCGGCGAAGCAAGAAAAAAGCCGGTAAACTGATTGCATTGCGCGCTGAAACGATGCCAAAGCCGAAATTAGAAAACAGCATGCTGACGGCTGTAGAAAAGGCAGGAAACATTGCCGAATTCCATTGCAACACTTTTAATCTGCTTTTCCTTTTTTCTTTTCTTTTCTTTTTTTTTTCAATTTCCACCAGGCTTCCTTCTGTGGTCCGCGAGTGCCTCTACCAGGAATCGTTCTGCAACCTGGGGCAAAGAATTTGAAGGTGGCTGCCGACCTCGTTGGCGCATTGGTTCCTCTCTGGAGATGCTCAACCGGCCTTTGGACCTTCTAATCCAGTTCAGCTTCTCGGAAGCCAAATTTGGACACCTGGGTTTTGCAACCCGTGTGCGGCTGTTGTCCTGAAAGCTGCTCTCTTTTCCTTCTCCGGTAAAGGCAGAAAACACAGCTGGTGTCGTTGCCACGTCTTTCCGACCACAAGCCCACCTGCATTGCCCACTGCGATTCCTGGTTTGAACGATGGTTTCTTTTCTCCACAACATGACGGACCGAAGCCAGCTGTCCTTCTCCTCCTCCTCCTCCTCCCCCTCCTCCTCCCCCTCTTCCTCCTTCTCGTCCTCCTCCCTCCCTTCTTCATTCCCTACTTCTGCCTTCAAGCCACCTCTTGGCTCAGTCCGTGGCCAGCAGTCCTGCTCCCTCCTGACCGCCACCGAGGACTTCAACATCATTCTGTACCATTACAACCTCACCGGACAGCTGAGCCACCGGCGTCCCGAGGAAGACCACCTCAATGTCCTCAAGATCATCATCATTGCCGCCAGCTGCCTCATCATTCTGGAGAACCTGGTGGTCCTGCTGGCCATCATCTTGAAGGTGAGAAGCCGACGTTGGATTTTCACCTGCCTGGCCAGCATCTCCTCCAGCGACCTGCTGGCCGGGATCGCTTACTTGATCAACCTCTGCTTGTCGGGCCGGATGACCTTCCAGCTGTATCCCTACATGTGGTTTCTCCGCGAAGGAATCCTTTTTATCGCCTTGGCAGCCTCCACCTTCAGCCTGCTGGTGACGGCCATCGAGCGCTTCAGCGCCATGGTGAGGCCCATCGCGGAAAGCGAGTCCGTCAAGACCAGCCGTCTCCGGAACTGCATTTTCTTCTCCTGGTTCTTGGCCTTCGTGATCGGCCTGCTTCCCTTGCTCGGCTGGAACTGCATTTGCGACGTGCCTCGCTGTTCCACCTTGCTGCCTCTTTACGCCAAGAATTACATCCTCTTTACGGTCATCATGTTCAGCATCATCCTGGTGGGCGTGGTGAGCCTCTACTGCTCCATCTACTGCTGGGTCGGGAGAAGGGTCAAGCTGGGCTTCTCCAACGGAAGCCGGAAGAGGTCCCTGCGGCTGCTGAAGACGGTGCTCATCATCCTGTTCACCTTCCTGATCTGCTGGATCCCTCTCTTCCTGCTGCTGCTGATCGACATCTTCGACAGGAGCAAAGCACTGAGGCTGCAGAAGGTCTTCGGCTGGTTTGTGACCTTGGCGGTCTTCAACTCCTTCATCAACCCCATCGTCTACTCTTTGAAAAGCAAAGAGGTGAGGAGAGCCGTGGTGGAGCTCCTCTGCTGCTGCTGCATCTCGGCAGGGTGGCAAGGCCCCCGCGGCTGCCTCGCCCCCAGCGACCATCTCCCCAGCTCCTCCACAGAGGTGGGGAGCTCCTTGAAGGTGCGCGAGAGCTTCCGCAGCCCGGTGATACAGAAACGGGCCGCCAGGAAAGAACCTCTCTCCAGCAACTCCAGCATGTTGAGCACTTTGGTGGTCAGTGACGGTTCCGGCCAACCTTACCCGCAAGGTTAGAAGATGGGTCTTCTTCTGCAACATACTGAGACCTCTGAATGGCTGATGCCCGATGATGAGGGACTTGCTCCGTCTATTGGCCTCTCGATGACCAGTGGTCAGCCAAGGCCTGAAATGCAAAGGACGTCCTGTTCCAAGCACGTCTTCCTTGGGCAACCTCAATTGCACGCGTTTTGAAGAGGTTCCTTGTTCTTGACTTCCCTGGCTGATGTCATGCCTTCCTTCCCTTCCATCCTGCTGTTTGGCCTTGACTTCTGATATAATAACCCTTCGTTTTCACCGGCTGATTTCTTGCGGGACCACAGTCTTGGTGCCTCTGTAGGAACGCAACTGAATCTCAGAAGCTGGAGCAGCCTATTCTATTACTGTATTGACACACAATTCTTCTAACGCAGAGGTCTTCAAACTTGGCGACTTTAAGACTTGTGGACTTCAACTCCCAGAATTCTCCAGCCAGCATAGCATAGCTGGCTGGAGAATTCTGGGAGTTGAAGTCCACAAGTCTTAAAGTTGCCAAGTTTGGGGATCCGTGTTCTAGCAGGTCTGAGAAAGTTGAGAAAACTCGTTAACAAAAGAGGACTTAACAACCGTGTTGCTCATTTAACAATTGCAGTGATTCAATTAACAACTGTGGCAAGAAAGGTCATAAAATGGGCCAAAACCCGCGCAACAACTGTCTTCACTATTGTGGTTGTAAGTCGAAGACTACCTTGGGGCATTCTTATCGGATTGGTACATCCAGTAATTTTTTAAAATTAAGCTTTACAGCAATCGGAACAAGATAGATATTTTACTTCAACTCCAACAGTACAGTGGGACAATCTCTGTATTTTATTAAGACTTTATTAAGCCTTATCATCCATCCATCCATCCATCCATCCATCCATCCATCCATCCATCCATCCATCCATCCATCCATCCATCCATCCATCTGACAACTGAAATGGTCAAGGGATTATTTCCCACTTGTTTAAAAAGTTACAGCAGTTACAGCAAAGTCCAGTTCTTTGTAGAAAGTATTTTCAATTGTATATACGTCGACTGAATCCCGCTGCTGAAATAGATTTTCTTTTGCCCTATGTAGACTGTTGAAACAGGGCGTGTTCAGCTTAGATTGAACTTTCTTAGACTGAATGTCTTTTTTTTTTTTACAAATTATTCTTTTATTCATGAACTGCATTTGTCTCGTAAACCGTGGTAAACTGAAACAACCATGAATACAGGAATCTGTGTATGTATGTATGTATGTATGTTTTCCTCTGTTTTTAAAAAACGTGCCTTGAAAGTTTCTTTTTGAGATGGCAAAAAGTGTTAAATAAATAAGCTAAACATACTATGCTTGGTCAGAAATAGTCAATTTTCTGTTTTGTGTATTGGGAAGAAGGACAAAAACCAAATGCAAATTTCCAAGGGTTTCCAAGTGTTTTCCAAACTCAACTATTTTTAAGATTGTGGGCCTTATGTCTATTCTCAGTCATCCAGGTCATGGTTGTCCCAAAGGTGCTTCCCCCCCCCCCAAAAGTTAACTGGACATTGTTTTTCCTTGAAAACGTTTCGCTTCTCATCCAAGAAGCTTCTTCAGTTCTGATGGTTCTTCAGTTCAGTCAGAACAGAAGAAGCTTCTTGGATGAGAAGGGAAACATCTTCAAGGAAAAACAGAGTTCAGTTGCCTTTAGGAAAAAAAGCACCTTTGGAGCATTCTGGACTTCAACTGCTGGCTGGGACATTCTGGGAATTGAAGTCTACACATCATAAAGTTGTGAAGGTTAAGAAACATCAAGAAATTTTAGCAACCAATGGACGGAAAGTATGAATTGCATAGCATAAGAGAGAAAGGACAGATTAGAACATTTTGTGCTGTACAAGGCTGTCCTTCTCAAAGTTTGAGAAATTCCAAGGGAACAACTTTTCTTAAACGAGAGGAAATGTAATTTTTTGGATCTTATGTTACTCATCCATTTACAAAAGAGGACCTCAAACTAATTTGCATCCGGAGCAGCTGTTGACCAATGCTTGCCCATGATGTTGTAACTCTTAGTGTTTCCTACCCTGGAATAGGATTTTATAGGTTAATCATACAAAGGGTAGAAGGGCCCAAAACTATGGTGCTTGCAAACTATTTACAAACTATATATACAAACCACTCCATGCATCTGATGCAGTGAGCTGCATTTCAGGAAGTTTCTGCCTTTGAATAAAATTTGTGAGTCGCAAAAGAGGCTATCAGTCTTCTGATGTTGGGCTATCCTAGATCACGCTGGCTGAGGAATTCTGGGAGTTGAAGTCCACCCGTCTTAAAGCGTGCTGGCTGGGGAATTCTGGGAGTTAAAATCCATACATCTTAAAGTCGCTGTGGTTGTGAAACACTACCCTAGGGCAGGGGTCTACAACCTTAAACACTCAAAGAGCCATTTGGACCCATTTCCCACAGAAAACACCGGGAGCCACAAAACCTGGGTGGGCGTGGCCAACTTGATGTCACTCACTCCAACCCTGTCACATGACCCCCCTAGCCACGCCCACCCAGCCGGTCATTAGGGCAGAGAACCGGTTGTTAAAAAACACCTGGAGCCACAAAACCCTTTTGACATCTCTCTCTCTCTCTCCTCCCCCCCCTCTGTATCTCTCTCTCTCTGTATCGCTCTCTCTCTATGTCTCTCTCTCTCCCTCTTCCTCTCCCTCTCCCTCTCCCCCTCCCTCTATATCTCTATGTGTGTGTCTATGTCTCTCCCCCCCTTTCTGTCTCTCTCCCTCTCCCCCCTCTCCCTGTATCTCTCTGTCTCTCGCCTCCCTCTCCCTCTCTCCCCCTCTCCCCGTCTCTCTCCCCCCTCTCTGTATCTCTCCCTCTCTGTGTATCTCTTTGTATCTCTCTATGTTTCTTTCTATGTCTCTCTCTGTGTCTCTCTTTCCCTCTCTTCCTCC
>QLTV01001805.1:81821-98379 GCA_003457575.1 Thermophis baileyi | reverse complement strand
TGGGAAATCTGAAAAGATCCCCCCCCCCCCAATTAAAATCCGTTAATGAGCTCCTCCCTCCAATAGTTTTGACTCCAAAGGGAAAAGGAGGAGATAATATATATGTTGAAACGCAGAAGAACACCATAAACACACACACACACCACACCCAGTTTATATACCTTGTCAGCGCTGTCTAGTTTTCATTTTTCCCCTCTTTTCAAAAGCAATTTTTTCACACTGAAATTTACTAGGTATGTCTTCCACCACCTCACCTGATGATTTTTCCTAGTTCACCTCCCAGCTCTGCTGTTCTGTGTATTTCAGCCAGTTTGCTGTTCAACACAGTTGAGAATAGAACAATTCTGAAATAGTCCCAAAGGTGCTTTTTCAAAAGGCAACTGGACTTTTTGGTTTTTCTTTGAAGACATTTCGCTTCTCATCCAAGAAGCTTCTTCAGCTGAAATAGCTACTTCATATCCTCTGTTAGCTGGGCTCTTTTTAAATGCATCCTTCAAAACACTCATGTAAGTTTTGACAGATAGGACTGGTCCAGCCATACCCTTGTTAAGGAATAACAGAGTTCAGAGGAACCTTGGAGGTCTTCTAGTCCAAACCCTTGTTCAAGCAAGAAACCCTATCCCATTTCAGACAAATGGTTGTCCAGTCTCTTCTTCAAAACCTCCAGTGTTGGAGCACCCACAACTTCTGGAGGCAAGTCGTTCCACTGATTCATTGTTCTGACTGTCAGGAAATTTCTCCTTAGTTCTAGGTTGCTTCTCTCCTTGATTAGTTTCCATCCATTGTTTCTTGTCCTGCCTTCTCCTGCTTTGGAAAATAGGTTGCCCCCCTCTTTTTTGAGGCAGTCCCTCAAATATTGGAACACTGTCAGCCCTATGATGAGAAGAACGATACAATTTTCCTGCAGGTTGGTGGCATATGATAGAACAAAAGATGGTGCCACTTTCTGATTTTAAAACCGGGAAAAAGTAAAACCACAGCAGTGAGGACAGTGTCTATGTTAGCCCTTCAAGGCATTCCAGACAAGAAACATGACAATGAATATGAGCTCTGTCTCTACAGGTCTTGCAACCACAATTCAGCCCAAAGTTTCCGTTGCTAAGCAAGGCAGTTGATAAGTGTGTTGCCTAACCCTAACCTTTTTTTGGACAGTTAAGTAAATTACTGCAATTGTTAAGTGAATCTGGTTTCCCCCATTGGCTTTGCTTGTTGGAAGCAGGCTGGGAAGTTTACAAATGGTGATTACATAACCCCAGGACAGCGCAACTGTCATAAATACATGCCAGTTGTTGAGTGCCCGAATTTTAATCACATGCTGCAACGGTTGTAAGTGCGAGGACTCGTCCTAAATCACTTTTCTGTGCCTTTGTAATTTTGAATGGTCACTGAATGAATGGTTGTAAGTTGAGTACTACCTGTATTGTAAGGTTACATTAACAGAATCTTGTAAGTTTGAAATTAACCTTCCCATCCCTTATTTTTGCAGGTAGTCCTCGACTTATGACCACAACTGAGCCCAAAATTTCTGTTGTTAAGTGAAACTTGTTAAGTGGGTTTTGCCCCATTTTACGACCTTTTTTGCCACAGTTGCTAAGTGAATCATTGCAGTTGATAAGTTAGTAACGCAGTTGTTGGGTGAATCTGGCTTCCCCGTTGACTTTGCTTGTCAGAAGGTCACAAAAGGGGATCACGTGATCCTGTGACACCACTATGGTCGTAAATATGAACCAGCTGCCCAGCATTTGAATTTTGATCACGTGACTGTGGGGATATTGCAAAGGCCGTTAACTGAAAAATGGTCACAAGTCACATTTTTTGGTGCCGTTGTAACTTTGAACGGTCACTAAATGAACTGTTGTAAGTCGAGGACTACCTGTACTCTCTGGAAAACTAGGGAGGGTCCCTTCTGAGACACTTTCTCCACCCCTCCTCCTCTAGTCTCAAATTTCGGTTATCAGACCATTGTTTGGTTGTGGCTCTTATGTCTCCCACATACCATTATACCCTCGTGTCCCAACATACCTTCCCACTGCTTCTAAGCCTGGAGGAAAGCACTTTAATGTGGCTGTGAGAACTTTCTATTTACACCAGGGGTCCCCAAACTTGGCAACTTTAAGACTTGTGGACTTCAACTCCCAGAATTCTCCAGCCAGCTGGCTGGAGAATTCTGGGAGTTGAAGTCCACAAGTTTTAAAGTTGCCAAGTTTGGGGACCTCTGATTTATCCCTGACTAACTGGGATAATTAAAAATCCAATTCCACGCATACAGTGGGGCAAAAAAGTATTTAGTCAGCCACCAATTGTGCAAGTTCTCCCACTTAAAAAGATGAGAGAGGCCTGTAATTGACATCATAGGTAGACCTCAACTAGGAGAGACTAAATGAGAAAACAAATCCGGACAATCACATTGCCTGATTTGGAAAGAATTTATTTGCAAATTATGGTGGAAAATAAGTATTTGGTCAATATCAAAAGTTCATCTCAATACTTCGTTATATATCCTTTGTTGGCAATGACAGAGGTCAAACGTTTTCTGTAAGTCTTCACAAGGTTGGCACACACTGTTGCTGGTATGTTGGCCCATTCCTCCATGCAGATCTCCTCTAGAGCAGTGATGTTTTGGGGCTGTCGCTGGGCAACACCGACTTTCAACTCCCTCCAAACGTTTTCTATGGGGTTGAGATCTGGAGACTGGCTAGGCCACTCCAGGACCGTGAAATGCTGCTTACGAAGCCACTCCTTCGTTGCCCGGGCGGTGTGTTTGGGATCATTGGCATGCTGAAAGACCCAGCCACGTTTCATCTTCAATGTCCTTGCTGATGTTGTGTTTCTACCAAACAGTTCTACTTTGGTTTCATCTGACCATATGACATTCTCCCGATCCTCTTCTGGATCATCCAAATGCTTTCTAGCAAACTTCAGATGGGCCCGGACATGTACTGGCTTAAGCAGGGGGACACGTCTGGCACTGCAGGATCTGAGTCCCTGGCGGCGTAGTGTGTTACTGATGGTAGCCTTTGTTACGTTGGTCCCAGCTCTCTGCAGGTCATTCACTAGGTCCCCCCGTGTGGTTCTGGGATTTTTGCTCACTGTTCTTGTGATCATTTTGACCCCACGGGGTGAGATCTTGCGTGGAGCCCCAGATCGAGGGAGATTATCAGTGGGCTTGTATGTCTTCCATTTTCTAATTATTGCTCCCACAGTTGATTTCTTCACACCAAGCTGCTTGCCTATTGCAGCTTCAGTCTTCCCAGCCTGGTGCAGGTCTACAATTTTGTGTCTGGTGTCCTTCGACAGCTCTTTGGTCTTCACCATAGTGGAGTTTGGAGTGTGACTGTTTGAGGTTGTGGACAGGTGTCCTTTATACTGATAACAAGTTCAAACAGGTGCCATTAATACAGGTAACATGTGGAGGACAGAGGAGCCTCTTAAAGAAGAAGTTACAGGTCTGTGAGAGCCAGAAATCTTGCTTGTTTGTAGGTGACCAAATACTTATTTTCCACCATAATTTGCAAATAAATTCTTTCCAAATCAGGCAATGTGATTGTCTGGATTTGTTTTCTCATTTTGTCTCTCATAGTTGAGGTCTACCTATGATGTCAATTACAGGCCTCTCTCATCTTTTTTAAGTGGGAGAACTTGCACAATTGGTGGCTGACTAAATACTTTTTTGCCCCACTGTATTTACAAATCCTACAAACCCGGGAACAAGGTGTATCAATTACAGTAAGGTCCCATAAGAGTAAACCTGAACATTTTACGCCCTCTATGTGACATCCGTCCCTGTCCGGCCCACATGGATTGCTTTGACTGGTTTTCAGGGGGGTTGGGGTCAATTTACATATGTGTATGCGCACGTACCCACGCACCTTCGCAGCCTATCGGTTCAGCCCTCCACAGCAGTCCCAGTTTCTCATGTGACCCCTGGGGAAATTGCCCACCCCTGCCCAAGACCTACAGTCTTCTTGTAAAAGTTTCTGTGAGCCGCGGTGGCCCAGTGGTCAGAGTGCAGTACTGCAGGCTACTTCTGCTGCCTGCCGGCTGCCTGCAATTTGGCTGTTCGAACCTCACCAGGCTCAAAGGTGGACTCAGCCTTCCGTCCTTCCGAGGTGGGTAAAATGAGGACCCAGATTGTTGGGGGCAAGAGGCTGACTCTGTAAACCGCTTAGAGAGGGCTGTAAAAGCACCGTGAAGCGGTATATAAGTCTAAGTGCTATTGCTGTTCTGTGGATCCCAGATCGCTAAGCCTCTCGTCTGCTTTTGACAGGCACCCGGAATGCCGTGTTAAACACCGAGGCGCGCACCGTAGAGGCAGATGTGCTAAGCCGCCGCTGTGTGATGATCCGGCTGATGGACTTCTCCTATGAACAGTATCAGAAAGCTCTTCGCCAGTCAGCCGGCGCCGTGGTGATCATCCTGCCGCACAACATGGCATCGGTGCCTCAGGATATCATACGGGTGAGTCCCCTGTCTTGAGTGCGAATCACAGGGCTAAATCTAAATCGGACGTTGGTACCCTCCTCCCGCGGTGTAGCCTTCTGCCGTGCGTACAGCCATCCACCGCATCTTTTGTTCGAGCAAGATCCAGCAAACGCTGTAAATTTGAGCCATGTCACCCAGGCTGGTTTTCTTCATAATACAGGTAGTCCTCGACTTACAACCGTTCATTTAGTGACCGTTCAAAGTTACAGTGGCACTGAAAAAAGTGACTTAGAACCAGTTTTCACACTTAAGACCATTGCAGCATCCCCACGGTCAATTCGGGCGTTTTGCAGTTGACTCATATTTATGACGGTTGCAGTGTCCCCGGGGTCACGTGATCCCCTTTTGTGGCCTCCTGACAAGCGAAGCCAATGGGGAAGCCGGATTCCCTTAACAACCGTGTTCCTAACTTAACAGCTGCCACGATTCCCTTAACAAATGTGGCAAGAAAGGTCGTAAAATGGGGCAAAACGCACTTAACAAATGTCTCACTTAGCAACAGAAATTTGGGACTCAATTTTGGTTGTAAGCCGAGGACTCCCTGTAAATCCTTCCTAACAGATTTCTGGAGAAAGGGGTGCTGATTCAATCAGAATCCTGATTAAATTTTATCAGATTTTATACATGCATAGGAAGGGTCCTTGGTACTCTCTGAGCTCGGTTGTTTTCTTGCAGACGTTTCATTACCCTAACTATGTAGCATCCTCTTCCTCCTCTTTCTCTTCCTAGCAACAGAAATGTTGGGCTCAATTGTGGTCGTAAGTCGAGAACTACCTATAGACCACCATTACTGGTAGCTCTTAATAATTACAATTGGGACCAGAATTTCCTTTGCTAAGGAAATTGTTAATTGTTAAGTGTGGCACGCCCGATTTTACAGCTTAACACAGTTGTTAAGAGAATCACTTTGGTTGTTAAGTGAATCACTGTGGTCATTAAGCAAATCTGGCTTCCCTCACTAACTTCGTCGGAAGGAGCCCGGGAAGGTTGCAGATGGCGATCAAGTGATGTTGCAGACGTTGTAAATACACACAGGTTGCCAAGCACCCAAATTTTGATCAAGTGACCATTGGGATGCTGCAGAGGTCATAAGTGCGAGGACGGGTCATAAGTCACTTTTTTCAGAGCCATTGCAGCTTTGTACAGTTGCTAAATGAGTGGTAAGTTGAAGACCAACTCTAGTGGCAAGCAAGGATCCTCATTTACAACTATGGTCATTAGTAAATTTGTGACTCATTCTTCCCCCAGAATTGAGGCATAAACAGGATCCTAGTGTATTAAAAAAATAACTCACAAAGCCCTTCAAATTCGATGGGCTGTTTATACAGGTCCTTATGACCTCAATGGAGGCTAACATTTCTGTTGCTAAGTGAGACATTTGTTAAGTGAGTTTTGCCCCCTTTTACGACTTTTCTTATCTCAGTTATTAAGTCAATCATCGCAGTTGTTAAGTTAGTTGACTTTGCTTGTCAGAAGGTCTCAAAAGGGGATCACCTGAGCCCAGGACACTGCAACCGTCATAAATATGAGTCAGTTGCCAAGCTTCTAATTTTGATCACATGACCATGGGGATGCTGCAGCGGGCGTAAGTGTGAAAAATGGTCCTAAGTCACTTTTTTCAATGCTGCTGTAACTTCAAACGGTCACTAAACGAACTGTTGTAAGTTGAGGACTACTGGTAAAGGACCGTATGCATTTATCACACAGAAACAAATAATGCAATCCTGTTTTCCTGAGAGTTAAACATCAATCTATGCTTTAATTCCTCCATAAATGTAGTGGATTCTTTGTAAGGGGCCAGTCAATAAGAGCTGTCAATCAATGGAATGGGTTACTATACGGAGTGCTTTTCTTTCACTGGCAGTTTTCATATAAGAGGCTGGATCCCACAATGTGATGGGTACGACATAAGTGCAGTGTTTCTCAAGCTTGACCACTTTAAGATGGATGAACTTCAATTCAACTTCAATGAGCCACGGTGGCGCAGTGGTTAGAGTGCAGTACTGCAGGCTACTTCTGCTGCCTGCCGGCTGCCTACAATTTGGCAATTCAAATATCACCAGGCTCAAGGTTGACTCAGCCTTCCATCCTTCCGAAGTGGGTAAAATGAGGACCCAAAATTGTTGGGGTCAAGATGCTCACTCTGTAAACCACTTAGAGAGGGCTGTAAAGCACTGTGAAGTGGTATATAAGTCAGGGGTCGGCAACCTTAAACACTCAGAGAGCCATTTGGACCCATTTCCCACAGAAAAGAAAACACCGGGAGCCACAAAACTCTTCCCGTGCTTGACTATTTCCTGAGCGGCCACAAAACTAGCATATATAGTTGAATTAAAGATTCTGTTTTCTTCTGAAACTTTTCTTTTCTTGGATTTATCCATGGTTGGCCTACCGGGGGTCGAAAAGCTCAATAAATTGTGCGTCGGTGGGTGTCGCACATTGGCGGTTGTGACGCATATTTTGAGCGACGGAGCCGCAGCAGACGGATGAAAGAGCCACATGCGGCTCCAGAGCCGCGGGTTGCTGACCCCTGGTCTAAGTGCTATTGCTGTTGCTATTCCCAAAATTGGAACGGCTGGCTGCAGGATTCTGGGAATTGAAGTCTACTCATCTTTAAGTGGCCAAGTTTAAGAAAAACTGGTGTAGTGGACGCTGCAATATTCAGAAGGTTAATGACGCCTTCCAACTCCGTCCTGTGACGATAAGCCTTGCCCTTCTTGGCAATGCTGAGGTTGACTCCCTGTTCTTCTCGCCCGAAGCAATTCATGGCGATTGAGCCAGAGATGTTGGCCATGGAGACCATTGTGCCAGTCTACTTTGCCAAGGAAGACGATGAGCTGCTCTCCATCTATGAGCAGACCCAGGCTGCTTCGACATCGCAAGGCTCGGCTTCGGCTGCCGAAGGTCAGTATTTTGTGAAGTTCGGTTGGGCTTCCCAGGATCGCCTCCCCCCCCCCCCCTGGTGTGGACCTCTCCGAAAGATGTATTGACTGGTGGCCTTTCAGCTCAGGACTATCCTGAGACAAAGGTTAAAAATAAACATTTTTCTAATAATTAAAAAATAATACATGAATTAAAAAATCAGATAAACCCAAAGGGCAGACTGATTGGACCACTAGGTCTTTTTCTGCCATATGTTTTCTATGCTTCTGTCCTTTTTAAAAAGACTGAATTGGCTTCTTTTTGAATTGCATGGAATACAGGTAGTCCTTGACTTATGACCGGTTGCTTAATGACTATTCAAAATTACAACAGACCACACCAGGGCTACTTACAACCCAGATTCTAAGTTCCAACAACCAGCCATCACCCTTGCAGTCACACGATTGCATTTGAGGTAGTCGGCAACCAGCCTACATTCACAGCCGTTTGCAGTGTCCCGGTTTATGCGGGGTTTTTTTTTGCCACAAACTGGCATTTTTTCCCAATTTCTGGTGGGAAAAAAAGCCCACTACGGACAATGGACTTACTTAATGGCTGTGATGATTCACTTAGTGACCACCAGAAAAAACTTGTAAATCGGGCAAGGTCATGAGGTGAGCCACTTAAGGACTGGCATGACTTATGAACATAATTCTGGGCTCCACAACAGTCACAAGTCAAGGACTATCTGTAGGAGCTCAGAGGTGAAGCATTTGCAATGCATATAGAAGCTCTTGATGTCAGCACACGGCAGTTCTGAATCAGGTGGCTCTTTGCTGCGTGTGGCCACAATTCTACACTAATTAGAAGCAAACTCATGGGCTATCCATCTGCTTAATTGTTTTGACATTTTCTTGCTCGTTTCCATACAGCGTTAGGAATTGTAACTCATCCTTTTGATACTGGATTCTGTTGCTCTGATTATTTGTCACTGATTGTTCCCTGGGCACTTTTATTGTACGTCCACGCGATATTGTTTATTATTAAATTTATATTCCCCCATCTCACTATTGAGGAAATCTGAGCAATGTAACTGTACTTTATGCATATTAGCCAAATAATACATGATGTATTATTATTATTATTATTATTATTATTATTATTATTTATTAAATTTGTATGCCGTCCAACTCCCAAGGGACTCTGGGCGGCTATGTAGTTAATGAACAGGATATGTACTTTGACAGAAAAATAGAATAGAAATAGAAATAGAAATAGAATATTATAGTATAGAATAGTATATTATGGAATGGAATGGAATTCCAGTCTCAGTTGTGATCATAAGACTGCACTCTATGTCAAAGGGCATTTTGTAGAACGGAACGGAACGGAACGGAACGGAACAGAGAATAGAATAGAATAGAATAGAAAATAGAATAGAAAATAGAATAGAAAATAGAATAGAAAATAGAATAGAAAATAGAATAGAATTTTATTGGCCAAGTATGATTGGGCACAAGGAATTTGTCTTGGTGCATATGCTCTCAGTGTACATAAAAGAAAAGATACGTTCGTCAAGAATCATAAGGTACAACACTTAATGATAGTCTGGGTACAAATAAGCAATCAAATCATATTAGGAAACAGTCAATATAAATCGTAAGGATACAAGCAACAAAGTTATAGCACATTAAATTAGCAAATCGGAAAGATTACTGGATCTCGAGCATGGTTGCAGGCACCAGGCGCAAGTACATTTGTCAGATTGCTTTTGTGTTTTATATAATTATCTTTAAAACAGAAACCAGGCACTCTAGATGGCGTAGAGCAGTGTTTTTCAAATTTGGCAATTTTAAAATGTGTAGACTTCAACTCTCAGAATTCCCCAGCCAGCATTTGTGGACTTCAACTCCCAGAATTCCATTAGGGGATGCTGGCTGGGGAATTCTGGGAGTGGAAGTCCACAAATGCCAATTGGGAAATACTGGAAGTTGAAGTCCATATATTTTAGGGTTGCCAGGATCGAAAAAACATGGAGTAGACTTCAAATGTCTATCTACTTATTGTAGTTTGAAAATATTCTGATAGCCTAGCCTCTTTCTGTGCAGTCTCAAAGCTAACCCAGTGGGGTCATGTACAGGATAGATCAATGTGCTTAATCTTTTAATGGCTGTGAACACAGAAACCCTCATTGAAGGGGACAAGAGTGGAGATGTTATTAGCTTAATTAATTGCTATATTGCCTTTGTATTGAATTTTCCATGGGAACTCTATAAGCTGCTGAGTGGCTAATTAGGGTTTCAGATGACAGACAAATACAGGTAGTCCTCGACTTACAACAGTTTGTTTAGTGACCGTTCGAAGTTACAATGGCACTGAAAAAAGTTACGACCATTTTTCACACTTATGACCGTTGTAGCATCCCCACGGTCGCGTGATTTACATTTGGATGCTTGACAGCGGACTCACATTTATCAGGGTTGCAGTATCCCAGACTCAGGTGTTCCCCTTTCGCGACCTTCCGACGAGCAAAGTCAGTGTGGAAAGCAGTCTCGCTTAACAACCCTGTTACTAATTTAACAACTGCAGTGATTCGCTTAACAAATGTGGCAACAAAAGTCGTAAAATGGAGCAAAACTCACTTAAGAACATAAATTTTGCTCTCAGTTGTGGTTGAGGACTACCTGTATTGTAAATAAATGTTGCTGGAGGTCAGCAGAGCAGCTACAAAATATATGTGATTCAGGATCCCAGATTGTCAGGGTTCCAAGTAACACCCCTAATGAAAGAAAACTCCGAGGCTTGAGTTTCCTCAAAGTTCCATTTTATTAGAGATGTCAGATCTGGGAAAACCCGAATCTGAAAGCTTCCGGTTTTCCACATCCCAAAAGAAAGTTCAAGTCCCTGCCCCAGCACCCACATGTCCATCACATTGTCCAATCCATGCACCGTCCCAATTGGAGATGCCTCCCAGGCACACCCCTCCAGGTGCAGGGTAGAGTGACCTTGACTCTCAGAGAAAGGAATGTTATTTTGACTACAGTTCCCCACTCACACAATCCCCCCTCCGAGTTTCCCACAGCATCAAATGTGGCAAGTCTGAAGATCCAAGGCCCAAGATGGTTTCCAGGCCTGACACAGATTATCTTTCCTGGCATGGACTATTGGCATCCACTGTTGGCATCCAATAGATCACTAAACACACCCTTTGCCAAATCTAGGTTCAATTCAGTTTATTTCAGGTCGTAGAGCCAACATATGCCAAGTCTCAGTGCTACAAATTCTTACTCGCTTAAACAATATGTCTCCTCTGATTCATTTTTCGGAGCAACTCTTTTCTTGCCATTTGACTCAGAAGGGTAATTTCTGAGGAATACTTAAAAAATAACCACCGCTCGATTCAAACGGGTATTTGGATCGTTGGGTGTATAATTTGGGGAGCTGTATTATTCTGGTTTTAGTTCTAAAACTAAATTGTTAACAATTTAGTTTTAGAACTAAAACCAGAGTAATACAGCTCCCCAAATTATACGCCCAACGATCCAAATGCCCGTTTGAATCGAGCGGCGGTTATTTTAATGTCAAACAGTTCTAGGAGTAATCAAAACACCGATTTGCTCTCTCTATCTCTAATCACTGATTCGCTTCAGGCTGAGTTAACAGACAAGTCACTAACGCTAAAGGCCCAGGAGGGGTTTCTGTATTCTGGTGATTGCCTTTCTTTGGCATAATCTGAGTACAGGTAGTCCTTGAGTTATGACCACAATTGAGCCCAACATTTATGTTGCTAAGTGAAACATTTGTTAAGTGAGTTTGTCCCATTTTATGACTTTTCTTGCCACGTTTGTTAAGTGAATCACTGGAGTTGTTAAATTAGT
The DNA here is from genome assembly GCA_003457575.1 of Thermophis baileyi. Lineage (NCBI taxonomy): Eukaryota > Metazoa > Chordata > Lepidosauria > Squamata > Dipsadidae > Thermophis > Thermophis baileyi. The sequence continues at coordinate 87,157 of QLTV01001805.1, read as the reverse complement.
AACACAGTGAATCTGATTTCCCCATTGACTTCGCCTGTCAGAAGGTCACAGGTGTTCACATGACCCCGGGACTCTGCAACTGTCATAAATGTGAATCAGTTATCAAGTATCCGAATGTAAATCACGTGATCATGGGGATGCTGCAATGGTCATAAGTGTGAAAAACGGTCATAAGTTTTCAGTGCCATGGTAACTTCGAACGGTCACTAAGTGAACCGTTGTAAGTTGAGGAGTACTGTACCAATTGCTGGATTGTCAGTGCAGGTGGTCCTCGACTTACGACCACAATTGAGCTCCAGCTTTCTGTTGCTAAGCGAGACAGTCGTTAAGTGAGTTGTGTCCCATTCTACGACCTTTCTTGCCACAGTTGTTAAGTGGATGACTGCCGTTGTTAAGTTAGTAACACGGATGTTAAGCGAATCTGGCTTCTGTATTGACTTTGCTTGTCAGAAGATCGCAAAAGGGGTTCGCGTGACTCCAGGACACTGCAACCGTCATAAATATATGCCAGTTGCCAAGCATCCAAATTTTGATCTCGTGACCATGGGGATGCTGGAAAGGTCATAACTGTGAAAAATGGTCCTAAGTCCCTTTTTTCGGTACCGTTGTAACTTTGAACAGTCACTAAATGAATGACATGGTTGTCGCCTTTGGGACAACCATGACCTGGATGGTTTGATAATCTCTACAGACTTTTAGCTATAGAATTTGGGATGAAAAACCCTTTGGAATGGTGTGGGAGTAGGAGTGGATTTCCAGAGGAAAATATTGCAGACTACAGGAACCAGGAGCACCACTCAGGTGACTCTGAGGACACAGATAAACCTCCAAGTGGCCTCAACGACCCTCTAAAAGGATGCAAATGACCAGCTGTCTACAAGGAATATAAATCCTTCCACTCCCCACCATCCAGTCAGAGCTGAAGAAGCTTCTTGGATGAGAAGCGAAACGTCTGCAACAGAAAAAACAAGACAGTCCAGTTGCCTCCTGAAAAAGCACCTTTGGGTCAAGAACTACCTGTATTAACTCCTGTCTTTTAAACCCTGTTTTTCCTTCCTAGTCCTTTTGCACACCGCAACGGCCAACGGCTTCCAGATGGTGACCAGTGGAGCTCAGAGTAAAGCCGTCAACGATTGGCTCATCACAAGTATAGAAGTGAGTTTGGAGTATTTTTTTACACAGTCTTTTTTTCTAGGTTGTGGTTCTGCCTGTGATTTGCAAACCCAGGATGTTCACCCAAGGTGAACATACTTAATATTCCTTCCTCCTTGTATTTTATTTTATTTTACTTTATTTAATGTTTTGTTTTATTATTTTATTTTTTAATATTTATATTTATTTACATATTGGGTTTATCTAAGATCATCCAGCTGGCTTTCACACCTAAGTCAGGACTAGAATTCATTGTCTTCTGGTGAGTGGCCCACAATCACCCAGCCGGCTTTCACGCCTAAGGCGGGACTAGAACTCCCAGACTCCTGGTGATTGGCCCAAAGTGACCAAGCTGGGTTTCATGACTAAGGTAGGACTAGAATTCGATGTCTCCTGGTGATTGGCCCAAGGACACCCAGGAGGCTTTCATGCCTAAGGTGGGACTAGAACTCCCAGACTCCTGGTGATTAGCCCAGAGTCACCCAGCTGGCTTTCGTGCCTAAAGTAGACCATACTAAAGGCAGGAATCAGGAAAGGGAGCCAGTGTTGGATGTTAAACACACCTATCCCCTTTTCAGCAAGTTTAAAGCCCTTTATATGTTACAGATGTCAGTCTTAAAGAGGAAATGTATCTTGTGCTGATCTGGGTGTGATGATTTTGCAGCAGCTCTTATTTTACCTCTTTCCATGCAAGGGGCGGCTGACAGGCCTGGGAGGAGAAGACCTGCCTACCATTGTACTAGTTGCTCATTACGACTCTTTTGGAGTTGCACCGGTAAGGACTTGCTGGCAAATGTCTGTGGTTTGGCAATTTCAGTATGACGCGGCTTGGCTCACTGATTTGAGCTACCTATATGTTTGTAGTAAGTGCTGATTACATTGCTGCAGGCATGTGTGCTGGATGTGAGGGAATGTTTCATTGCCAGTGCTCTGAACAGTAAACCATTTAAAAAGCTTTGTTTTGCAGATTTTGGATGCAACAGACCAAATTTTGATCGTAGCCTCTAAGCTTTAGCATTCATGTAAAATACCGTTCATCATTTTAAATATGTATAAAATAGGTTTAAAAAGAATAGAGTAGAATTAGAATTAGAACAGTAGAATAGGAATGGAATGGAATGGAATGGAATGGAATGGAATGGAATGGAATGGAATGGAATGGAATGGAATGGAATAGAATAGAATAGAATAGAATAGAATAGAATAGAATAGAATAGAATAGAATAGAATTCTTTATTGTCCAGGTGTGATTGGACACACAAGGAATTTGCATAAGCTCTCCGTGTACATACAAACAACAAAGTGATAGGTCAGAGATCATAAATCACAGTTAAAATCATTAATCATAAGATAAAAACAAGTGATGAATCATAAGATACCAATAGCAGAAGGTAGTGGGAAAGATGAGAAGATGAGGAAGATGAGAAGAAGAAGAATAGCAATACAGCCCTACTACATGGGTAAATATCCTTAGGCCTAAGACAGTGCTGTGGGAATTAGGTGTTCAGCAGAGTGATGGCACAAGGGAAAAAAAACCATCTTTTGTGTCTTAAGTGTTTTGACACTCAATGCCTATAGCGGCGTCCTGAGGGGAGGAGCTGAAACAGTTTATGTCGAGGATGTGAGGGGTCTAGATATTTTATCAGCCCTCTCTCTGGTTCGTGCAGTACAGGTAGTCCTCGACTTACAACGTTTCATTTAGTGACTGTTCAAAGTTAGAACGGCACTGAAAAAAAGTGACTTATGACCGTTTTTCACAGTTACAACCTTTGCAGCATCCCCCTGGTCACGTGATCAAAATTCAGATGCTTGGCAACTGGTTCATATTTATGACGGTCGCAGTGTCCTGGGGTCACGTGATCCCCTTTTGTGACTTTCTGACAAGTAAAGTCAATGGGGGAAGCCAGATTCACTGAACAACCGGGTTACTCACTAATCAGCCGCAGTGATTCACTGAACAATTGTGGGAAGAAAGGTTGTAAAATGGGGCAAAACTCACTTAACAAATGTCTCACTTAACAAATAGAATAGAATATAGAATATAGAATATAATTAGAAGAATAGAAAAGGAAAAGAAAAATGAAAAGAAAAGAAACAGAATAGAAACCCGAAGGGACCTTGGAGGTCTTCTAGTCCAACCCCCTTCTCAGGCAGGAAACACTATCCCATTTCAGACGAATGGTTGCCCAATCTCTTCTTAAAAACTTCCAGAAATGTTGGACTCAATTGTAGTCATAAGTCGAGGACTACCTGTATCTGCTGGATATACAGTGGAAGGCAGGCTGGTTTTTTTTCTACGGGCCTAACTATCCGTTCAAGTCTGTAGCTGTCCTGTTTGGTTGCTGTGGCAAACCAGACAGTTATTGAGGTCCAAAGGACAAGAGTCCCATCATTCCTCTGCAGAACTGGATCAGCAGATCCTTGGGCACTCCGAGCTTTCTGAGTTGAGCTTCCTGTTGAGGAAGCAGCTCACATTGATGATGATTTTATCCATTCAGTCCTTGTCCGACTCTTGGCGATTCTGTGGGCCAGACCCCTCTTGTCGCACAATCGTCGCAAAGTCACTCTGAGTCACCTTATCGGGGAGATGGAGAGCATATTAATTTAATAATGTGACGTGACCATGGGACACTGCAAACGGCTATAAATGCAGCCCCCTTGTCGAGCACCCAAAATTTGGTCACGTGACTCTGGGGAGGGCAAGACTGTCAGAACTTTGAATATCAGCTGTAAGTAGCCTCCAGGTAAGCCTGTTGTATCTTTGAACGGTCGCTAAGCAACCGGTCATAAGTCGAGGACTACCTGCACTCTGGGTTCCCCCCCCCCATTTCTATTTTTCAGCCTCTCAGAAGTGCCTCCCCTCTTTCCTCTCCACAGCAATTTAAAAATAGAGGTTTTACGAAGAGAGGGTGGCAAATTTACGACCCGTGGACTTTTAACTCTCACAATCCCTGAGCTGGCTCAGGAATTCTGGGAGTCGAAGTCCACAGGTGTGAAGTTGCCCACTCCTGAAAGACTTCAGTCTTTTGAATGGAACCATCCCCGAATCCAAGGCTGAATCCTTGGATTCGTCCATCCCCTTGAACTCCAGAGGACCTAAACAAGGGAAGGAGAGGAGAGGGAAGGAGAGGAATATTAGACGGTAGCCTTCAGGATGATTTGCAGGACCGGGGTTTGTACAGAGTGGAAAATATGTTTTCCGGTCCACATGGTAGGAGTAGTCACGTGTGGGTTAATCTTCCATCTGCCTGGAGACTGAGATTGTTTCAATTTTGGCTGGCCACTCCCCTTCGCTCGCCTGGGAAGTCCAGTTTTTTCAATCTCAGTCAGCCAAGGAGACGTTTTTCTCAAAGCTCCAAGCAGATTGCAGTTTTTCCCTTTCTTCCTTTTTCACCGGGGCCGCAGGCGATTTCTCTCGGGCAGGATTGCCTCGTTAATTTTCCTCATCCTCCTAGACCACCAGGTCCGGTGAGTAATGAGCCGTCCTGCTCTTTCGCAGCGATGGCTCCAACGGGGATTTCCCCTGCCGTCAGGGCTTTCCGGGTTCCCCCCGCTTGGATCCCGATGTGCCTCTGCTCCGCGGGCCGTGGGTGCTGTGTGCAGGTCCTTCCCGGTCCGCTGGGGTGACCGCCACCGCCTGTTATTTTCGGCCCGATTCCGGGGGCTCTCCCTCTTTTGGGAACCTCCGAAGCCTCGGAAGCTTCCCCTTCTTATTTCGGAGTGCGTGGGCGTTCAGCCTTCCCCCGATCAGCTGTAAGGTTTGCCGATGCCTGCATCGCTGTCTCCAGGCAGGCTCGGCTAGATCTGACGCCGGTGTGTGTGTTCGGAAGCTCCCTGGTTTAGCGGCCCTGGCAAGGAAGCCATTTGCCCATTTGGCGGTTTTTTCAGCAGCCGCATGGTGCGGTCTCCATTTCTCCGGCCGCATGGTGGGCCACGTGGCGCGGTCGCCATTTTATCGCTGCTCCGGCGGCCGCCATCTTGTCCAAACTGCTCCGGCCGCCATTTTTTTGTTTTTTTTTTCCTGGCTACGAATTCTGATTATCCCTTAAGGCCTGGGCAGTCTGTTTTAGTGGGCTTGCCCCTTGAGTGTTTATAGTGCCTGATTATCTGGGGTTGCAGCCGGACTCTACCCCTGGAAGGGGGGGGGGTGTTACAGGCTCGCACGATGCCACTCATATTGCAAT
>QLTV01001805.1:62224-79114 GCA_003457575.1 Thermophis baileyi | reverse complement strand
TTGCATTACGACCGCTTATAATCTGCGGGCTGTTTCGGTTCCCGGTCACGTTACAGCCCATTCCACTAGGAGCGCTGCCACCTCAGCTGCCTGGTCCACCCAGGCCTCGATTTTGGACATTTGTAGGGCTGCCACCTGGTCTTCTCCTTCGCCCTTCGTTCGCCATTATAAGATCGATCAATATGCTTCGGCTGAAGCGTCCTTCGGACGGAGGGTCCTGCAAAGTGTAGTTGCCACCCCTGCCACTATGGGCCCTTCAGTTCCCCACCCCCTGGGGACTTAGCTTGGGTATGTCCCACACGTGACTACTCCTACCATGTGGACCGGAAAATGAACGTTGGTTCCTACCTGATACGTTCCTTTTCGGTCCTTGGTAGGAGTAGTCACTCCCGCCCGTTGTACAGGTCCGGGCCCAGTTCCGGGGTGGTGAATTCTTTTTTTTAGGTACTTTCCTTGGCCTTCTTCGTTGCAAAAACTGGACTTCCCAGGCGAGCGAAGGGGAGTGGCCAGCCAAAATTGAAACAATCTCAGTCTCCAGGCAGATGGAAGATTAACCCACACGTGACTACTCCTACCAAGGACCGAAAAGGAACGTATCAGGTAGGAACCAACGTTCATTCTGTTTCTAATCTTAAACAAACTGTTTATCTCCTGAATGTTCTGCCAAACTCCTNACTCCTTGGCTGACTGAGATTGAAAAAACTGGACCTCCCAGGCGAGCGAAGGGGAGTGGCCAGCCAAAATTGAAACAATCTCAGTCCCCAGGCAGATGGAAGATTAACCCACACGTGACTACTCCTACCAAGGACCGAAAAGGAACGTATCAGGTAGGAACCAACGTTCATTCTGTTTCTAATCTTAAACAAACTGTTTATCTCCTGAATGTTCTGCCAAACTCCTGCAATCTGGCCGTAAAAGAACCAGGAGTGTTTTACTTGGTCTGGGTTTGGGAACGAGGCATGTCTCACGCTTGTGTGTGTCTTGCACTGCTCCTCTGCGTGACCCCTGTGCTTCTGTGCCTCTTTGCTTCGCCCCCCACCCTCAATGTACCATTGCTAAGGAAATCCCCCCCATCCTTGTTTCTCTCCTGCTTTTATTTCCCCATCCCAGTCAAGATTTGGCCTTGGGGGCCCTGATTTGGATTTTTTTCCCCTTCCATGGACACAAATGACATGATAGCAGCCTTCCAATATTTGATGGGCTGCCACAAAGAAGAGGGAGTCAAGCTATTCTCCAAAGCACCCGAAGGCAAGACAAGAAGCAATTGGTGGAAACTAATCAAGGAGAGAAGCAACCTAGAACTAAGGAGAAATTTCCTGAGAGAATAATTAATCAGTGGAACAACTTGCCACCAGAAGTTGTGAATGCTCCAACACTGGAAGTTTTTAAGAAGAGATTGGACAAACATTTGTCTGAAATGGTACAGGGTCTCAAGCTTGAGCAGGGAGTTGGACTAGAAGACCTCCAAGGTCCCTTCCAACTCTGTTATTCTATTCTAAATATCCAGAAGGAATCCCTGGGTTTCATTCACACCTGGACACCTTCCCCCTCCCCGAAAACCAGCCCTGCATAGTTTGTGTACAGAACGTTTTGCACATCCCCAGCGTGATGCTTGGTTCCGTTTAGGATTTCTGATTTGTATGCCAATACGGGTAGTCCTCAACGTACGATCACAACTGAGCCCAAAATTTATGTGGCTAAGCGAGACAGTTGTTAAGTGAATTACACTCCATTTAACGTTCGTTAAGTGGATCACTACGGTTGTTAAGTTAGTAACGCGGTTATTAAGTGAATCTGGCTTCCCCATTGACTTTGCTTGTCAGAAGGTCGCAAAAGGGGATCGCCTGACCCCCGGGACATTGCAACCGTCATAAATGTGAGACAGTTGTCGAGCGAATATAAATCCCATGGGGCTAGCACTGGTGATGTTACCCAGTTAGGGTAATGACCAAGGACCCTGTCTTTCTTCTTCTTCTTCTTCTTCTTCTTCTTCTTCTTCTTCTTCTTCTTCTTCTTCTTCTTCTTCTTCTTCTTCTTCTTCTTCTTCTTCTTCTTCTTCTCCTTCTCCTTCTCCTTCTCCTTCTCCTTCTCCTTCTCCTTCTCCTTCTCCTTCTCCTCCTCCTCCTCCTCCTCCTCCTCCTCATTCTCATTCTCCTTCACATTCTTCTCCTCCTCCTCCTCTTTCTCCTTCTTCTCCCTTTTCTCCTTTATTTCCTTTTACTTCTTCTCCTCCTTCTCCTCCTTCTCCTTCTTCTTCTTCTTCTTCTTCTTCTTCTTCTTCTTCTTCTTCTTCTTCTTCTTCTTCTTCTCCTTCTCCTTCTCCTTCTCCTTCTCCTTCTCCTCCTTCTCCTCCTCATTCTCATTCTCCTTCACATTCTCCTCCTCCTCCTCCTTCTTCTTTCTCCTCCTCCTCCTTCTTCTCCTTCTTCTTCTTCTCCTTCTTTCTTCTCCTTCTCCTCCGTTCTTCCTTTCCCCCCCCCATCCTCCTCCTCCCCACAATCTCACCTCCTTCTAGCACTGATTATGTTACCTAGTTAGGGTAATGAAACGTGTTCAAGAAAACATCCAATCCTTGGTCCTCATAGAGCACCAAGGACCCCTCATTTCAACCCTGAACTACAAATATTCTCCTTTATTGGTACTGCTCTTAAGTTCCCAAGTCTCCCTGCTCAGCCTTGGCTAAAGACCTCCTTTTACCTTCCAGTGGCTGTCCCACGGGGCTGACTCCAACGGCAGTGGGGTCGCGGTACTCTTAGAACTCGCCAGGTTGTTCTCCCGGCTCTACACGTACAAGAGGACCCACGCCGCGTAAGAACGGGATCGGCTTTGGGGTAGGGAAACCCCGCACGAGGCAAGGTGGTGGATGCGCATTCTCCAGATAGAAATTTACCCATTGCCTCGTTTCTCTTCTCTGCGCAGGTACAACTTGCTGTTCTTTGCATCCGGAGGTGGCAAGTTTAACTATCAGGGGACGAAGAGGTGGCTGGAAGACAACCTGGATCACACAGGTGTGATAGGCTTGGGATTGATGGAGAAGGTTTTGGCCTTGCTTACGAGGTAGCCGAGGAGAGGAGAGGGGCTGTTGGATAGAAGCCTGGCAACCTGCTTTAAGCGGCAGAAGAGGGTATAACTTGGCCTCCTATAGCTATTTATGAGCCTGATGACATTCCTCGCTTTTCATTTTTCAATTATTTATTCCTTTAATTCGGTTTTTATGGCTGCCCATCTCGCCAAGATGACTCTGGGTGGCCGACGATAGGTTAAAGCACCCTGCCAAATGAGAACCAAAAACAAAACAATATATAAAGCGAATTCAGGTAATCCTTTACTTAATGGCCACACTTGAGCCCAAAATTTCCTTGGCTAAGCCAGGCCGTTGTTAAGGGAGTTTTGCCCACATTTTACCATCTTTTCTGCTGCAGTCGTTAAGTGAATCAGGCATTAAGCGAATCTGGGTTCCCCCATTGACTTTGTCAGAAGCCCGCTGGGAAGGTTACAGATGGTGATCACATGACCTCAGGATAGTGCCACTGTCATAAATACATGCCAGTTGCCGAGCAAATTTTGATCACATGACCAAATTTTGATCATGGTGTAAAAAAATGCAAAAAACGGTCATAAGTCACATTTTTCAGTGCCGTTGTAACTTTGAATGGTCGCTGAACAAATAATTATAAGCCGAATTCGGCTACCTGTGGTGACCTTTTGGGAGGCCCTGTTCACTGTCAATTAGACCCTGGTGACCTCCTGTCTGGACTACTGCAATATGCTGTACCTGAGGCTGCCCTTGGAGTCCATTCAGAAGCTTCAAGTACAGATAGTCCTCGACTTACAACAGTTCATTCAGTGACCGTTCAAAGTTACAATGAAAAAAGTGACTTATGACCGGTTTTCACACTTAGAACACCATGGTCACGTGATCAAAATTCAGATGCTTGGCAGCTGACTGATACTTATGACAGTTGCAGTATCCCAGGGTCACGTGATCCCCTTTTGCGACCTTCCGATAAGCAAAGTCAAGGGGGAAACCAGATTCCTTTAACAACCATGTTACTAAGTTGACAACTGCAGTGATTCACTTTAACAACTGTGGCAAGTAAGGTCATAACGTGGGTCTAAATTCATTGTAACAAATGTCTTGCTTAGCCACATAACCTTTGGGCTCAATTGTGGTCATAAGTCGAGGATTACCTGTACAGAATGCGGAAGCATGTGTAGTAAAATGGTGCCAGTGATTTGGCCCAGGTAACAGCACGATCCATGTCTGTGGAGATTCTCAGCCAACCAGGTCCTGGTTGTCCCAAAGGTGCTTTTTTTTTTTTCTTTCCCCAAGAGGCAACTGGACTTCCTTTGTTTTTTCTTTTGAAGGCGTTTCGCTTCTCATCCAGGAAGCTTCTTCAGCTCTTCTTCAAAGAAAAACCAGAAAGTCCAGTTGCCTCCTGGGGGGGGGGGGGAAGCACCTTTGGGACAACCACTATCCGTGACCTGCATGAGCCTGTGGGCTCCTGGGTGCGATTCAAGGTGCCGATTGTCACCTTTGGAAGCAGGGGTCTCCAACCTTGGCAACTTTAAGCCTGGCGGACTTCAACTCCCAGAATTCAAAGCTGGCTGGGGAATTCTGGGAGTTGAAGTCCGCCAGGCTTAAAGTTGCCAAGGTTGGAGACCCCTGCTTTAAAGGGTTCTAAACCCTTCATGGCTTGGCACAGTTTCTCCCCGGTTGTTTCTTCCTGTTCCTCCGGTTAGAGAGGACGGGCATGCTGTAGGTCTTATCGGTTGTTAAAGAATGCAGGTTGATAGGGCTGGGATGGACCCTCTCTACTGTAAAACTCACTTTCTGGAATATTCTCCCTGCTGGTCTTAATCCTGCAGGCGTTTCATCAGACCTTAAAGACCTGCCTCTGTGGCCCAGACTTGAGGCCCCAAGTGTGAGCAAAGCCCTATTTCTTGGTGGTGTTACAGATACAGGTAGTCTTCGACTTACAACCACAATTGAGCCCAACATTTCTGTGGTCTAAGTGAACTTTGCCCCATTTTACGACCTTTCTTGCCGCAGTTGTTAAGGGATCCACTGCAGTTGGTAAGTGAGTTCGCACGGTCGTGAAGTGAATCTGGCTTCCCCCATTGACTTTGCTTGTCAGAAGGTCGCCAAAGGGGATCCCGTGAGCCCGGGACGCTGCGACCGTCGTAAATACGAGTCGGTTACCAAGCGCCTGAATTTTGATCAACGGTCCTAGGGGTGAAAAATAGCCTTTTTGCAGCGCCATTGCAACTTCAAACGGTCACTAAGCGAACTGTTGTACGTCAAGGACTGCCTGTAATTGCGTAGCCTTCTCTTAATTCCAGATTTCAGTCTGCTGCAGGATAATGTGGCGTTTGTCCTCTGCCTGGACACTCTGGGGAGAGGCAACAGTCTTCACCTACACGTCTCCAAGCCTCCCAAAGAAGGGACGCTTCAGCACACCTTTCTGAAGGAGCTGGAACAGGTAAAGGGCAGGTGGGATGCCTTTGGGATGAGGGCTGGGGTAGTAGCTGCCTCCTTCCCCAGCCTGGGTTGGTGGATTTCCTTTGTCTCTCTCTCCTCTGGGAAGCTACGGTAGGAAACAATGGAGTGAGTCGAGTCCCTTCATAGCCAGCATGCTCCTTGTAGTCCTTGCTTTACATCCCTAATGGCGCCCGTGATGGTCATAAAGCAAGTCATCATGTAGCCAACTCAATTTTATGGCTTTTTTTTTTTTTGCAGCGGTCATTACACAAAACACCATGGTGGTTAAGTGAATCCAGAGTCGCTAAGCAAATGCGGCGATGAAGGCATTTTTGCTGAAACTCGGAAATAAATGCCAGTTTCTTGGCAAAAAAAATGTCATAAATCGCGGTCACGTGACTGCGGGACATAGCTGTAAATGCAGGCCAGTGGCTGAGCAACCGAAATGCAATCATGTGACTGCTTGGGTGCCCTTTGGAACTTCCGAACCGGGTTATAAGTACCTTTTCGGAGGGTTCATAACTTTGAATGATTGCTAAGCAACCAGTCGTACGTCAAGGACTACCTGTCATGCCCAGAGCAATAGCTCCATCTGCTGACTGCTTAAAGAATGGATGCAAAGCTCTTCATAGAAGAGAAAATGTGTAGCTCAGGGTTGAAGTGTGGGGTCCTTGGTGGTCTCTGAGCTTGGTTGTTTTCTTTGAGATGTTTCATTACCAAACTTGGTAACACCATCAGTGCTAGAAGGGGGTGAGATTTGTGGAAAGAAAGGAGGAGGAATATTCACACCATTCAAAAGAGACCATAAAGAAGCTTAGGAGGAAACAAAAAGACCAGAATTCTCTCCAAAAGCCAACACCCAGATAAACAGAGATTAACACCAGACAAATGAAGAGAAAACAATACCCCACTCAAGGAACTACCGGGCGGCGGGGCGGGGGAACCACACACACACATCCAACAACATTGGCAGGTCAAGCTACTGTATAAAAACGGGGCAAACTGATGATGTTACCTAGTTGGGTAATGTCAGGGGTGGGTTCCAACTTATCTCGCTGCCGGTTTGCTCCCTCCCGTGCCGTGTGGGCGCGCCTCAGCGCGTGCATGCTTCACATGCGCGCATGCGCAGTAGCAAAAAATCCCCCCCCCAAAAAAGCCAAAAAAAAGATGGCGACCGATGCACAGTGCGGAAGTCGGCTTCTGTGCATGCTCAGAAGGAAAAAAAATAAAAAAAAATTCGAAAAAAAGAAAAAAAATGAAAAAAATGAAAAAAATGTTTGGAGGGAAAAAAATGTTCTAATGGCTTACCTTGAAATGGGAATTTTCAGAAATAAATCCTCCCACCCCCCCACCAGGTTTTTCCCCCCCTGCCTCTCCTCCCACTTTTTTTTTTTCCCCCCCCCCCCCCCCCCCCGAAAATGTTTCGCTTCTCATCCAAGAAGCTTCTTCAGGATTCAATCCTTCCATTCCCCATCAGTCAGAACTCAAGAAAGCTTCTCAGATGAGAAGCGAAATGCTTTCAAGAAAAAAAAGTCCAGTTGCCTTTTGGAAAAAGCACCTTTGGAATAGCTGGGTAATGAAATATCTGCAAGCAAACAACCAAGCTCAGAGAGCATCAAGGACTCTGCAGCACTGATCCTTTTTAAGCCAGCCGTGTGCGGCAATAGCCAAAAAACTGAATACAGTCCTTAGTTGCATAAACAGGCATAGAATCAAAATCACGTGAAGTCCTAGTACCGCTTTATAAATCCTCAGTAAGGCCACACCACATCCAGTTTTGTTCACCACATTACAAAAAAGATGTTGAAACTTGGGGGGAAAAGTGCAAAGAAGAGCAACTAAGATGGTTAAAGGCCTGGAGACAAAAACGTCTGAAGAACGGTTGCAGGATTTGGGTTTGGCTAGTCTAGAGAAAAGAAGGACTAGGGGGGACATGATGGCAGTGCTCCAGTAATTGAGGGGCTGCCACAAAGAGGAGGGGGGTCAGCTTATTCTCCAAAGCACCTGAAGGCAAGGCAAAACAAACAATGGTTGGAAACTAATCAAGGAGAGAAGCAACCTGGAATTAAGGAGAAACTTCCTAACAGTGAGAACAATTAACCAGTGGAACAGCTTGCTTCCAGAAGTTGTGGGTGCTCCATCAGTAGAGGTTTTTAAAAAGAGATTGGACAGCCATCTGTCTGAAATGATATAGGGTTTCCTGCTTGAGCAGGGGGCTGGACTAGAAGACCTCCAAGCTCCCTTCCAGCTCTATTCTGATTGGTTATAGTTCCTCTGGAAGAACCATGCGGCATGCACTGCTTCCTCTCCTGACCCTGTTGTCTACCTTCTGTTTCATCTCCAGGTCATTGCCCACCATTTCCCAGAGGTGAGGTTCTCCATGGTGCACAAGAAGATCAACCTGGCCGAAGACATGCTGGCCTGGGAGCACGAACGCTTTGCCATCCGCCGCCTCCCGGCCTTCACGGTTTCTCACCTGGAGAGCCACCGCGACGGCCTGCGCAACAGCATCATGGACGTCAGGTCAGCTGCTGGGTGAGGAGGCGCTGCATGGACCGATGGGTCGACAAGAGGGGCCGGGTGCGGGTGGGAAGACATTGTGCTGCCCCCTCTTGTCTAAGAAGTGCACTCTCCCCTTGAGGCACGTCGGGCAAAAAAGGATCAAGGTTTGGTTGCTTTCTTCCCTCTGTTTTCTTTCATCTCTCGAAGGTTGGGAAAAATGAGAAGGGGGTCCATGGTGCCTCGCTCCCAAAGCTCACTATTGGGACTAGGCATGGGCAATTAATTTTCCCAAGAGGCCACAGTAGAAACTGGGAGTGTTGGGGAGGGCTGAACCAGTATAGGGGTGTGAAGGTGCGTAGGCATTATTGCACACACAAAGGTAAATTGGGGGTGGAAATAGTCGCTTTCAAAATACAGGTAGTCCTCGACTTATGACCACAATTGAGCCCCAAATTCCTGTCGCTAAGCGAGACAGTTTAGTGAATTTTGCCCCATTTGATGACCTTTCTTGCCACCGTTGTTAAATGAATCACTGCAGTTGTTAAGGTAGTAACACGGTTGTTCAGTGAATCCGGCGTCCCCCATTGACTTTGCCTGCCAGAAGGTCGCCAAAGTTGATCACGTGACCCAGGGACACACTGCAACCGTCATCAGTATGAACCCATTGTCAGGCATCCAAATGTAAACCATGTGACCAAGGGGATGCTGCAGTGGCCATCAGCGTGAAAAGTGGTGGTTGTCTACGTCACGTTTTCCGGTGCCATTGTAAACTTCGAACGGTCGCTAAATGAGCTGCTGTGACCTGTACCTTTTGGGAGATCCCATTATAAGCCGAGAGCTACCTCTGCTATGGAAGAGCATTAAGGATTATGCATGCTTTGAAAATTCAATCCGGGGTGGAAGAAAAAGAGGTGGCTGCTTTAAAGGATTGCTGTCGAGCCTCAATCCAGGGCTCGACTCACACACCTGGGGGGAGCGGGAGCCGCAGGGGCGAGCACACGGAGACCGGAGAAGCACGGAGCACGGGACGGTGGGAGGTTGTCTGGGAGGCGAGGGACGCTTGCGATACAGCTTCCCGGCGACGGCGGATGACGTCATGGCAGCCGGCGCGCAGCGGAGGGCCAGGCGGGCTGCTTGCATCGAGCCGCCGAACAGCTGAGAGGGGGGAAGGGCGAGGGCCTTCCCTCAGGTTCCCCAATACTTCTTCCGAACAATTTTCAAGTCAAGCGCGTTACACAGATCACCCGATGGGCTGTCCCCCAAATGTTGATCTCATCGTCTAAACTGGGATCGATCACGTGTGGGCTGTGAGTCTGTACGAAGTGCCACAGTTTCAGAAGCCTCACCTCAGCCTCTCTCCTTTCCTAGAAAACCCCTAGTTCTTCTGACGCGGCTGCTTTTTTTCCCTCTTGCAGGCCACGGGTGAACCTCCAAATTCTAACCCGCAACACCCGGATCATTGTAGAGGCTCTGACAAGGGTGGTCTACAACTTAACAGAGAAGGTGAGAGACTTGTCTGAGGGTGGATGAAATGGCTGCTGGAAACACCTGCAGAGGGGGGAATTGCTCAGTCTAGTGTGCTGTGCTGCACCACTCGCTTCGCTGCCCCCAAATCGAGAGGGTGATGGTCTGTGGGAATGGCCTTGTAGGAGATGGCTGAGACCGAGGGAGGGGTCAAAGGCGTCATCAGCCTCGAGTCCCTTCGTGCCCACAAGAGATCTAAGTTAGAATAACTTTATTGTCACTTTGAATGGACACTAAACGGTGTACATTAAAATGAAATTTTGTTGCATACAGCTCTCAAAGGGTCCCCCACCTCCAATTTTACACTACATAAACATGACTAAATAAATAAATATGCATATACCCACATACATTATATGACACGGAGAAACAACACGGTGTAGTTAAGGTGGATACATGTACATAGCGAGAGAAACAAATCTCGCGAGTTTGCCAGACGCATGGCATAGGGAACAAAGCTGTTACAGAATCTGATAGTCCTGCCAGAAATACTTGGAAACCCCCTCCCAGAGGGGGGCAACAGAAACAGACCGTGAAGTGGGTATGTGGGGTCTCTAACAATGCTTTGAGCTCTAAGCGCATAGCGCTTATAAGCAGCATCCTGAATAACGGGAAGTGAGCTTCCTATAATCTTCTATAATCACGTGAAGTGTTAATACCACTTTATAATGCCTTGGTAAGGCCACACTTGGAAAACTGCATTCAGTTTTGGTTGCCACAATGTAAAAGGATGTTGAGACTTTAGAAAGAGTGCAGAGAAGAGCAACAAAGATGATTAGGGGACTGGAGGCTAAAACATATGAGGAACGGTTGCAGGAACTGGGTATGTCTAGTCTGATGAAAAGAAGGACTAGGGGAGACATGATAGCAGTGTTCCAATATCTCCGGGGTTGCCACAAAGAAGAGGGAGTCAAACTATTCTCCAAAGCACCTGAGGGTAGGACAAGAATCAATGGATGGAAACTAATCAAGGAGAGAAGCAACTTAGAACTAAGGAGAAATTTCCTGACAGTTAGAACAATTAATCAGTGGAACAACTTGCCTCCAGAAATTGTGAATGCTCCAACACTGGAAGTTTTTAAGAATATGTTGGATAACCATTTGTCTGAAGTGGTGTAGGGTTTCCTGCCTAAGCAGGGGGTTGGACTAGAAGACCTCCAAGGTCTCTTCCAACTCTGTTATTCTATTCTATTCTCTGCTGTCCTCACCACTCTCTGTAGGGACTTTCTATCTGAGGCGCTGCTGCCACCAAACCAAACAGGGATGCAGTTTGTTAAAACGCTCTCAATCGTGTCTCTGTAAAAAGTGGCCAAGAGAAAGATGTGCTTCCTCATCCGATGCAGGAAATGCAGACGCTGATATTCACGCTTCACTAAGGATGACATGACATGAGACCAGTTATCTGATTCTTAAGTTATCTGCACCCCCAGATACTTAATACTGTCCAGCCCACCTTGAATTCCTTTTATCTCCCACCAATTTGCTTTAACCATTTGTCAATTGTCCCCTTGGCATATGCAGCAAAAGAAACTCCTGGGATATTATTTTACCAGGAGTATAACTTTACTGATAGATCAATACGGACACAGAAGAAGCGAAGCTAGCTCTGAGGTTTTTGCGCGAAAAACATTAATTTCCCCTTTTTCTCATTGGGGCCACCCCTTGTCCATTGTCCACCATTCCAACACGTTCTTTTTATTTTGGGGAAACTGTGCAATTCCCACCGCATGGCCGTGAAGTATCGGAATCTTCTCAGGCTGCAAACGGCTCTCGCATAAATTTCTCACCTCCCTCCCAGCTCCCAATACAGTCCAAGCATTCTCCTCCCCCCCTCCCTTCATTTCTGTTGTTAAATCTGAGTAGAGGTGCGTGTTACGAGTCAGCCTTGATACCCGTAGTAGTTCAGATTCTTGTAGAGCTTAACACTTGCAATAAATCTTTATGCCCATTTGAACTGCCTGGATCTTCTGATTTCCTTTGACAGTCCTTAGGAGACGGGGGGGGGGGGGAGTGAACCACAGACTAGGCAACAGTCAGATAAGAATCAGCTGAGCCCACAAAAGGAAAAGAGGCGTGGGAAGCATGTCAAAAGAGACCCTCCCTAGTTTCTTAGGGTGTAAAGGGGGGAGGGGAGGATGTAGTTTGAGTCTTGCAAGATTCTGTTAATGTTAAAGACCTTTATGGTAGGGGTCCCCAACCCCTGGTCTGTGAACCGGCACCGGGGCCGTGGCATTCTAGAGCCGAGGTGGCACAGTGGTTAGAGTGCAGCACTGCAGGCTACTTCAGCTGACTGCTAGCTGCAGTTCGGCGGTTCAAATCTCACCGGCTCAAGGTGGACTCAGCCTTCCATCCTTCTGAGGTTGGTAAAATGAGGACCCAGATTGTCGGGGGCAAGAGGCTGACTCTGTAAACCGCTTAGAGAGGGCTGTAAAGCACTATAAAGCGGTATATAAGTCTAAGTGCTATTGCTATTCTAGAAACCAGGCCACGCAAACAAGCGAAGCCCCATCCGCGGGATACAGGCAGCACACGAAACCCATGCCCCCTCTGATCCACGGAAAAACCTCTCTCCGTGGAACCGGTCCCTGGTGCCCCAAAGGTTGGGGGCCACTGCTTTATGGCATGGTCCAGGATATCTGTGGGACCGTCTTTCCCCAATGGAATTGGCCTGCCTCACACGTGGTGGAAGAAAGGGCCTACTGCAGACCCCATCAGCCAAGGAATTTCGTCTGGTGGGAAGGGCCAGAAGCTCCTTTTCCAGCTAACACATTTTATTAAAAGGCATCGGCTTCTGTGAGCAACAGCTCACTTCACCAGACCTGTGGAAGAGAGTGGCTTTAATTTAAATTCCGTTTTAAATCTTCCATCAGTTTAGACACGTCTCTTCCTTGCTTAGAGAGGGCTGTAAAGCACTGTGAAGTGGTACGTATAGAAGTCCAAGCGCTATTGCTAAGTAGTGGCGATCAGCCTTAAGGTCTCTTCCCAGATTCCAGAACACCATAGAGCAGGAGCGGAGCGGGCAGTTCCAGCACCTTTACAGCCTCTGGACATCAACTCCCAGCATGGCTGGCTCAGGAATTCTGGGAGTTGACGTCCACGGGTCATCAAATTGCTCACCCCTGCTACAGAGCAAGTAGCAAGACATTCATTCCAATGTTGTGTCCCACCCACCTCATTTGAGCTCTGTTCATTAGAGACCCAATGCTGGTGGGCTCCATACCAGGGGTCCCCGGGCCGCGGGCCAGTACCGTTCGGAAGGAGGCCACGGAAGCAACGGGCAAGCATGCATGGAGCTCCACTTGTGCAAGCGACCTGCGTGCATGCAGTTCCATTTTTTGAGTGGTGTGCGTGCGTGCCGACTGCTTGCGCAAATCGAGCTGCATGCGCCTGCTCGCACGGAATCATCCCTTCTCCCCACCCTGCCGTTCCACAAAGCTGGAAAGTTTGTGGAACGCTGCTCCACGCAATCCAAGGTTGGAGAACACACACTTGCCAACAAATGCCGAGGACAGAGCGGAGAGCGCACATGAGAAATTTCTCCAGTTGTTTGACGGATCTTTGGATAAAGGAGCCCAGGACTCGCATGGGAAGGGAGAACTTGCAGCTGTCTAGACTTTCAGCTTTGCGGTGATAACGGACGTAGTGGTCAGTTGAGTCCTAAAATAACAGGATTTTCATCCTGCTTCCATATTTTTTTCTTCTTCCTTCCCTCATTAGGGCGTGCCTGCTGACCTCCAAATCTTCACTGAACATATGGTAAGCTGGCCAGAGGGCTCTGTGTGTGTGTGTGTGTGTGTGAGAGAGAGAGAGAGAGAGAGAGAGAGAGAGAGAGAGAGGTGGTGGTGGGGAGGATTTTTCGGGGTTTTCATCTGCAGAACCGGCCGACTTCCTCTCTCCCTCTTTCCTGATTCAGCAGATTCAGCAGGAGCAGATGGAGTCGGTGATGGACTGGCTCAGCAGTCAACCGAGGGCTGCCCAGCTGGTGGACAAAGACAGCACGTTCATCAACACCCTGGAGTACTACCTGAGCCGCTACCTGAAAGACGTCAAGCAGCATTACGTCAAGGCAGACAAGCGGTGAGGATGGGGCAGTGGTGTTCCCAGGTGTTCAACCGGCCACTCGTTTCCCCCTTCTTTATTTAGCCCTGATGTCGTTACCTAGTTTGGTAATGAGAAAACCGCCAAGCTCAAGAGAGCACCAAGGACCCTGCATGCTACAATGGTCATCTGGAAAACTTGCCCTGAGCCACTTTTTTCCGTGCCGTTGTAACTTTGAAGGGTCACTAAACAAATGGTTGTAACTCAAGGAACACCTGCATGGGCTAGACGTGTGTTTTCACTTGGTATAAAGTCGTCCCTAGGTTTTCAATCCTGCCTTTAAAAATCGTAGCTCTTTTAAACCTCCTTGATATTTCCTTTTTTATATATATATATATACAGGGATCCTGAATTTGTTTTCTATGACCAGCTGAAGCAAGTAATGAACGCATATAGGTAAGCGTGGAACAACAGCAAAACGTATTTTGGAGTTTGACTGGCCCTGGGCCATCCCTTTAAGACTTAAACAAGCATAAAAAGCACATTCTTTAAGTTAGCAGATTTGAGGCAATCTAATTCAAAACTCGTCCCTGCCTAACGCACCATATGGGCTAACTGGAGGGTAGATTAAACAGGAGAGTTTTAGTAGCCTATAGATGTTATTAAACTTGTATGCTGCCCGACTCCCGGTGATTCTGGGTGGCTCACAACCATCAAGGTTGGCCTGTCTTTTGGGGCTGGGGGCACGCCAGAAGAGGTAATAGAAGAAAGAGGTCTTCGAGGAGCAGACGTGCGAACAAGCAGCTCAGAGGGAAGGGAAACTCCAGTGTCCCACGACTGGGTGTGAGAACGTGGCTTGTGTCTTTCAGGGTCAAGCCGGCCATTTTCGACCTGCTCCTGGCTCTCTGCATAGCAGCCTACCTTGGTGTGGCATACATCGCTGTCCAGGTGAGTGCCCACACACGGTGCTTTGCTACAGCGTTTTTGCAGTGTGAAATGAAGCTAAGAATGTAGAAATGGGCCCTGCTGGATTAGGCTAAAAAGATAAAGGTTTGCCTCGTCCAGTTATGTCCGACTAGGAAGCGGTGTTCATCTCCATTTCTTAGCTAAGGGAGCCAGCATTGTCCAAAGACGCTTCCGTGGGTTATGTGACGGGCATAACTATACGCCGAGGCGCATGGAACGCTGTTACCTTAGGCTAAAGACAATCTTTAGTCGCTTTGCGAGTGAGATGGGCTGCTTCTAAATTTGACATATAAATACAATTAAATAAATCTTGCTCTAGCATTTTGTTTGGCCCAGTGACCAACCAGATTAAAGTTGCCAAGTTTGAAGAAACCCCGTCGCCAAGGTAGGTAGGGCTCTGCTTTCTCGTGTCTTTTTAGCACCCCAGCCTCCCTTACAAGCTGGTCCAGAGGCTTACTATATTAAATTTAATAAACGTTTAATACTCTCTTCTTCGTAATACTCCTTGATCGAACACGATAATGTGTGAAGAAGACACACATCAACCTATACAGTGGTACCTCGGTACTCGGCGTTAATTGTTTCTGGGAGGTGCGATGGATACTAAAAAGGACGAGTCCCAAAGAAACCATGTGATTTACCATATAACCCATTTTTTCGGCTGGGAAGAACTTTCTGTCTGTTCTCCCAAAGGTGCTTTGGGACTTTCTGGTTTTTCTTTGAAGACATTTTCCTTCTCATCCAAGCAGCTTCTTCAGCTCTGACGGGTCAGGAATGGAAGGATTGATACTCCTTACAGACAGCGGGTCATTCGCATCCTTTTAGAGCAGGGGTGTCAAACTTGATTTCATTGAGGGCCGCATCAGGGTTGTGTTTGACCGTGGGGGCCGGGGTGGGCGTGGCCAGGGTGGGTGTGGCCAGCTTGACGTCACTCATGTTGGCGCCTGTGGTGGCCTGAGCACTCTGCCAGCGAAAATGGGCTCCTGAGCTCCGTTTTCACTGGCAGAGGGTTGCAGGAGGCCGTTGCGGCCGAAAAGGGAGCTCCGTTTTCGCTGGCAGAGGGACTGCAGGCCGGTCCTTCGTTGTTTCCAGGGCGGCCCCGTGGGCCAGATCTAAACACCCTGCGGGCCACATCCAGCCCGCGGGCCTTGAGTTTGGCACCCCTGTTTTAGAGAGTCGTTGAGGCCACCTGGAGGTCTATAGGTGTCCTCAGGGACACAATTGCAGACTACAGGAACCATTTGCACCACTCAGGTGACCCTGAGGACACAGACAAACCTCCAAGCAGCCTCAATGACCCTCAAAAAGGATGCAAATGACCAGCTGTCTGCAAGGAATTATAAATCCTTTTGTTCCCCACCATCCCAGTCAGAGCTGAGGAAGCTGCTTGGATGAGAAGCGAAACGTCTTCAAAGAAAAACCAGAAAGTCCCGTTGCCTTTCCGTCTCTTCCTTTTCCTCTGTCAGTGACCTTCCCAGCATGGCTTGACTTCCTGTCCGTTCCCCACAGCCGTCCCCCTCTTCCTATAGCGACGTGTTGAGTACTAAACAAAGGCCGATTACTGGGACAACATTTTCAATGACAAAAGACACAGAATACAAAATTTGTCAAGTTTTGAAGCAGTCAAGTACCGTGGTACCACTGTGATTTAAAAAAAAAAAAAAAAAATCTAGATACTGATCCCAGATTGACACGACATAAACTTTCTTTGTAATGTCTCATGCTTTGGTGCATCAGCAGTTCCTGATTTTGCTTCACACACGGTCCTGGGGGAATTCTGGGAGTTGAAGTCCACACGTCTTAAAGTTGCCAAGTTTAGGGGTGGGGGGGGGAAACACCCATTCCCGATGTAGGTAGGGCCGGGTTTTTGCTCATTCTGTCTTCCCTTCTGTCCTTTTTTTTTAAAAAAAGCATTTCGGCCTCCTTTACAAGCTGGTCCAAAGGGTGTCTCGGAAATCCAAACAGCAATGAAACAACAGCGCAGAAACCTCATCCTGGTGTCGTTTCTTCCTCCGTTGGATCCTGCTTCTCCTCTTCTTCTTCCTGCTGTCCTCTCCTGCAGGGGCAGGACGCAAAAGCTCGAGATGGTAAACAAACAAACAAACAAACAAAACCCCCCCCCCCACCAACCAACACCACCACAACTGCAACAATCACACTCTCCCACATCCTTGCATTTCTGCAAAAGCTCCTTTTCTTCCCTCTTTTTCCTGGCACGGAACTGGAGAGAGACTAGACTCCTTTCAAGACCCGATCAAACCTCTGGACACGATTTCTACCCACTACAGATGGAAACCTTCTCCCGGATAAAATGACTTTTTTTTCCCATCAACCTGTTGCTGCTGGTTGAGAAACAACATGTGCCATAATTCTAAGCT
>QLTV01001804.1:2724348-2746387 GCA_003457575.1 Thermophis baileyi | reverse complement strand
AGTGCTTCTTGAAACCAGTAAACCCAAACCAGGTGTGTGTTTTTAAAGGGCAGGACAGCTGCCAGCAACACATCCAATATCATCACACTGATTGGAGTCAAGGTTGGCTCACTCCTGGCTCCAATTAGCTCTTGGAGAAGTCATTAGGCTAGGGGCTCACATACTTTTTCCTCCCTGCACTGTGAATGTTTACATGTTATGTTCAATTAAACCATGGCAACATCTAATGTTTGTGTAGTATTATTTTAAGCAGACTGTGTTTTTCTATTGTTGTGACTTAGATGAAGTTCAAACACATTTTATGACCAATTCATGCAAAACTCCACGTAATCCCAAGGGGTTCACATACTTTTTCTTGCAACTGTAAGTACCTTTTACCTCTTGCTTAGCTTAATAGGGTAGACCAGATTAAAAAAAAAACAATGCCATATAGCTCTAAAACTATTTTCATTAGAACAGCTGAAGTAGTAGCACAATTTTTCAAATCTGTATGTGCTTCCCTCCTCCCTCACTTCATCTTTGTGTGAATAAGGGATATGTCACATGCGAAAGACCACTCCACATGTGAAGGTTCACTTAAGCTGATTTGTTGCTAAACAGCCTATGCACATGAATCTTCTCAGTTAATGGTCAGCACCTGGTTACAGTTAAATGAGCCGCGGTGGCGCAGTGGTTAGAGTGCAGTACTGCAGGCTACTTCTGCTGATCACTGGCTGCCAGCAGTTTGGCAGATCAAATCTCACCAGGCTCAAGGTTGACTCAGTCTTCCATCCTTCCTCGGTAAAAATGAGGACCCAGATTGTTGGGGGCGATATGCTGATTCTGTAAACCGCTTAGAGAGGGCTGTAAAGCACTGTGAAGCGGTATATAAGTCTAAGTGCTATTGCTATTGCTATTGCTAAATAAGGATCAACGGTACATCTATTGTACCTATTGGACCTATTTCACTTGTGGCTACCTAGGGATTCTAGGCTGATCCCTTTTTTCACCACCACCCCCTCCAGGTTCTGCCATGCGCTCTCCCAACAGGAGGGACTTGAAATGTTTGCTCAGATTAGTTTGTTGGAATGGACTCATTCAACAGGTTTGTCTGATTGTGGCCATGGGGGCAGATGATTCCATTGTCCTTCAAGGCCATTCTTTATGCCTTCTACAGTTCCAATCACATATATATAAAAATTCTACTGGGTACATGGCTAGAGGAGAAACCTGTATGGGATTTCATAATTTAGTATTCAGAATAGCAAGAGGATAAGGTGAAATGTGGCAAGGGATAAATGAAACATGGAAAATTGTACAGGGAATACCCTTGGCTTTTTTTTTTCCTGATTAACCTTAATTAATAAGGTTTTGAATTTTAAATACTAAAATAATATCAGCAGGAAGCTAGCAATACAACAGTTTCAGCCTGCATTTGGTATATCAGTCTGAGAAGCAGTTCTGAATAAAGCTCCTTGGTGTGTCATGTGAGCTGATAAAACTCGAGGGCTAATTATTCGAGAGGCTACGTGCAGCGATTTAAACTGACAAGATCTTTTTTCCTCTCAATTCTTTAGCAAGAACATCTTCACAGTTTGAAAGAGCTGACGTTGCTGGTAGTTGTTCCTGTAGAGAAGAAATGCCTCCCAACTCCTTATCTGAAAGAGCAATAACAAAAGACAAGAGTGGTAAAATCAAAAAGAAAAGTTTTTGCATGTCAAATGAGCAGACACCAAGTCCTCCTCAACTGGCTGCCAGCAAATCTTTCCCAGCAATGGAGTTAGTTAAAGAAAACAATGTGTCTCAAGGCGTGCATGATGCATCACCAGTTATTCCAGAATATTCTTTGGTACTACTACTACTACTACATATTATTACTACTACCGCTGTTTTAGCTTGGGAGGGATTTGTCTCATTATTTATTGAACTATTTTTAGAGTGCCAGTCAGAATCATTTCTGGTTGTATGGTACACTGTACTTTCAGGCTGTCACTCAAATTGAAATCCCTTATGTGTTGGCAGAATTCTTAAATCCATGAGATCTATGAAGTAGAGGGAGGGAGGAGAGGTTACAGAGAACAAAACATAATCCAAAATTTCGGAAGAAATCTTATATGCGAGGGGAAGCAAGGCTACTAAGATACATGTTGTCTCTATCTTCATGATTATTGATAGCATTTCCTGCCCTTTATCCCTTTGCTTTAGCTTCTTTCAGGGGACAATCACACACTGACTTTCTAAGACAGAGGTTTCCAACCTTGGCAACTTTAAGACTTGTGGACTTCAACTCCCAGAATTCCTCAGCCAGCTTTGTAAAGCTGGCTGAAGAATTCTGGGAGTTGAAGTCCACAAGTCTTAAAGTTGCCAAGGTTGGAGACCCCTGTTCTAAGAGGTTCCCAAAGCGCCTACAATAAATAAATAAATCTGTTTACTTGGCATGCACAGAAACCACATTCCAGGGTTGTTCTGTGAAGATTTTACAATAGGAAATCTTCAGCAGTCAGGAATGGGAATGGAGCTGCCCTTCATGCTTCCAATTTCCCCTTCTTTAATTATTCTGAGAAGAGAAAATTCCACATTATTATTGGTTGGTGCTGAGGAGGAAGGGAGACCGATGTGTTTCCTCCTGTGTCCCACTTGTTTACACAGTGACACTTTGAAAAGATCTTTGGTGTTCCTGCAGATGGTTTTCTTTAGGTGATTTATTCAGCAAGTACATAGATGTGTCTAGGATGATTCTTTGAACATTAAGATGCAGCTGACACAGATGTATGAATCTTTACTGGGTTGACAATTGTGTTCTTGTAAAAAATCCTCCTTAAGGTCACACAGGCCAATCCAGAGCCATCACTACACTTTCCCATAGCTACACTTTAGATGTCTGTCTTAAGGGACATCTGACCTTTAACGGACTTTTCTGACCTTGAAATGACTTTTTTTTTTCACTTCTAAAAAACTCACCCTAAGTCCATTTCATTATCCCTTCCCTTCAAAATATTCAGAACTGCCTATTTAGAGAGTAAAATGGGCTTATTTGGATCAGGAAAAATTGAACACCCCCTACACACATACAGTTATTTTTTCCTCATACATTAGTCACACAACTCTTTATCAAGTATGTAACATTTACATACTGTCTCTTATATACAATTTATTTAGTTCACTGTCTTGCTTTATTTTTTTCTTGTCTTTTGAACTCCGCTTCCCACACTGCCATCCTTCATTGGGCTACCACTTTTCCATTTTTTTTTCTTTAATAATATTTGATATCAGTGGAAGCTTAAATGATAAAAGTGTACTGAGGAGGATATGGGCTTAGAGAATAGATCAGTGATTCTTGACTCTAAATAGTTAATTACATTCATTTAAATATATTTATGCATTAATGATTCCCATTTGAAACTCATGATATTGTGAGAAAATATTAGATTTCACCTGGCTGTTTTTAACATTTTACAAACTTAATTTTCTTATGCTGTATCCCTTAATTGTTTTATAATAGCCTCAAAGAAGATTTGTATTGCTTGACTATGTCAAATATTTAATATAACACTGGCCTTAAGCATCCACTTAATGTTCCTCCTTTAAATGTAATTTTTTTTTAAAAAAAGAAACCATATTAGAGCTGTCTGCTGACCCTGTACGTGTGTGTAAAATTTGCTTCCAGCATTTGCACTGACAAATGAGGCCATTTGGTTTATTGGACAGCAGCATCTACATTTGTTGTTTCTAGTTGTACTATAGCTATGTGTATTTTATTTTATACATCATTTTATTCCTGTGGAACCGAGCAAATTTCAGTATATGCAAATCCACTTACATTTCCCATGCTGCATGAAGAAATCCAAAATAATGCACATGGATAACTTCAGCATTTTAATTCACTTTATAGTATTAAATAAATACTATAACTTTAGTATTTATTTTTAAATATAGTCATGTCTGCATACCATATTGTTTCTATATAGAGATGGGGCTTAATCAGAGATGATATTCTGGTTCAGACTGGTTCGGGCGAACCAGTAGCGGCGACTGTGGGTGGGTGGGCCCGCCCACCCGCCCGGACGTAATGCCATCCTATTTAGCCACATTTTCGAGGCTGGGCACATGCGCAGAAGGTGCGCACGCATGTAAAGCGTATGCGCGGGAGACTGTGTGCATGTACGGAGGTGCACACTCACATTTGCGAACCGGTAGGGAAGGTAAGCCCACCCCTGGGCTTAATGAAAGTTTAGTAAAACAAGAATTGACTGCAAAAAGATTTGATTAATATTTGGCAATCTAGAAACAATAACAATAGCACTTAGACTTATATACCGCTTCACAGTGCTTTACAGCCCTCTCTAAGCGGTTTTACAGAGTCGTCATATTGTCCCCAACAGTCTGGTTCCTCCGCATGTAAGAAACCTAATTCTGAGTAGGCAAGACAGGACAGCAATGTCACTACTATATTCATACTGAATGCATTATACTTACGTTGGTTTCCTAATATTCTACTTTCTCTTCTGGGCAAGGTGATGAGCTGTCCTGGTACTTTTGGGGAAATCTCTGGGTATAGGACATAGCTCAACTAAAACAAAACAAAAACATCACCACCACCCCTAAGAAAAAAACCTAATACCAGCAGCAAAACTCAATCTATAATTTCATTGCTTACCTGGAACCTTAAGGAGAGACAATAAATGATGATAGTCCTAATTATTCTGCCTATGTCAAGTTACTCTGGATTTTAGATGTTTTAAATGGATTATTCTATACATGAGCTCATGTGGAGGAATTCAAGACAAGACTTAGTGTTATTTTTCTCGTCTTTTTCTTTTATTGTCATTCTAGTTGTCACAGGTAGCCCTAAGAGAGAAACCTGTTTGTAACCCATATCAAGGACTTGAAGAATTTTTTACAATGGGTACAAATTGTCTGCAACTTAAGATGGAATCCATTCCTTCATCATACAAGGCCCGAGATTCTCCAAAGAAAATCATTTCATTTTCAGGTAGTCATGCATAAGAACATTTCTCTATTGGTGTTTCTGCTTATTGAGAACATTTTCAATGCATGGTGGTTTCTCTTTCATTTTTAAATTAAACAATTTTGTCTGTATGTGTCAGAACCGTAGCATTATGCACAAGCAAATTTTGGCTTCAATTGGTATAAATGTTACACCTAAAAGACACAGAAAAATTGCACCATTTTTTAAAAAATGGCATTCTTTTATGCTATATGTAACTACTAAGCAATGTCACATTACACTTATTGTGGGAAATATAATTATGTAAGTATTTGCTTTTTTTATTTCTTCAAGCTATGGTTGAGGGAACTTGATTGCCTCTTTATCAAGAGAGCTCTTTTGGAAAACATTAATTAATCATGTAGAGATAACTTGCTTAATAAACAACCTAGTCATTAATGAAAAAGCTACATATTGTCTTAAAACAGTTTTACATTTTACTTTTGTTGGCTGGTAAAGTAAATGTTTTGAGTTCATCTTCCCAGATCATTCAGGTTTTAACCTTGGAATGTTTATCATCTTGGGGTTGCAGCTGGGGTCAAGCTTACTTTCCACAAAATCTGTCCAGAGAAAAGGCTATGAATTAAAGGTCTTTCAAAGGTTCCAGTTAGTGACACAGTATGACAGCAAGACAGTGTCAGCTCAAGTCTCAAGAGCTTTCACTGAAATTCATTTTCAACTCAAGGTGAAACACAATAAAAGACAGGCACATACCGTGTTTCCCTGAAAATAAGACCCTGTCTTATATTTTTTTGAACCCTGAAATAAGCGCTTGGCCTTATTGCCATAAACTCAAAAGCCCGATTGGGCTTATTATCAGGGGATGTCTTATTTTGGGGGAAACATGGTAATAAAATAAGTGTAAAAATATTTTTTTAAAAAAAAATCAAGGAAATGATAAAGCAATTAGCAGCTAACATTTAATGGCACGATGGAGGATCCAGGTATTTTCTAATATCTATAGCTATTTATAAGAATGTTTTAGAGGTTTCTGAAAAATGGTTACCACCAAAAAAGAAGACAGCCTCCTGGTTGCAATGACAAATAGAAATATTAACAATTGGAAGAATTAAACATGATTGCCATTGGGTGTACAATGGACATTTTAATGGCACATGTGAAAGTCTGAACAGAAACAAGTTTACCTTTCATATGGTATCTATGTTACTTATTGCCCTAATAGTTCCCCACTTCAGGCCAAAGTAAATAGAGTCCTATGTGGACACTATTACCCACACTTTAGTTTCATACAGACAGAGGTACAGAACTAATGTAGCATAGCGTAACATATGAATTGCTATCCATAAAGGCTTTTCCTTAAACTCTGTCAGTCCTTGCTTCTTGTTGTAGTTCCATGTACTAATGGCCTATTGTTCTAGAAAGCTACCTAACTTCAGAATGAAATATTCAATGGTTGCCAGAGAAAATAAAACAAATAGGCAGAGAGAAATTCAGATCGTGGGTTTAAATTCAGAATAAGTCTGTTTGGACTTTTCTCTTACTAACTATGCTAAATAGAAAGTAATGATGTAAATATTTGCATTCACTTTATTTTGCGGCTATGAGCTGATGAGAGCTTTTATTTG
This sequence comes from Thermophis baileyi, assembly GCA_003457575.1. Lineage (NCBI taxonomy): Eukaryota > Metazoa > Chordata > Lepidosauria > Squamata > Dipsadidae > Thermophis > Thermophis baileyi. The sequence continues at coordinate 2,739,814 of QLTV01001804.1, read as the reverse complement.
ATCTGCCTACTTTTACTATGTAGTATATCTATACATTGATTATTTTTAATTAGATCTCCATATTAGCAACAGCTCATTATAGTTTTTTAGACAAATTGATGGATGTAAGTCTGTATTTAATTTAATAATCCTATGATGCCTTTCACTTTTCCTTTTTTCAGTGTTTATTACAGAAAGAAAATGAGCCTGAATCAAGACATTGCCTTTAATAGTTTGTTTTATTAAAATTTGCCCTTGCCAATTTAAACTGGCTGCTACCAATTAATCAACTTGAAGATCTAGATGAATGATTTAATTAATGCAAGCTTGATCTTCTAACCAATTTTTTTTCTGTTGTTTGGTACATAAGTTTCCCATCTTTGCTTTCTCACAGAATAGACTACAGATTTACTGTTTGCATGCTTTTTACAGCAATTGGGTAGGAAGTAAGAAACTGAAAAATCTTCACCTGCTTATTTTCTCGAGGTCAGTTTGCTATTGAAAATGCAAGAGGAAGAAAAAGAGACAGAATTCTTTTAATATATTGTTCAAGTTCTGAGAAAGGGTAGTTGAAGATTTAAGTAGTTACTTAATGGTGCATGCATTTAAAGCAATGGCTGTTGACCAGTATAATTTTTTTTTAATATAAAATGTCTGATTGTCTTAATTGGATCTATTTTTTCATCTTCAGGACCTGAGCAGTGGACAATGCACTTGAGTCTAGGGGAATGTGCTGATGAATGTGTAGTACAAGAAATAATGAACAGTGAGCTTGGTAGACCAATAAGTAGACTGGGAAGGCAAACTCCACGTACTAGACTTTCTCAGCCAAACTTATCCATTGGTGAGTTCTTTCCAAAACTAATTGGGCACTGACAGCAGTAATTTAACCTCCCTGCATAATTCCTTCCCAACACTGTAACCAGCAAATGAAAATCAGTTGCAGTATTTCAATGCATTGAACATTATTATGTGTTTTACTCATTGACTGATGTTAGATATAGTGTGAAGAATTAAAGTCGGCAGTTGAGATTTTTTATGTACTGCGTCTATGATGGACAGTCATATATCATTTTCCCAAAAACTATTTTGTTGGTAATAGAACTGCTGCTGAATTGTCTTTTTTTAAAAAAAATCCTGTAATATTAATCTCCATAATTGCATTTCTGCATATTCATTCCCCTTTCTGGCCTTCTGCTTGATGTAGCATGTATAGAGCTAGGGTTTAATAAATGTTTTATTTATCTAGCTTACTATATAAGCAAGAAGCTCATTTGTGAATCGGGAGAAGAAGCAATATTTTTCATTCTTTGTTATTCAGGACTTACGAAATGATAAAATAATGTATACTAATAGCAAACCCATCCTCAAGGTTTAGATCTTCATGCAAACAGAATCTTTCAGAAAGAAGAGGGATAGTATTAGCAGACTCATAAAGGTTTGCAGAAATATAATATAACTAAAATTGCTCAAAGAATAGATTAATAACTACAGAATTCAGATTGACTTCTGTGGAGGAAAGACTGGAAAATAAAAAAGGGAATAAAATACCATATCCTGGGGGTGGGAAAGCATACAATCCATGTTAAAACAATCATGTCCCATGTACATTTTCTAATACCAATTATAGTTGAAATGTTATCATGGAAGGAAAAATATTATACAATAAGAAATCATAATTTTCCACTGTGTTTATTGTTACTTTAAACCAGTATTTGTCTCCTTGAAGATGTACGGACTCCAACTTCTACACATCTTCAAGCTGCCAAGATTGAGAAACACTGCCTTAAACAATCATGATCCACAATATGACACTTTACTCCCATACATACTAGTTCTCTCAATGCAGTGCTCAAAACAGATATATTTCTCTTTTTTTGTTTCAGGTAATGCTTCCTCAAGACCTTTTTCTGCAAATATTCCCCTTTGCAAAATTGTTAAACACCCTCCTCGCCCATCTTCAGTCATTGAGACAGGATCCAAACATTTAAATACACAACCTTTGTCTCAAGCTGCTTTTGAAATTTCAGAAATTTCAGGCATTGATGTCACTGAGAATGATGATCCTTCTTTAGAGTATTACACCAGTCAACAAACCCTAACAGATTTAGACCATGAATTAAAGAGTATTTCAGGTAATTGTGCCAGTTCATCAAAGTTGCTTAGCAAAACAATGTAATTTTGATAGCTTAAGTATCCTTGCACGGTGTGTATTTCCCCCCACATATTTGTGTGTTAATTTTTCTGAATTTTTGGATTACTCACAATGAAATGGCCAGAAAACAGAAACATTTGCAGTTTTATTTATTTTGCCCTATTATTGGCTAAAGAAGAGAAGACGTAAATAAGTAGTCAAGGTGTAGCATTCTTCTGTTTCTAATACTTGGAACATTCCTTTGGATATAAATGCAAAGCTTTATTGATCAAATTATAGTTCAGTTTGAATGAATTTATCCTAGGGATCATTTTCTCTTTTTTGTTGTTTTAAAAGAAGAAAAGTGATTTTAAAGGGAAAAGGTTGGGTTGGAAAGCCATTGATGGATGTTTGGGTATAGAAGGATTGGCTAACACAGTAGATTTGTTTAATGGGTCAGACGGTCATATGGTGAGTCTCATTTCCTTCCGCAGAAGGAAGATTTTGAACAAGAGTATTTTCTTCTTTTTTCAAAATGTGTAATATATTTTGTATGTAAGATAAACGTTGTCAGAGCTGGTTGTTTTTCCATATGCTTTGTAAATATTTCAGACATCTAAGAATTTCCATTGCATGTAATTTAAATATATATTTATATATCGAACATTTCAGATTCCTGGGAAAATCTCAATGGTTTAAACTGTGGAGACTTCAACAGACATTCAAAAATCACATATCGGGATTTGCATAACAACCATGAACTAAAAGACTGTAGTCAAGGTGATGCTGTAAGGTTAGTTAATCCTGACTTTTATTAAGCTTTGAGAACACTTCTCTGTACATCTCAGTATCCCTTGCTTTTTTGAATAAAGGCAATTTTCTTATGTAAAATATTCCTTGCAGTTCTTTGAATAATTTTCTGTAAACAATGCAGGTCTTTGTGATTGTTAGAAGAATGGTGCCTTCATGTAGCTTAATGTGTTTTTCCTAATTATTTGCTAATATAATTTGCTTCCCAATTATTAGCTCATTTGAAAAATGTTTAATTATACATGGTTTGAAAGCATTAGATTTTCTCTGTTTCTAATAATAATGGCATCTTCCCTCAAGTAAGAAGTCTGCAAGGATTTTTTTTCTTCATTTTTTCTCCTACTCCCTACCTATGTTATCTAGTTTAGCCTCTTCCACCAGGATCTCATCAGAGCTTCTTATAGTTTTAAGCTCAGTCTTACATCTGCATGAAAGCCCGAAGCTGCTTTTACTGCCTATTTGCATAGTAATAACACCCCATAACTTTCAGAAGACACAACAACTCTCTTAAACTTATTAGTTCTTTGTTCATTGCCTCAAAATTAAAAATCCCCTTAAAAATTTTATTTCTTTAGATTTGATTTTTCAGTGGCTGGATGGTATTGTTTAATATTCCTGCCGAAAACTGTTTCAGGTTTTATAAATGTCATTTAAAGTTCAATTTATTTGATTTTTTAATGGGAAATAGTAGAGAGGTCAGTGATGATATACAGTCAGGCCATTGGGGCAAGATCTATGAACAAAAGTTCAGAACCTAAATCAAGAGAATTGGAAGAAGCTCCCAAATACAGCAAGGTTGGCATATTACATTTTATTAAGGCATAGGACTATTTTAAGAGTGAGTGGTAGTCTGTGGGAATATTTCCTGTCCCACTGGCTACCGCACAAACCCCAAAAATAACTAAGCCCTTAGAAGTAGTCCAGGCAAGAAGCACCAACTATGAGTACTAATACTACCTTTGCTGTACATCTCTCCCACTTCACCTTTACCGTTCAAGAAACTAGGGAGGGTCCCTTCTGAGATGTTTGTTAGACCTCCATTGTTTCTGTGGCCTAAGCTGCCTCTTATCTAACTGTTGCTGAACCTGCTCTTCAAATGCTGTTGCTGCTCTGCTGCTGCTCCTGTCTCCCAATGACAATTGTCACAGACCATTACAACAGAGCTAACCTACACTTAATGGCAGGCGAGAGTTTTTTTTCTTCAAATGCTGAACAGATAGTCCTCAACCTACGACCACAATTGAGGCCAAAATTTATGTTGTTAAGTCAGAAATTTAAGTCAGCAAAAGTGAGTTTTGCTACATTTTACGACTTTTCTTGCCAAATATGTTAAGTGAATCACTGCAGTTGTTAAATTAGTAACACGGTTGTTAAATCAATCTGGTTTCCATTGATTTTCATGACCCTGTAACCATCATAAATGTGAGTCAGTTGTCAAGCTTCCAAATGTAAATCAGGTGACCATGGGGATGCTGCAACGGTCATGAGTGTGAAAAATGGTCATAAGTCACTTTTTTCAGTGCTGTAACTTCAAATGGTAACTTCAAACGGTCATTAAGTGAACTGTTGTAAGTCGAGGACTACCTGTTAATCTCTTTTTTCCATATCTTGTGTGGTTGTGACTGAACAGCTCAGCTGTCATTTCATAAATCCAGAGAACTGTGTTCAAAAATATTTAAAGCTTTACAAGATTTTCTTTTGCATAGTTTAGATCAGGGGTGTCAAACTCATGTCGTCATGTTGTTGTCACGTGACGTATTGCGACTTTTCCCCCTTCGCTAAAATGGGGGTGGGCATGGCCAGTGCGTGACGCATCCAGCCTGCGGGCCACGAGTTTGACACCCCTGCTTTAGATGAAGTAAATGCAAAGAAAACTGTACTGGGCACACCACCGATACAGAAGCCACACGGTATTGTGGACATTGGGTAACTACTCTGATGTCAGCTGAGTCTTTCAGCTGGTTACTTGCAATGATTTCTAGGTATTCTTTTTTAAATCCAACCAGTTTTTGAACAGTTTTAAGAGATATTTGGTGTTCCAGATCTTGCTTTGACTTCAATAGTTCTGATTATATGAGTCTATGAAGTAACCATTTTATTTGTTCAAGATTTAATTTGCTAGATGAAAGCATTTGGATATTTTTTTTATGCCTTCTGTTTTATAAAAGTAAATTGCCTTCCTTTGTACATGCTGATATGGCAGTCTGGTTGTTGAAAGGAGGCAGAACAACACGTGGAATTTTCTTCAACTGGTTAATTGTACAGCAGGCCTAATGAGTCAATCACTATTGCGGGCTTTATGTTTAGGTTTGCAGTATATAAATATAACTGAAAGGATGACTAAATGTCTGCACTATTCAGCGTCTTTATTGTAAATCTGTACACAACAGCATATACATAGTAAAAGTTAAACATATTTAAAGTTTTAGAAATATACTATGTTCATACCGTTCTCTGTTCACTTGGGGTTTCAGTGAAACAGCCAATTTGATTGGGAATGCCTAAGTATTGAGGCAGCTGTAACTTGACTCTCTTGTTCATTGCGGCTCTCATCCTTATAATTCCATCCCCATCTGCATGTGCTATTTTGAACTTTAAGAAAAAAACAATAACAGAATGTCCTTGATTTACAACCATTCATGTTGTAACTGTTTGAAGTTACAATGGCACTAAAAGACGTATGACTGTGTTTCACACTTAAGACTGTTGCAGCATCCCCATGGTCATGTGATCAAAGTTCAGTTGCTTGGCAACTGGCATGTATTGGTGACAGTTGCAGTGGGGGTCATGTGATCATCTTTTGCAACCTTCTGACAAGCAAAGTCAAAGTCAATGGAAAGCTAGATTCACTTAACAACCATGTTGCTTCAGTGAGTCACTTAACAACTGTGGCAAGAATGGTCATAAAATGGGGGCAAAGCTCACTTAACAACTGTCTTGCTTAGCAGTGGAATTGGAATTCAATTGTGGTTGTACATGGAGGACTATTTGTAGCTTTATCTGTTTTACAATTCATAGAATTGTAATGTAATATAGTTGGAACTCAGCTACCATTCAAAGAGGGAGCAAACAAAGATCATTTGATCAAACAAAGATCAAAGAGGGAGCATTTGCTAGACCTGCTGCCTTCTGAGCATACATAGCATGTTTTTCCAGTGGCAATATGGAATATTTCAAGTTTTCTTGGTAAGATCCAAGTGTTTCTACATAAGTGCCCAACAGAAGATATTCACCTATTTAGAAAAATTATAATTTCTTTTTTATTTTTTAGCCTCTATGACGAACATTATACAGACGATGAGGAAGACAAGATGGACAGACAACAGGTGATAGAATTGCAATGAAAAAAAGAAGCCAACCTCATATGATCATCTATTTCAGCCTTCTATCCAATCCAAAATGCTTGTCCCAAGTATGGTGGATGAACTAAACTCATAAGGAAGTAAATAAATAAATTAAATGCACATTGATACTAAAAGATAAATGAAGAACAATATAGTTGGGGTTTTCTTCCTGTCTTTTTCTGTAAGAGAATTTAATTTACATTTGCCTTATGTGTACCAATGAAGCAAGGAGTCAGCTTCATTCAGAATTGTTGTTTATAAAACTTTCTAGTTCTTCAAAACTCAATTTAAGGGTGAGTGACCAAGTCCTCCAAAACAGAACAGTTAACTAGTGCCCATCTTGACTAATGATTGTAGCTTACCTGGATATCCACAAAGGAAAGGACATTATGAATACTTCTCTTAGGTTCAGGATTTGCCATAGTTCTGCCTATTTGCCATCGTTCTGCCTATTCTGGAGACAGTGGCAGAATCTAGGACAGTGATGGTGAACCTGAGACACATGGGTCAAAGGTGTCACATCATGACATTTTGGGTAACATGCCAGTGTCCACCAAAACCCAACAGCTATTCTCGAAATCACAGCCTGTTTTCACATGATTTTTGGAGACTGCAAAGGCCAGGCAAAAATGGGGTATGCTCTCACATGGCCTCTGGAGCCTTCAAAAATTACATAAGAAAGGAACTTTCTGCTCCAGGAACGAAGGCCTCATGTAATCCGGAGCTGTCTCGGATAGGCTGAAGAGGCCTGTCAACAGAAAGAGGACACTGTCTGAAGGTAAGTGGCATGCGGTAGATTTTGGGGATCACAAATGTGATTGGTCTTGTTTTTTTTTTAAATAAATGAATATGTAAAGAATTTTTTTCTCTCTTTGTTAGGAGAAGGGTGTGTGTGACATGCTTGCAAAGTCAAGTTATGCATTTTCCAAATTTTTGACACGCCAAGCCCAAAAGGTTCACCATCACTGATGATGTAGGAACTGAATCAATTTATTACCAGTTTTGATATATTGTGAAAGTACAATAAAAATAGTTTCTTCTCCTGAAGCCTCTGCAGCAATTCTGGGCAGTTTTATCTCGCATTAATGGAAACACCTCATCCTGCTTTCTGAATTCTTTTTCTCCTTGTGTTCTATACATTTTAAGGGTGGTGGCTGGGAAGATTAATTTTGTTTTTTTAAAACAGTTAGTGGCATGGAAATGAGCTGGTATAAAAATCAGTATGATCTAACCAATATGGTGTATTTGTCTGGAATGAGAAAGTCCTAGTTTAAATTCTTGTTTAGCTGAGGTAAAATCATAGGAACTATACAACTTTCCCACCTTCTTAAGTCAGTGACTATGAAATGTTTTAAAATGTTGCAGAATGTTGCAAAACTTAACAGATTCAACACAATTGAAGGGTGGAGAATATGCAAATGCACTGGGTTCAACCAATTTCTCTTGGGAACCAAATACTTGGGAACAAAATATTTTCTCTTGGGAACTGAGGACATTCTCACACCTGGTCGGAGGAAGGCGGAGTGATGTCACCCGGCAACCAGACAGCACCGTGATTGGACTGATTGTTTTGAGAAAGTGACAAACTTAATTAGGTGAAAACCGCGGGAGCCTTTAGGGTCGTTTTCACCAGGTCTATGCCAATGTGATATATCCAATAAAGCTATTCTTTGAGGTATTTGCCTGCCTCGGAGTTTTGCTTGATGTGGGTCAATTACTTGGAACCCTGACATCACCTACATTTTACTATTTGGGAAGCAATACAATAGGGTTTTTAAGTCATAAACTACAAAGAGATAGTAGTCTGCATGCAAGTGGATTCTTATTTTCAGATGGTTAGTCTTTACACACTAGGTGTAGGCTACTGGTATGCAAGCAGCTAATTAGCAATAGCAATAGCACTTAGACTTATATACCGCTTTACAGTGCTTTACAGCCCTCTCTAAGCGGTTCACAGAGTCAGCATATTGGTCAACCATTGTGTGGGTTTCAGTTGCTGCATCTTTATAGTTACTGAAGCTAGAGTTTGCTGAGCATTCCCACTAGTGAAATGAGAGAATAACAAACCACCACAGTTCTACATATACGTATGTACTTAAAAGCTGCATGTTCTACATTTTTACAAATTCATGGATTAAAATCCCTACAAAAATGTGGCCTATTAAGAAGCCTTCTTTATCAACTCTAAGAGCCTCCCCCACATTTTAACTTCCAAATCTTTTTTTAAAGTGTACTGCTCTTTCGCTCACCTCTAATTTGTAATGTATGTTATCTCAAGACCTTCACTCAATAAGTTAAATAAGACCTCCATTGTGTCTTAAATTGCATGTTCGTTGTTTAAACAGGTTTTGTTGATGCCATTAGGATGAAAAGGTGAAAAATTAATTGCTGGTCCGATTTTATATAGTTACTACAGAATTAGGAGCTGCTTAATGTTTTTAACCAACACAATTCTTACTTTTTGTGGTTTTGGTGTACTATTTAGATCACTACTAACTTCAACTCTCTTACTGTTGTCAGGTTTCTTGTATTCCTTTCATTAGAGCCTGACTTCATTTAGATGGATCATTAAAGAAATTAATCATTGGTGTCACACAGTCTGACATGCAGTTTCTATTGACAAATGTTTATCTCTTGCAATAAAAAAAGCAACTTTTATTATCACAATTAGAATGTTTACAGAACCTAAATGAGAACAAATAACACTCTCAACTACTTCGTGAAATGGGTACAGGAAATAACTCTTCTCCTTTTTTTTATAGTATTAACCTTTCTCAGATTACTTTCCTTGGCTTTACTGTATTTTTCCACTTTCGTTGGAAATTCATTATTGCTCCTTATACAAACATCCCGCAGACCTATGCACACTTTGAGAATGAAATTTAACCAACAGAAAAAATTTCCTTGTGGATCAGGCCAAAGACCTATCTAGTGTAGCATTTAGTATTATAGAGTCAGCCAGATGCAAACTAGAAGCTTAAAGTGGGATATAAGGGTAATAATCCATTCAGCTATGTATACGGTAAGAATGAGTATGTAAGCCATACTGCCATTGATTCTAGTAGTTAGATGCAGCCATCAAAATATCCACTTAGTAAACACTAATAGTCAAATTTTCCTTAAATTTGTCTAATTCCATAGATACGTCCCCCTAGATGGCTATTTAAATTTATGGCCATCATCATACAGGATGGCAGTGAATTTAATAAAGTACCTACATGTTATACTTAGAAAAAAATATTGGCCCCATATTTTTTCCATATTTTACTTTAATAGCCTCACATTCTAATATAAGAAAGGAGAATAAGGCTTTTTTTACAACAATAGATTTCTTTCCCTTCTTTTCTTCGCTCCGAATCAAGAAGTTCCAAATATTAAACCTTCCAAACTTTCCAAATAACTATCCTCTAAGTAATTATTGCAGTCCTCTAAGTTTCTCACTGGAGAAGAGCCTAATGTTGGGAACGATTGAGGGCAAAAGAAGAAGGGGATGGCAGAGAATGAGGTGGCTGGATGGAGTCACTGAAGCAGTAGGCGTGAGCTTAAATGGACTCCGGGGGATGGTAGAGGACAGGAAGGCCTGGAGGAACCCATATTTTTTCCATATTTTACTTTAATAGCCTCACATTCTAATATAAGAAAGGAGAATAAGGCTTTTTTTACAACAATAGATTTCTTTCCCTTCTTTTCTTCGCTCCGAATCAAGAAGTTCCAAATATTAAACCTTCCAAACTTTCCAAATAACTATCCTCTAAGTAATTATTGCAGTAGAAGGAAGGACTCACTGGAGAAGAGCCTAATGCTGGGAACGATTGAGGGCAAAAGAAGAAGGGGATGGCAGAGAATGAGGTGGCTGGATGGAGTCACTGAAGCAGTAGGCGTGAGCTTAAATGGACTCTGGGGGATGGTAGAGGATAGAAAGGCCTGGAGCAATGTTGTCCATGGGGTCGCGATGGGTCAGACACGACTTCGCAACTAACAACAACAACAATTAAGTTTAATCCTTTTGCAGCATGTTTTTCAGCTTTACAGTAGCCTTTGTGAAATAATTCCCCATCTGATTTTACACCACATATTTATATAACTGCATCAATATATTGGCAGTTTATTTTTATTCCTTATCTAATAACTCCTTGCATGAAATTCACTTTTTTTTCCCAGCTATAACACACTGGGTTGTTATTTTCATTGAGTTATCCAACATGTCTCTAGCCTCCTTGTTTGGCTTCAGTTTCAAATATATTTTAAGATACACTTTTTATTGTTGGTCTTAATGCTTGTTGCAATCAGTTCCTCAGTGCCTACTAAATTGTTTGCTTTGAAAGGTTACCTAGTACTTCAGCCTTATTTTATACCATATTTCCTAGTCTTGCTTAGCACTGATCATTTGTTATACAGTATAATCAGGCATACATTGTTAGTTTCCTAAACACAGTTATAGCACATTATTAGCATTTGAACAATATCAGGGATAAGCAGATTATTAGATCCTGATGAGAATTATATCACACAAGGTGTGAAGATGAAGACTGTATATTTTAGACTATCTTTCTCCAAGCCCACCTCTTATATTGAATTTGTAGTTCTGGAATTCTTGAATTTATAGTCCAAAATATCTGGAACATAATTACCTAATTCCAAATGTTTCCTTGATTTCAACACTGCATTCAAAGAGGGCAGGGAAAGCAGCAACCTTAATAGCAATAGACCTATATACCGCTTCATAGGACTTTACAGCACTCTCTAAGCAGTTTACAGAGTCAGTATATTGCCTCCAATAGTCTGGGTCCTCATATTACTGACCTTGGAAGAAAGGAAGACTGAGTCAACCTTCAACTTGTCAGGATCAAACTCCTGGAAATGGGCAGAGTCAGCCTGCAATGCTGCAGTCTAACCATTGAACCAGTACAGCACATCTAGTTTACAGGATTTTGCTATAAAACAAAATTAACTTGGGTAGAAGTTGTACTGAGCATAGTACAATTCCATGTGTCCCAGCTCATAGATAAAAGTTTAATAATAATACTGGCTATTATTGAAAAAGCTGAGTAATTGGCTGGATCTAACTTGAGTAGGAAGACAATGGGTGGCTCAAAACTGGGAAGTTGAAACAAACATCTTTGAAGATGACATTAGCATAATATTTCTCAACCTTGACAACTTTAAAGTGTGTAGACTTCAACTCCCAGAATTTTCCGGCCAGCATGCTGGAAGAGGAATTCTCGGGATTGAAGTCCAGACACCTTAAAGTTGCCAAGGTTAAAAAACACTGCATTAGTATCTTCTGTTTTCCCTCTCCCCCAATACCAGTTTAGTCCTCTTTCTTTGCTATGCTATATTAACATGTGAAATAACGAATGAGGTGGGTATACAGTATATATTACAGGTTTTCTTGTTAACCAGTGACCATCTTCCCCTCTCCTGAAGATAGTAGAGGAGAGGATTTACAGCATTTTGAAATTTACCTGAAACAGCAAATTTTGGAAGTAGCATTCATTATTATTATTATTGCCAAGAACAGAAATGAGACAATTCTAGATAATGCTTGGATAGTTACAATTTGTTTTTGTTTAGTGTTTGAAAACACACAGAATGACATTTACTCCTTTGTAATCATAAAACCCACTTTCTGTTCTGATTAGACATGGCAGAAAACTATTAACTATGTGTGGAGATTAAGTATGTTAATTAGTAAAATGCTTCTTGCCTGCCTTCCAGAAAAAGTTCAGTTATATTCACTGAGGCATGTGAGAAAAGGCTTTCCATAGAAATAAAATGGCTTTCATACAATGAGGCATTTGCTTGTTAAAATAAACACAATATGATCACAGGTAATAATCTGGGATGCAAATGTATGGATGTAAATAATTTAATAATGACAGTAGCAGTGTACAGGAATATTTGCTCCTTAAATTAATGTTCCACCAGCCCTTAACTGCTTAATAACGTAAAGGTTTCTAACCAAGCTGATAATAGAAGAAATCTGTAAAATCTGGAGTGTTTTCCAGTAAAGGTTTTATGTTACATCACATATTTATTTTCATTTATTATTTAAGGTACTTTATTTGTTTATTTGACATTTTATAAATGGCCATTCCACTCTATGCTTGCAGGGATGTGCAACAAAAGTAAAAGGAAACGTAACACAAGGCAGGGATTAAAGCTTCAATTACAATCCAACTCACAAATTAAGGCAAATATACATGTTTCAGGATAATGTTTGCAGAATCCAATCCGGGTCAGTCACCGGGACCAGAGGTTTAGTCTTCTTAGCTTTTGGACTTGTGCTAGAGTCCATCCTCAGGGAACTTCTCTCTAGGACTCTGCTAGATAGAATAGCACTTAGACTTATATACCGCTTCATAGTGCTTTACAGCCCTCTCTAAGCGGTTCACAGAGTCAGCATATTGCCCCCAACAATCTGGGTCCTCATTTTACCCACCTCAGAAGGATGGAAGGCTGAGTCAACCTTGAGCCGGTGAGATTTGAACCACCGAACTGCAGCTAGCAGTCAGCTTGAAGTAGCCTGCAGTGCTGCACTCTAACCACTGCGCCACCTCGGCTCTGAAGATGGGCTCCAGGATGAGTCCAAAAGCTCAGAAGACTAAACCTCTGGTCTCATTGACCAACCCAGATTGGATCTTGCTACAATCAAACTGAGCACAGCATTAAATACCAGAAGCTCCATGAAATAAGATTGCCTTAAAAAGTATTTAAAAAACCAAGTCAAAGAATTCTATAATCAGGCTCCCCTGCCAGTGGAGCTGCAAGTTGGCCCATAGATGGACTACTAGATATAGAATTTGCCAAGGAATGCAAAATTCTCAGGAGGGAAGAAACAATTCTTGAGACATATCTTCAAGCTCTTTCAGTGTTTGATAATAAGCAGCATTCTGAATTGAGCTTTGAAGCAAACTAGAACCAAATTAACTATGGCAAGATTGGTGCAAAATGGTTTGCAAAATGCACATCAGATAATAATCTGGCGTGTTATCATGTTATAAGTTAGCTATAATTCTTGAACTTTTTCAGAAGGAAATACCACACTAGAACTGTTAAAGTAATCCAACTCTACTAAAACTACCTAAACTACCTACCTACTATCCTAAAAATCCTAGGATAGGTAGCAATGTAACAAATTGCAATTACATGAAATCCATCTATTATATACACAAACACGAATTAATGTGGAAACTTCTAATATTTAAAATGATGAAGATAAAAATGAATGAATTCTGTCCATTCTTTCAATCAACTAATCATCTCAATGTGATATTTAACACAGCACTGCCTGGGTGATACTAAAAAAAAATCATTACAATGATTCAGTTCTGGATGAGGGCTATCTATAAAGGGCTATCCCTTTTAGAAAAATGAAGTGCAGTTCCCTGCAAAAATGAAAGTAATAAAGAAGCCCATGTGTTGTATTGACTGTAGAGGCTAAGGCAGGGGTGTGAAACTCAAGGCCTGTGGGCCGGATCTGGCCTGTGTAGTGCTTAGATCTGGCCCACGGGGCTGCCCTGGAAACAGTGAAGGGCCAGCCTGTGGTGCCTCTGCCAGTGAAAATGGAGCTTGCGAGGGCCGCATGCAGCCCTCCCTGGTTCCATTTTCGGCTGTGATGGCCTCCTGCAGCCCTCTGCCAACGAAAACAGAGCCCGGAAGGGCCGCACATGGTTCTCCCGGGCTCCATTTTCACTGGCAGAGGGCTGCAGGATGTCCAGCTGGCCATGCCCACCCTGGCCACGCCCACCCTGGCCATGCCCACTCGACCTCCTGAGGTCAAACACAACCCTGATGCAGCCCTCAATGAAATTGAGTTTGACACCCCTGGGCTAAGGGGATATACTATCGGAGCCCAGTTGGCTACATCATCTTCCCTGGAAAATGAGCAAAGAGTTCAGTTCAGAACTGAAGAAGCTTCTAGGATGAGAAGCAAAATGTCTTCAATGAAACAAAGTCCAGTTGCCTTTTGAAAAAACACTTTTGGAATCTCCATAGACAGAAGTGAGTCCAAACATAAGTAAACACAAACACAGCCTTACTACTCCCAGTCCTGATGTAGAGAATTCTGAATCCATGAGGCAGTGTGGGTAACTACAAGTGAACAAAGTAAAAAAAAAAAATGCAGGGCAAAACTGAAGGTTTGCAAAGTCTAACTCCATAAGTCAGGGTATTAATTTCCAGCTGCAACTGAGTGTGATGTAATGCAGCCCTGACTATCCTTGGATATTTAAAGCCATTTCAGGGGAGATACTATCCATCAGAACAGTCCTTGAAAAAGCGTGGCATGTAGTCCCTGCCCTCTGATCTGCCTCTCGGTAGCCTTATAATCGGGACCATCTGCAGGAGACAAAAAAAATGGCATCAAAATGGCAGGTGTAAATAGCTCGATGAAATCCTGCTCTTATTGCGTGTGTGCAAAGTGTACCATGCATGTTAAAAAGATAGGATTTGATTTTGATTACTTCAATGTTGCCGGCCATTTTGATAGGGATGCACACTTGTACTATCATCAGCCCTACAAGTTTGTTTGAAATAGGTCACGCCACACAGATCTTATTGCTTCTTTTGACAGTGACTACATTAGTTGATTAAGTGGGTGTCTGCCCACAGATTGAATATCAGCCAGCAGCATGTTACAGCTGCCAAAAGACAGGGCAATCTGAGATCATAATAAATGATAGTTCCACTGTAGGCTGCATAGGTTAGATCAAGGGTCCCCAACCTTTTGGACCTCAGGGACCACCAAGGTCATAATTTTAAATGCCGCGGACCCTAATTCATAATTTTAAGTCCCGCAGACCACTAATATGAATTTTTTTAAAAAAGATAAATACATTTGTAAAATAATGATCAGAGAACTTCCATTTTATTAATATGAAATGCACCTATTTAATATAACAAAATTATAAATGCTTATTTAATTATAACAAAATCGTAAATGCTTATTTAATCATAACAAAATCTTTAAAGGTTGTTTTAATTGTAACAAAATTATTAAAGTTAGTGTAATTATGACAAAATAATTGAAGCTTATTTGACGGTAGCTTGCTGATGTTGTTCGGAAAGTCAGTCCCATATTCCAGAGCTGTAGCTGTAGTCCCTTCCCTCCCCTCTCCTCCCCTCTTTCCTTTCCTCTTCTTCCTTTCCTTTCTTTTCTTTTCCTTTCCTTTCCTTTCTTCTTCCCTTTCCCTCTTTT
>QLTV01001804.1:2711146-2724162 GCA_003457575.1 Thermophis baileyi | reverse complement strand
CCTTTCCTTTCCTTTCCTTTCCTTTCCTTTCCTTTCCTTCTTTCCTTTCTTTTCCTGCACCCGGGTGGAGGAGCTGCTCCGGGATGACCAAAGGGCAGGTCCTGTGACTACCACAGCTCTGGAATATGGGACCAGCCCATGGTGGGGCTGGAAATCTCCGCCATAGAGGGTGGCACATGCAATGTGCAACTTTGCACGTGGTGAAACGTGCAAAAAGGAGCGCAGCCCTCACTGGCCGGAACGAAATAATGGTGATGTTGTGGTGGGGGGGGGCACAAGCGGGCTGAAGCGGGGGTTGCGATGGCTTAAAGCTGCAGAGTGAAGCGCTACTTGCATTTGCGCAGCATCAGCATTCTGCCTCGGTATATTTGCGCCAGCTGGTGGAGCAAGGCAGCTCTCGTCTCCTGTCGCTTGGGACTCAGAGAGGTAAATGGCGACCGGTCTGGGGAGCAGCCGCAGTTTGCTGTCCATTGCGGACGCTAGCTTGGCCCCCTGCAAACTCTCGTCTCTCGAGGAGCGCTCGCTGAAGCGGCACAGGAAACTTCGGCCAGGCTCCTTGAGAGACGAGAGTTTGCAGGGGGCCGAGCTAGCATCCGCAATGGACAGCAAACTCCAGCTGCTCCAGACCGGATGCCGTTTACCGCTCCAAGTCCCAAACAACAGGAGATGAGGGCTACCTTGCATCACCGGCTGGCGCAAATATACTGAGGCGGAATGCTGATGCCGCGCAAATGCTGATTCCGCACTACAGCAGAGAGAAGCAGCCGGAGAGAATCTAGCAGGCACTTTCTCTCGGGCCTCCCACCCGGAGGCCTCGCAGAAGGAGAGATGTAGGCCCGAAAGGCAGCTGAACCTCCCCCCCCCGCCAGGCAGCCATTTGGCTGAGCGCGGCGAGGTTTTGGTCTTACCTTCCTGTTCCAGCTCATGTGGCTCACACCACTATACTCAAGGTGAGGTTTGCTCTCGGCCTTAAGAGTGGGGGCTGGCATGTGGGCAGGGTGATGTTAGGCAGTGCAGCCTTGTGTTCCCGCGTGCGGGCTGGATTAATTGCTCTCAGCCATATCCAGCCCAGGGGCCAAGATTTCTCCACGGACCACCAAAATTTTCTTGCGGACCAACAGTGGGTTGATGACCTGTGGGTTAGATCGTTGACCAATTGATGACCTGTGGGTTAGATCGTTCCTGGAATGTTGTGTCCAGTTTTGGTCGCTATGCTAGAAAAAGGATGCTGAGTGATTGGAAAGAGTGCAGAGAAGAGAAGGAAAAGATGGCAAATGGCAAGAAAAGAAGGATAACAGAAAACATGATAGCAGGCTTCCAACATAGGAAGTAGGCTATGGAATAAATTATCTCACCTGAGAATAAGACTAGAGCCAACAGATAGGCGCTTTATAGAGAGAGATCCAAATTCAAAATAAGAATGCTGCCATCCCCAGTAAAGTAAGCTGCTGATTGGTTTGATTGGCTTTGCATACCTTCCTTTCCTCAAGAAATGTTGAAATGATTCTTGTCTCATCTTTTTCATTTGCAAATGAAAGAGCTAACTGGAAGGGATAAATCAGGTCAACCATAGCAAAAGAAAAAACTTCTGCTTAGGGTCGCCCTACCCAGTGCTCTGGGAATTGCCACAATTCGTCCTATAACAACTGTATCTTACATAGTAAAGTAATACATCTTTTTTTTCCCTTGGAAAAAGCCAATGGAATAGGATGAATACATGTTACAATAGATGTTACAATAGATAGGAGTTGAATAGAATGAGAGAGTCGGGGGTTTTTCCCCCTCCTTTTGGCCACAAATACCAGAATGAAAGTCTCAGGACAGGAATGCTTAATGCTGTCCAACTTTAGAAAGTCTTTAGAATACCGTAGTGATAAAATATTTTTTTCAGGCTAGTACATTTTTTTAAAAAATACCCCTTTCATATCTAAATACTAAGATGGGGTAATAGGACAATTCCCACTTAAAAAAAAAATACAAGGTCATTGTCAAAAATATATATATATAATAACAATTTATTCACTTCATTAAAGCAAAATATACAAGTCATGATTACATATTATTTTTGTATTGATGTGCAATACCTTTGACAATTTAGCAGTGCAGAGATTTCAAAAGCCAACTTTATGCAATTCATTTTGCAGTGCAAATTAAAATTCTCTTAACTGTCTTAAGATAAGCATCACCAACTTACATTTCATGTGCTGGAAGAGATGGAGTCTGCTTTGCAAGTCAAAATAACTTTCCCATAGCATATTTTGCATGCTAAAATTTGTTCCTCTTGAATATGTTCGGAATACTATTTTTTGATAGCTTATGGTGATTTTATACTATATACCAATGTTTCTCAACTTAACAACTTTAAGATATGTGGACTTCTGCTCCCAGAGTTCCCCAGTCAATAAATGCATTTTAAAATTGTTAAGGTTTAGAAAAAACTTCTATACAACATACCTTTGAAACAGACACATGTTTCATTATATCAAAATGACTTCGTTAATACTTTCTTCTACCTAAAACCTCTCCATCTCCATGTTTTTAGCAAATTTAGAAATCCTCCAGATTTCCTGGTGGAAACATTTACAGTGTTAGTATATTTACCTTATCTATGGTGACCATCTGGAGTTATCCCTATTTAGCAATAGCAATAGCAATAGCACTTAGACTTATATACCGCTTCATAGTGCTTTACAGCCCTCTCTAAGCGGTTTACAGAGTTAGCATATTGCCCCCAACAATCTGGGTCCTCATTTTACCCACCTCGGAAGGATGGAAGGTTGAGTCAACCTTGAGCCGGTGAGATTTGAACCGCCGAACTGCAGCTAGCAGTCAGCTTGAAGTAGCCTGCAGTACTGCACTCTAACCACTGCGCCACCTCAGCTCTTTAAATTTCTCCATAATTAACAATATTGTTTTTGGCCTTCTATTTAATACAACAGTGATGAGAAAACTAGTATCTGGGTTCACCTAATAGGGCACCATTCACTGAAGTAGTATAATTTTGCTTAAATGATCACATGGAGGGAGATTCCAGAATGGAGCCTTCACTTCTACCTTACCATCCTCTCATTTATGAAAGTAGCTAAGCAAATCTCCAACATATTTTAAGAAGCTCAGAGGGAATCGTTGTTATGTCTTAGTATAAGTCAGGGGTGTCAAACTCACGTCGTCACAGTGACATCACATGATGTATCAGGACTTTTTCCCCTTCATTAAACTGGGCATGGGCATGGCCAGCGCATGATGCATCTGGCCCGGGGGCCGGGAGTTTGACAGCCTGGTATAAGTGGTAATGAAATAGGTTTCAGTAACAGGACTTGGTATGAAATGTAACATAATATAACATAATACAACAGAGTACAACGCAATTCAACCCAACACATAGACATACTGTATATACTGTACATCCACACACATATATAGTATGTACATGGATATAGGTAGTCCTAGACTTACAACCACAATAAGAACCAGAATTTCTGTTGCTAAGTAAGTGAAGTGAATCCGTTAAGTGAATCTCGCCTGATTTTATGACCTTTTTGCCACAGTTGTTAAGCAAATCACTGCAGTTATTAAATGAATCACATAGTCATTAAGCGAATCAGACTTCCCCCCATTGACTTTGCTTATTGGAAACTGGTTGGGAAGGTCATAAATGATGATCACATAACCCCAGGATGCTGTGACCATCATAAATACATGCCAGTTCCACTTGACTTTTGATCATGTGAACATGGGGATTCTGTGTGATTGTGTGATGACCGGTCATAAGTCACTTTTTTAACTTTGAATGATTGCTAAACAAATGGTTGTAAGTCAAGGACTAGCTACACACACACACACACACACACACATACACACACTCATAAACTCATATAGTCAAACAGTATTTGTATAGTATTTTGGCTCACAAATGGATCTGTAAGTCGTAGTTTCATGGGATTTCTTTTAATTCACTCTACTGGTCATTTGTTTGATTAATACCTTATTATTAATGGAAAATTGAAAGCATGCTTCAGATGAAAGCCTCTCCTAGCTAGGCATAGGGTTTTCAAAGCAAGCTTTACAAGTAAAAAATGTATAATCTCACACTGGTGGTTCCACTGGGATTTTGCTGTAGTTCCAAAAGAAAAGATTAGAAGAATAGAAGACTGCCAAGAGAGCATGTATGGATGACATAGTGAAAAAGGACCTTGTAAATAAGCTTCAAGCTATGGAGGTATTTGAGAATTAAAACACCACATGAGAAACCCTGTGTCCCATTGAACACATAATAACCTCACATTGTGATATACCTTGCACTTCAGGTCCCTGCAGAACCCTTGAAAGTCAGGTTCAGGCAAAACAAATCAGTAATCTCTGACAACAAAAAGCAATAGAACCTCATGGCATGTTAAAAACTAACAAGGTTATTATGAAATGTATTTACAGTATTGTTTAGATGTTAGATTTATAGCCTGATTTTTCTTCCAGGAACCTTAGGCAGCTTAGATCAACCTCTCCCTTGTTTCTATTCTCATAGCAATAGTTTTCTCAGTTGGGCTTAGAGAGCGACTAATCCAAAGTTACCCAGTGACCTTTCCTGGTTGAGGATAGATTTGGACCCAGGATTTTCCAGTCTTAGACCAACAGTTCAATTACTAGGCTGCAGAGGGTCAATAAACCTTGTCAAGAATTAAGTTTACTCTTACATTTTGTTAGACGGTTCGTTCCAAGTCAAGATAAGAACAAAAAATTAGGGAACACAGGTAGTTACTGCAAGCAGAGATGAAGTTTATTCCAAGAGCACAACACAAGCTGACCAGAGGTGGCCACCCTAGCCCTCCTCTGCAAGCCCATTGTATATAGGAAAACCTTATGTCTGTGGAGATTCTCAGTCATCCATGGTTGTCCCAAAGATGCTTTTGCAAGAGGCAACTGGACTTTCTTTGTTTTTCCTTCAGAAGAAGTTTCACTTCTTGGATGAGAAGAAGAAGGTTCTTCTTGGATGACAAACGAAACATCTTCATGGAAAAACAAAGAAAGTCCAGTTGCCTCTTGAAAAAGCATCTTTAGGAAAACTTTGTTTATTCCCTAAGGTGCAGCCCTTTAAGAATCCTTAGAAAGTGTAATTGATCAGTTCTCCAAAAGGGGGCATTCTAAGGTCAGGTATCCTGCTGAGTTATAGCCCTCCCCCCTTCATTTCCTGCTCAATTAGCATTATAGATAGAAGTAGTAGTCTCATAGAGGAAAGGATCTTTATTTGAATGAGCTGCCATCTTTGGCCAATTTTAACCTCTTTGTCAAGTTTGTTATCTTTATTTTAAATATAAATTCCTAACCTTTTCCCCTGGAAATAGCAAGAAGAATTGAATGAGAGAAACAGAGGGAAGATTGGATGGCAGGGAGGATTTATTTCCTATGGTTTGTACAAGGCTTTTTGTTATTCTTCTGTAGCAAACTAGCACAAGAGTTCTCTGGAATCTTAGAACTCTTTGTATCAGAGGCGGGTTCCTACCGGTTCTATCCGTTAGTAACTTGGTGATGACATCATGGAGCCGGTTCTGTCGGTGTCTCCATGGGTGCCGCCATCTTGGATTTTGCTTCTGCACATGCGCAGAAGCTAATTTTTGATTGCTGCGGGCGCGCGTGCACGGTGCGACCTTGAGTGAACCGGCAGCAAAAGGATCCAGAACCCACCCCTGCTTTGTATCCTTAGCTGTTCAGTAGTGGGTTTGCTACATTAACAACATTCCAAAATTAAATACAAAAATGTTCCTGTCTAACTTTTGCATGCTGTATAGTAGGATTGAATACAACTCAGCTGTATTCTGATACAACTGTATACAACTGTATACAACTGTACCGTTTTGCTTACTATGCAGCAAAGACAGGATTTTGCCAAAAGGCTAAAAGTCCAGGTGAGTTTAATTTTCAAAGAAGAGATAGTATCCTTAGCAGGAAACAGGTGTTTCCCCTCTTCTTTTATATCCTGATCAAGCAGAATTAAAGAATCTAAAGATCACTTCTGCTGGATATCAAAGATGATTAGGAAACTGAAAAACGTCACAACATGCCAACCAAGGTTAGCCCTGCACAGAAGGAAAACAGCTGAGAGTTTGAGAATAACTTCAAAAGTGGCACCAAGGTTGGGTGAAGGAACATGTACCAATATGCCCAAGGGACAGAAAACATTTCTGTCTAAAAGGGGACTGTGACTTTGACTTAAAATCCTTGAAATACACATGCATGAAGAGAGTTGCATTGTTAATGCTCAGCTGCATGAGAATGCATATGATGCAAATGTGCATGTGATGCAAATGTGCAATTTTTTTTTTTTTTGGAGTAAATGATTTTTTTCCAATTTGAATGAACTTTGTATTTTGGAAAATTTGGACTTGTTTATCCTATGTAAGGCCATGGATCTATGAGAGACTTCAAAGCCCAAAGTCCAAAGCAATCTTATCCAACTATCTCTGGTTCCATGGTCTCAGTAAACAATGTTTATTTACTCTCAGTATATACTTTCACATTAAAACCCAGAATTAATTTTCAACTGAAAAGTTACTATACTCCTCCCACCCATATCGGCCACCTAGAAAAGATAAATTTATTTATTTGCTGTACATGGCTACCTATCTTGTAAAATACAACTCTAGGTTTCTCACAACGCCAGTGGAAATAGAAAAAAAAAATAGGGGGAAAATGGGGAAAAGATAAGTAGCATAGCAGAAAGAAATAGAAATAGAATAAAAAAAATGCAAGTGAAAAACTGATAGAGAACAGAATAGAAAAAAAAATACACTGTTCGTATCAACATCAGAAAAGAATACCAGATATAACCTTCCTTTCCCCCCAACAATATATGTGCAAAGTCAGAGATCAACACAGGATGTTATAATATATAGCGAGTCAAAGTTAGGCCAAATTATGTGTATTATCTAATAGTTTGAGGGGCCCCAACTTGTTAAATGAGGCAAAGTCCCATAATTATTAGCTAGCATCATCTTTGACTATTATGAGATAAACTAGCGTTTCTTTTGATGTAAATACAGAGACATGGGAAAATCTAGATTGTTCAACATTCCTAATTTCTTACATTTGTGTAAAAAAGGATTTTCTACATTTACCTGCAATATTTTGCTCTCAGTCTCTTTTTACCCTTCTATCTGTTATTTCTATTAATTTTCCTATTTATCAGTCTGCCACTCTATTTATCTGGACAAAATGTGTCTTGTGTTCATTTTGTTGAAGATACAGAGGTTGGTTGTTGTTTTTTTGTTTTTTTTTGTCCACTTCACATCTTTGGAAGACAGATTCTTTCTCACAGATGTGGAATCTTTGATGTCATGCTATTTAATCTGCCCATTAACATATGAGTAGGTAAATGTATCCCAGCAGGGATGGAAGAGGTTGTGAATGGAATAGGATGGAAAAATGGAAGTTTTGAAAAGAGGCTTTCACACTTGCTATTTGCATTTGTCATAAAACTAAATGCTTATGTCAAGACACCATATAATTTCTGTTCTCTAGCCTTCAGTCACGAACTCCTCCTTTGCACTAACTACTGAAAGTAATTCCTAAGTAGCCTACATTCGTCATCTACGAAGAAGGACCCTTCTTGTTAGCATTGAAGTAAGGTTCACCTGGTTTCTCTACATGGTCTTTTGTTGTTGCTAGCCAAGGAAAG
Source organism: Thermophis baileyi (assembly GCA_003457575.1). NCBI lineage: Eukaryota > Metazoa > Chordata > Lepidosauria > Squamata > Dipsadidae > Thermophis > Thermophis baileyi. The sequence continues at coordinate 2,716,493 of QLTV01001804.1, read as the reverse complement.
GTCAATATCTTTTCTAAATAACCTTTAGTAATTTTGCAACCTAGTCCTAGTCATATGTAACTGAGGAATGCTTGAAGTTGCTATTCTAGGAAAGTATTTTGTACAGAGTCTGTTAATAAAGCTTCAGAAATATCAGAAAAAATTATCTATCAGTTGGTCCATTGATCCATATAGTTCAGTTTAGCTGACTCTAACTGACCATGATTCCTGTTTAAGGTTTCAAGCTGATTGTTGGTCTGGCCCTATTTGACTGCTCCAGAGACACTAAGGATTGAATTCGGGACCTTTTGTAGACTAAGTCCATGCTTTGAATGAGTCTTGATATTTCAGGCATCTAACTAAAATCCTTTGAATGGGTCTTTACTGGATTAGGACCTCGGTGATTGGTCTTGGAATTTTGGGTATCCAAACCAGTTCTAGAGATGCCAAATTTTTGAAAACAAATTCTCCCGTGGAACTTTGCAGATGCAAAAAAGATATACTGTAACTTTATAGCAAATTCCCAGGTTACTACAGACTGCATGCAGACTGCTGATATTTCAGTTACACTGAATTTTTCAGTTACACTGGGCAATTACAGGTAACATGTCAAAAAAGGGCAAAAGACTTTATACAAGCAATGCATATATAAGCTCACTTTTGAAATGATACTGTCCAAAATATTGTTTGACTGTTTCTAATCTATTCAATAACTGAAGTTATCTAATGAATTTGGATTTAAGTGGAAACTTAGATACTGTGAAGAAAGGTGGCAGAATTAAGAACAATTTCTGTGTCAGCGTTCCAGTAAACACCCCCAACGAAATAAAGCTCCAAGGCTACAAGTTCCTCGAAGTTCCAATTTATTAGAGATGTCATGTTGGCACATCTGGGGAAACCCAAATCTGAAAGCTTCCAGGGTTTCCCCACCCAGTTGAAAGTTCACAACCATGCCCCACACCCACAAGCTGACCACGTGGTCCAATCAAATCTTCACGCTCAACTAGATACTGTCTCCACGCAGGTGCAGGCACATTCGTCCTTGAGTAAGGAATTTTGTTATGACTAAGTTCCTACTGCTCCAACAAAAAAACCCCTCCCTTGACTAAGGCGTCTGCATGAATATCCCAACTTTTCACCCAAGTAGCTTCAGACAAGGGGTATCCCTTCCAATGCACTAAATATTGCAAGCGTCCTCTTTGCAGTCTGGAGTCCAAATTTTTTTCACCTCATAATGAGTCTCACCCTGCACCACAATTGGCTTTGGGGAAGCAGCAGGATGAGGTCTCAGTCTAGATCCCACAGCAGGCTTTAATAGGCTGCAATGGAAAACAGGATGAATTTTTCCCAGTATATGTGGGAGATTTAACTGTACGGTTACTGGGTTAATCACTTTCATTATGGGGAAGGGACCTAAATACTTCGGCCCTAACTTTTTACTTTTCAAACTGAAGCGTATGTATTTGGTGGAAAGGTACAAGCGATCTCCCACCCGGAAGGGGAGTTGGAGAGATTGGTGCTTGTCAGCTTGTTTTTTGTAGGCTTCAGCCACTTCAGTCAGGGCTTTTTTGGCATTCTCCCAACCTTTCTTCAATGACTCCATCCACTCATTTAGAGTCATGGAAGAAGGCTGTTCTCTCGGTAGTTCTGGCATAGGAACAAATTCCATGCCGCTCGTAATCTGAAAAGGCATCAGTCCCGTATTGCTGTGCACTGCATTATTGTAAGCCACTTCAGCGAAAGGAAGCAAGTCAGCCCAATTATCTTGTTGGTAATCCACATAACATCTGATGTATTGTTCCACCATGGCATTGTCCCATTCTGCGGTGGCCCGTTCCGTGGCCCTGTTGGTACTCAGATGGAAAGCCGAGCTAAGCCCCTGTGATGACCCAATGGATCTCAGGAACTCTCTCCAGAACTTAGCGGTGAACTGCACTCCTCGGTCAGAGATCACCCGCTGCGGAACTCCATGTAGCCGGTAGATTTGTTTGACGAACATCTTGGCCAACTTCTTGGCTGAGGGGAGCCCAGAACAAGGGATAATATGGGCCTGTTTAGTAAACAGGTCTATCACAGTCCAGATCACAGTGTTGCAACCACGTTCCGGGAGTTCTACTATAAAGTCCATAGCTATTTCCTCCCACGGCCGACTGGGCTCAGCTACTTGTTGAAGCAGACTGGGAGGCTTCCCCGGTCTTGTCTTACTTGTAGCACACGTGGCACAACTTTTTACATAGGCCTCCACATCAGATTTCATTTTTGGCCACCAAAACTGCCATCTAGTCAGATGAAGAGTCTTTAGAAATCCGAAGTGACCAGCCAATCGAGAATCAGGGCTACACTTGAGCACCAGAAGTCTCATGCTATTGGGGACGTAAATCTTCGAACCTTTCCAGGCTAGTCCATCCCGGATCATCAATGTATCTCGATTGTTGGCTAGCCATGGGTCGGTAGACAACGCTGCCTTCAAATCCTCAGTTAGCTTTCCATCAAAGGGGTCAGTCCGCCTGCTGGCCTGGCTCCTGGTAGTGACTTGTGCAGCACTCTGTGTGTCCTGGTGTGGACGACTTCCTCCCACTGGCTGTCATATTGGGGTTTCCTTGACAAGGCATCTGCAAGCAGGTTCTTCCCCCCTGGGATATATTTCAGCTTGAAATCAAATCGCTTGAAGTACTGAGCCCAGCGGACTTGTTTGGGGGAGAGCTTTCGTGGGGTCTTTAAGGCCTTGAGGTTCTTATGGTCAGACCAGACCTCGAAGGGGATCTAGGCTACTTCCAAAAAGTGTCACCATGATAGAAGAGCCCAACGAATGGCAAAGGCCTCCTTCTCCCATACTGCCCACCTCTGCTCGGTGTCCATGAGCTTTTTGGACACATATGCACAAGGCAGCAGCCGTCCCTGGAGAAGCACGGCTGCCACCGCCACGTCACTGGCATCAGCCTGGACGATGAACTGCCTGTCTGGGTCCTGGTGCTGAAGAATGGGTTCTTCTGCAAACAGCCGTTTTAGGCTTTCAAATGCTTTTTGACAGTTTAGTGTCCAGGCCAGGGGTTACGTTGGCCGTGGCTTCATGGGGGAGGACCCTGTCTTTAGCAGTTCCATAAGCGGCAGAACCACTTCTATGAAGGCTGGGATGAATTGCCGATAGAAGTTAGCGAAACCCAGGAAGCTCTGTAGTTGTTTCCGGGTGCGAGTGGGTTGCCAGTCAAGTATGGCTCGCACTTTCCCAGGATCCATTTCTATGCCTTCGTTTGACACTCGGTAGCCCAGGTAGTCAAGAGAAGTTTTGTGAAATTCACACTTGGACAGCTGTGCATAAAGCTTTGCGGCTAACAGTTTCTTCAGCACTTGTCGGACTAGTTTCACATGTTCTTCTAATGTTTCACTGAATATGAGATGTCGTTCAAGTAGACAAGGACCCCCTTATATAAGTGCTCATGCAGCACCTCATTTATCAACTGCATGAATACTGCGGGGGCTCCTTGGAGACCAAAGGGCATAACTTTGAATTGGAAGTTACCCAAAGGGCAGTTGAAAGCCATCTTCCACTCATCCCCCTCCCTTATGCACACCCAGTAATAGGCTTCTCTCCAGTCCAGCTTTGTGAACACCTTCCCTTTTGAAAGGTAGTTTAGCATGTCTTTCATGAGGGGAAGGGGGTAAGTGTTTTTCACGCACACGGCATTAATTCCACGAAAATCCCCCCATCCTTCTTCTCTTTAAATAGCACCGGGGTGGCTACTCTGGATTTTGCAGGTTGGATGAACCCCCGGTCCAGGTTGGTGTCGATGTACTTCCTCAGCTTGGCCATCTCTTTTGGGGTCGTCGAGTACATCTTTGGCTTAGGGAGTTTAGCCGCAGGTTCAATCTCAATCACAAAGTCGGTCTGGCGATGGGGGGGGGGCAGGATGTTGCATTCTTCCTCACTGAATGCTTCAGCCAGGTCCCTGTATTCCTTGGGGACCTGGGGAGTCTTGGGGACCTGGGGAGTCCCAGGCAGGACTTTGATGGCTGCCGTGACTGCCTCTCGTTGGGATGGGGGCCCCTGTGGGCTCACCTCGGTGAGTTCTGCCTCAGGTGGGATGGGTGGCAAGGGCCCCACACCTATCCGGGTTTTTCGGTAGCCGTCCTCCCATTTAATTGTTGGGGCTCACTTGTCAAGCCAGGCGAGCCCCAGAAGGATTGACTCTGCCATTTTGGGGGCGACCACAAACCGGATGAGTTCTGTGTGGATCCCCAGCTCCATTCTGACAAGCTCAGTGACTCGGGTAGCAGGGGTGCCACCTATTAAAGTCTCATCTACCTGCTCAAAGTGTATGGGGCGGTTTAAAAGGTGTGACCTTATGCCTAGCTGCTCAACAATGGAGGAGCTAATCAGGCATCGGGTGCAGCAGGTGTCTATTACTGCTGCTACCTCCCTTGCACCCCTGTCTCTGGCACTATCAGTTTGACCTTGACTGCAAATGGGCGGATGGTTCCACTTACCATCAGGTTGTCTTCACCACTGCTACCACTGGCCGGCCTGGGAAGGAGGTCTTTAGCCGAGGTCTCTTCACTCTCTTCGGGGGGGAAGGGAGGACCTCGACTGCCTGCTGGGTGAATCGGCTGGCATCTGGAGGCTTTCGTGGGGCCCTTCGGCCCCAGGCAGCTGTGGCAGGATGTTGCTGTGGAACCGGCGCAGGTGCTAGGCATTCGGAGGCCTGATGACCCCCTTGTCCACAATGATAGCATTTGATAGCCCCTGTAGGTTGAGCGGGGGGGGGCTCCGCAGGTTTAGCCAGAGAACGCCTGGCAAAGGTCCTCCTCGGGGACCTCTCAGTAGAGAGTCTGTGGCATTGGTGGACTTCTCTGTCCAGCGCTATTGACATGGTATACCAGTCTTGTAGCCACTCAGGCACCCCCTGATACCACAGGCTGCTCTGACCTCTGAATCAATGGCTTCTTTGAAATAGTGCAGAAGTATTAGTGCAGATAGACTCAAGATACAGAAGGATCTTGACAGACTTGAACATTGGGCGCTATCTAACAAAATGAAATTCAATGGTGAAAAAAGTAAGGTTCTACATTTAGGCAAGAAAAACAAAATGCACAGGTACAATATATGTGGTACCTTGCTCAATAGTAGTAACTGTGTGAAGGATCTTGGAGTCCTAGTGGACAACCATTTAAATATGAGCCAGCAGTGTGCAGGAGCTGCCAAAAAAGCCAACACAGTTCTAGGCTGCATTAACAGAGGGAGAGGATCAAGATCACGTGAAGTGTTAATACCACTTTATAATGCCTTGGTAAGGCCACAATTGGAATATTGCATCCAGTTTTGGTCGCCACGATGTAAAAAAGATGTTGAGACTCTGGAAAGAGTGCAGAG
>QLTV01001804.1:2693828-2710817 GCA_003457575.1 Thermophis baileyi | reverse complement strand
TCTTTAAAACAGTGCAGAAGTATTCTGTCCGGCCAATGCATTACGTTCCCTGCGACCCATCTAAAGTACCATACAAAGTCCTTTATTGGTCGGCTACCTTGCTTCATCACCTTTATTGTGGTTTCATTTTCATTGATTCGATCAGGGTCATCAAATCTGGCCCGGAGCAGCTCAACAAAGCCGCCGGCATCATCTAGCTCAACAGCCCCCTCATTGTGTAGCTGGGCCACCCATTCTGCTGCATCTCCTTCATTCATCCCATCTGCAATAGAAGATACCAAGTCGTGCTCTGTCTCATACTGTTCTCCATACTGATCTATGTGAGCCCAGACTCGACTGAGAAAGTACGCTAGCTTGGCAGTCTTGCCATCAAAGGTTGCCCTGAACCTAGGCGGCAGTGGCCTCGCCAGTGGAATCGCCATGGCGACCGGCTGTTGGGGCACTGCGGTGGGTGGTGGAGCAAGGGCCTGCTGGGGTGCTGCGGCGGGCGGTGCTGCTCGTTGCTGGAATGTGGCCGGTGTTAGAACCGGGGCTGGCTGTTGAGCTGCCATGGGGGGGGCTCCAGCTGGCTGCTGGCTCAGACCCCACTGCTGTGCCAGGAACATTGGGGCATATTGGGTCCATGGTGAACCCGAAAAAAACGGAGCAGGGGGTGCTGCCGTCCACTGGCACTGGATCCACCCATGGCCGGGATAAAATCCCCAGCCTGTGGAGATGCACTTCGCAGGGGGTGGCAGAGGGGCCAGTTGGTGAGGGGGGGCAACTGGCGGTTGTAGCTTACCCCATGCCAGCTGCGTCTGCTGTCCCCCTCCTGTTGCTTGACCTTGCTGTGCCGATCCAATTCCCCGATCACCCCTGGCTGAGTAGGAAGGTGCTGATGCCACATTAGTTCCACTGCCAAGTCCTGGATCAGGAAAAGTGAAGGTGGGTTGAGCTAAGCTCCATCTCACTCGTGGGGGCTGCACCAGCGGTGCATAACTTTCCACTTCAAGCTGCTCAAGCCACTCCGGGAGCCCGGACAAAGATTGGCTTCGAGATGGATGCAACAGGTTCCAGCCTTGGGGAGTTTCAGACCCCGTCGTCCCCACCTCTCTCCTTTCTGGCTCGTGGGGCGACTTCAGGGGGCTGGCGATGGGATGACACTCAGGCAGTCACTCTCCCGGTCCCATCTCTGAAGTTGGATCAGACTGGCAACTCTTCCAGGAATCCATCTCTTTGGGCCGAGCGCCTAGCCGTCTGGCCATCTCCGCAGCCTCAAGGGCTTGCACCATGTCTTCAGAAGGAGAATACCTGGTCTCGATAAGTTCTCCGGTATCTGCTCCCGCGGCCCCTCCTGCTATCTCCTCTCTCTCCTCCATCTTCGCTGATTCTTCACACTGCCTGGGTTTCAGGTCAGCGCTGGGGATCAGCACCCCAGACAGCCCCCTTTCGGGGTGCTGCTTAATTATCTAGAGATTCGGGTTAATATCAGCATTCCAGTAAACACCCCCAACGAAATAAAACTCCGAGGCTAAAAGTTCCTGAAAGTTGCAATTTATTAGAGATGTCATGTTGGCACATCTGGGGAAACCCGAATTTGAAAGCTTCCAGGGTTTCCCCACCCAGTTGAAAGTTCACAACCATGCCCCACACCCACAAGCTGACCACGTGGTCCAAAACTTCACGCTCAACTGGATACTGTCTCCACGCAGGTGCAGGCACATTCGTCCTTGAGTAAGGAATTTTGTTATGACTAAGTTCCTACTGCTCCAACAAAAAAACCCCTCCCAATTTCCCAGGCTAAAATATGTGGCAGTTGAAGCAAACAGAAATAATGGCTTCCAGAACTGACATTCTGCCTATGAAAGAAGACTAAAGCTGAATGCTCTTTAAGTGGTTTCTTCCCTTCCTTCCCTCTTATAGCACATAAGCACAGGCGTAATCACAACAAATATAAAGTTTATGGATGATTGCCTCTTTTGTGGTTTTGATTGTAACATTGGAACCAAAGTGCTGATCTCAAATTTGTAGCATTAGCGCCTCTGAAGAACTCTTAATAAGGTGGATTCAACAATTAGAGTAAATAATATTGTCTGGTAATGTGCTCAAAGCAGGATTATTAGATGAAGCGAAAGAAGAATATAGATTGTAAATTAGATCCTAGAAGACAATGGGTTATTCAAAAGTTTCCTTTGCTGCATTTGTTAAATATTTTTTAGCTTGACTGGCAAGTAGAGTTACTGGAAGTGCCCTTGCCATTGCATGAATCAATCAGATACATCCTTTAATGCACGGGTGTGCAACTCGATCGCGTCACATGACATCACGTGATGTATCGTGATGTTTTTTGCCTTTGCGGAGCCTGGGTAGGTGTGGCCTACGTGTGATGCATCCAGGCCATGGGCCACCAGTTTCACATTCCTGCTTTAATGTGTCTGGAAAAATCCCCATCTCTCTCTTTTGCAATATTCTACCCCCTTTTTTGTCCCTCCTCAGAGAATTTTTTCAAGACTTTAACAGATCTGTTTTGTACATCCAATAGGAAAAGGTTATCCAAATCATTATTCTGGTTTGATACTTCCTGTATATGTACTCTTTAAGAATCAAGACATCAATGTCAAGTTTTAAGACATTTGTATGTCTATTATCCTGTTCTTCTTTGTTCTTATAACTTGTCATATTTAAATTGACAGTCATATCATTTTCAATCTTATCCAGTTAGCTGGTTCTTATTCTGTGACATTATTAACACACCATCTATGTATGGTGTCAGACTTTCTTAAAATTAATTTCTATGTCCATTGTTCAAAAATAGCCTCCCAAACATCTACTGTAAAGTATTTTGTTCCAACAAGTGGTATTTAAGTATTTTCCTTTAATTGTAATCTTTATTTTCTTCAAATTCTCTCTGGTATCCAAGCAAAGTCCCATCCTATCATGTATTTTCCCCCCAAAGAATCCAAGCAACCACAATTTCCCATGGGAAGGATTTTTTATAATTACAAATTTTTATTCCAAATCCATCTGGACTTTTAGTCCATTTTTAACTTTCCAAACCCCCTTTTGCTGTTTTATTCCAAAAATATTTTTCTAAGTTCATTAACATTAAATTTAAAACATATTTAACACTTAGCTACTCAATTCATAAGGCTAGTGCAAAATGTTGGTTCACAAGGAGAGACTGTCCAGTGTGCTCATGGAAAATCTCAGAGATTTGAATAGCCAGGATCTGGCATCCAGCCACTGATCTCCACTGTAAATACCATCCTTCTTCAGCAGGGATGTCTAGCTCAATGTAGCACTCACCAAAAGTTGTCAAAAGTCTTCATATCTCAAGTATGTTTTATAGGCGGAAGATCCCTGTTTTAATCATTTAAATCTCCAGTTGAAGGATCTCAAATACAGCATGGGAATGTAAAATCAGTTTGTGATTTTGATTCTTGTCAGCTAGATACATCAATGGTAAGATAGTCCCAAAGGTGCTTTTTCTGGAAGTCCAGTTGCCTCTTGGAAAAGCACCTTTGGGACAACCATGACCTGGATGACTGAGAATCTCCATAGACATTTAACGATACACTTTGGGATGAACGCCCTTCAGATGGTGAGGGAATATGAACGGATTTCCAGAAAAATTGCAGAGTACAGGAACCATTTGTGCTTCAGTTTGAGATGCAGACAGGACAGACTCATCCCCAACAGCCTGCACCTGTGCTCAACAGTGAAGGGACACAGAGCAGAAAACATCATGCAGAAAGCACAGCTCCAACTCAATGAAATAAACGAGAAAGTCCAGTTGCCTCTTGAAAAAACACCTTTGGGACAATCATGACCTGGATGATTGAGAATCTCCATAGACAATGGTAAGATAGATGGCCCAGTGGTTTAACATCTTCTGAGATATTTCATATGATGCTATGTTATAGTATTCAGTATACATACTGAGAAATACATGATCCAGAGAGAACTTCAATGCAGCTAGAGCTTTGCTTGCTGTATGTCATAAAAGAGCAGCAGCCGTAGGAGACTTACAAAAGTAGCATTATGGTATGGTCCTACAAATTATATCTCTTTTATATATGCATGCAATGTTGCAACATGTATACAAAAGGGGCAATGCTTTCATTGCAAATGCTACAATGCTACTTTCATCATTCTTCCTCTCAGATGCCACTATGAAGGGCTTCTCATGGCTAATGAGGCCATCTCCCATGATGAACAACTGTATTGGAAGGGGGTCAATAGGCCATCAAGCTCTATCTGCTGCTCAGAAATCCAAATAGAACATCTGCAACAGATTGGCCATTTAATTCTTTAAAAAGTAGTAGATTCCTGTTGTGACCCAGCACGGCAAGCCCCCAGGAAAATGACACACACACACTGTTTGCAAAACAAATAAGACTTTACTACTAATAATGCAGCTTAGTAGTAAGTTAGCTAAAGTTTTTCCAACACAGTTCTTGTTGAGAATAAAAGAACACTTTGGCCAGGAGTCAAAAAACCAAAATGCAAACAGGACATTAAGTCCCGAATTATCTTCACTTACTGGAGTTGGCCAAGAGCCCGGACTGGAGTAATTCCAACTAAGATATCCAAAGTTCTGACATCAGCCAGGAAAATAATTGCGTTGTCTCCAGCGATGGTTTCAGCTTTTCTGAAACCATAAATAGTCTTAGGGCGTGGCCCATCAGCCTGCAGGTTTATAGGTGAGGAGACCTCCTCCTGCAGAGCCACTCTTGCCTGCTAGCTGCCCTGTGTGCCCTAGCATTAATCAGAGGCTCCTCCTCTCCACTGGAGTCACTCATCTCCTTCTGGGGAGGTGCAGAAGGCCCTGGGTGGTTATTGTCCTCTGGCACTGTGTCCTCCTCGGTCTCGGCCTCAGGCGCCGGAGATACAGGATGCTATTGCCACCCCATGGTCGGTCCTTGGTCTTCCGGATCCATGAGCAGCTGCGCGGGACTCGGGCAAGCCACAACAATTCCATTGACTATTGCCTAAATTAAAATATCGGCTGGATAAAGTTAAACAAACTGAACTCACATCCCCAAAGATGAAGGTTCGTATACTCTTAATATTTATTGAGGGAGGCTGGATTGTAAGAAGTTGAGCACAGTTTTAAAACTGGAGGAATAAATGTCGAAAACCTGCACTGTGCTGGGGACATACTCTGTGATTGCTGAAAGTGCATTAAGCACAGACTCTAGGAATGAAAGTCAAGGAGCACAGTTAAAAATGGGACTATAATGAAGTATTTAAAGCAGTCAAGAAATGTACTGCTAATTAGCATTTGGTAGGTAACAAAGAAGGCCTTGAAAGAAATAAAAATAGATGCTATTATGTGATTATACCAAAAAGATCAGAAATGTGCAGGTGATGGTTTTCTTTATATGACACTCTATGGAAACAAACATTCTTCTTGGAAAAAGCAGGATGAAAAGTACGTGCTTTTGATGCTTTTAAATTTTGGTATGGGAGAAGACTCTTGAGAATACCATAAACAGCCAAGAAAACAAAGAGTCCATAGAACAAAATAAATCCAGAATTTTTGCTTAAGGCCCAGATGACCAGGCTCAAATAGTTCACACAAATTAAGGAAATATCTAGCTCTCTTGAAAAGTCACTAATGGTGGTATGGCAGAATAACAGAGTTGAAAGGGACCTTGGAGATCTTCTAGTCCAATCCCCTGCTCAAGCAAGAACCCTTATATCATTAAAAATCTTCAGTATTGGAGCATCCACAACTTCTGGAGGCAAGTCATTTCACTGATTAATTGTTTTACCAGTCAGGAAATTCTTCCTAGGATGGTTATCTCCTTGATTAGTTTCCATCCATTGCTCCTTGTCCTTCCTTCAGGTGCTTTGGAGAATAGGTTGACCCCCTTCTTCGTGGCAGCCTCTCAAATACTGAAACGCTGCTATCATGTCACCCCTAGCCACCCTTTTTATTAAACTAGACATATCCAATTATGTCTAGATAGAAAAGAGGATGATCAGCAGTAGGGATAGACCTGTTACATGAGTGATGGGTGCCATGTTGGAACTTCTGAAGGGCCCAGTTTCATCCTGAATAAAGTCTACCTATACTGTCACTAAAACGTGACACAGGCTTGATGTATCAAGGTTATGCAGGCATAACACTAGCTCTTATGTGATTTTATTGCTCTAGCTTTTTCTTCTTTATATCTTCTTGCTAGCTTCCTTTTCTCTAGATGTCACTCTTGTACAGCTGATAGAAAATAGTTCCCTGAATGAAAATGTGCAATTTATCTGAACAGAAAGCAAGCAGCAAAGTGATTTAGTTGGCCATGGTTGTCATATCAACAATAAGGTTTCCCCAGCAACTGATGGAAGGAATTATTTTAAAGGTTTATTTACATATCATTTGTAAAAATGGACACTACAGAAAAATCAATATTCTTTTCTCCATATGGTTAAAAGAGTAATTAAAAGCAGCTTCTACTGCCATTTCTATGTTAATACTAATGATTCAAAATTAGTTTTGTTAGTGTAATTGACGGCAATGGAATTAATTAAGATTTGCTACTTACTCCAAAATGTTGCCATTTTATATCCCAATGATTTACATATTCCTAAAGTGTTAACTTGATTGCTGAGAGAGAGAGAGGGAGAGACAGAGCACATAAATTATTACTGTATGTTTATTTGACAGAATAAACCTTCAGCACTGCATTGAGTGGATTATATATGCAAATTTTGCCATGACTAAATTTAATCTATTTCCCACTCAGGGCTGAAACAGGATTTTCTGAACAGGGGATTCTAAATGTATCAAAGCCCATTTTGAAATTATTCCTATCTTAAATCTGAAACTGTTGACTGAGTTTCCACAATGATCTCATTTGCATCCTTGAAGTGGTGGCAGTTTCATGGCCACTGGTGAAATTGGATCATTGGATTATCACCTCAAAAAGACCTGCAGATGAGACCAAAATTTAGTTAGGTTTAGTTAATCTGGGCTAGCATGTGTCGTCTTTGCAAATTGTTGCAGATCCCATGAATCTCTCTCTTGATTCCCACCAACTGAGGCTAACATCTCAAGATACCTGTTTCATCTGACTTGCTTTTTCTAAAATAAGTTTTTATTAAAAAAAAAAAGAAAGCAATTTTGTTGCAGTGCAAAGCATCAGGTTCCAGTGTCATATTATTTCCACAGCTACAGTATGTGCAGCTCAAGGTCCCATGGATATTCTTAGAAAATTTTAAAAAAATAGTGATTGGCTGCTACCCAACACATTGTTTGGAAGTATGCCCATCACTCCAGAAAAAAAAGACAAAAGTAACTGGATGATGAAGAACATTCTGTAGTTTCAGGGAAGAAGCTCATTAGCTTCTTTTCTAAGAAGCTATTTTCTAACTGACCAGGCAAACAAAAATATTCCATGGGAGATTATCTGTTTGTTCTCAAGGGAAGGCAAGCAGACTGGAGAGATTCTTGTAATATAGTAAAATGCAATAAAGTAGTTGGACTTGAATCACGAGTGGATCTGGTTGCTTGAACCTGATTCTATTCACCATTACTGATAGAACTGAATTTCATGAGTTAAACTCTTTCCAGCTAAAATAATTCGTTTGTCCAATTAATTATAATCTTTGGTTAATTAATATAGCATTCTGTCTTGCTTGCAAGAAGTAGCTGGATTGCTTTGAAATATTATTTTTTCATATGAAAAGATCCATTCCACCATCTCTGGAATGCTGTACCAGAATTTTAAATGTTCCTCCAAACATAATTGCACTAGTTTTAGTACCACAAAATCCTTGATAAGCCATTAATTAGCCACTGTGTTTTACTTACCATTTTTTTTTTTATAAAATAGCCACTGTGTTTTTCTTACCATTTTTTTTTTTTATAAAAGTGAGGGCGGCTATTAGGAATGGCTTATCAGAGCCAGACCAGCCTACATTTTAAAACAGTTGGGTGTAAATATCTCTGCTACCTCAAATAACTTTGTCATATTCTAAAGTAAGTATTTGGATTAGCATTGTAATGCATGTGGAGAAAACTAATTGACTCCCCTCTGTTTAATAAAATCCATTTCTTCCTCCATAGGTAACTTTTATTTTTGTTTTTTAAAGTTCCATTAAAGCCAGTGGACATTATGTTTAAAAAGTTGCATGTAGGTAAGGTCAATTTTGCTGAAAGATAATGTACACAAGATGCACCGTTAAATAAGATAATTGAGAGGGAGGGTCTAACAGGGTGTTCCAAGATAGTTTAGATTAGGCTATTCCTTGGTTGCTCTGGAAAAAAAGAGGAAAAATGAATGAATGAGTGAATCAATTGGCACAATTTAATGCATTATTGGCTCTTGAGTAATTCTTTCAGTGCCTGATAACTCATTTGGGCAATAAAGCATAACTAGTCACCAAATTAATCAATTACGTTTTGTTCATCAGTCCATTATTGTTAGCTATCTTGTTTTAGATGATATGTATTTTTACTTTATAGATTGCAATATTTTAGATTTACACCTGCACATGTAATAAATATGCCATTGTAGTACTGTATTTTTATTATAGAGAACCCTTGTTATGCTAGTATTTTATATCATCCATTTGATGTTAGTTTTGTACTGCATATTTTCAAATTTTGCTGGTCATTGACTGAATAACCAGCATTTTAAGGTGTTATCCTTAAAATCCTTCCATGCAGATATAACAAATAAATTAAAATATGGCCAATCTTGTCTCTGACATTTTTGGTATCATTTCCTATACCTCAGTCTGTACCATATTATACTGTACTGTACTGTACTGTGCTGTACTATACTGTACTGTACTGTATTACACTGTATAGCACTGATGGTGTTACCTAGTTTAGGTAATGAAATGTCTGCAAGAAAACAACCAAGCTCAGAGAGCAGCAAAGACCCCCTATACTGTACTGTATTATGCTACACTTTGTTACACTAAACTATACTACAATATATTACACTACACTACTACACCAATCAAAGTATGTCTGAAATAACATTGCCTTGTGTAACACACTTCTTCCTCCTCCTCCCACCTCTTGACACCTCTTGCGTCAAATTAAAATGTAACCATGTTAGGAGAGCCCCATTAATGAATTATAACTGCAAAAAACGATGATGATAGTATCTTTTGAACACAAATTGTTCTGAATTTTAGCTTTGTTAATAAGCTTGGACCCATTCTGAATTGTTCCTTGCCTTTCCATAAACTTTGAATGAGTTAAGTACAGAAAAAAAATCTTAATAAGTTTGAATTGTCACCCTAGATAACTTTTTATTAATTGTCAATTAATAACAGAAAAAGATGAAAGGCATTTAATATATTGTTGATAATTTGCTCTTCCGTTTAAGTTTAATACTAAACTTAAGAGACAATCCTATTGTGTTGGAGTGTGTAGATGTCTGCCCAAGATAAGAGAGAAAACCTGGATAGTGTAGTATAGTTGGAATTTCAATGGGACTGTTCCTTCCTTTTCTAAAAGGCAAGGTATGTAGGATTCTGACATGCTTTTGTGAAGAATCTTCCTAAAGGAATAATAATATTAATGTTATACACATATAAGTGCTCTTACTAATGTCTTGTGTACCCCGAGATCACCCTTTTTCTTGAGTCCTCAGTTTCAATCCAATTTTAGACATTAGCATAGGGTCAAGTTAATCAATGTTATGACTTTTTCTGGGTTTTGTCTCATTAATTGTTTATCCATGACTTATATCTACGATATGGAAGAAGCAGTAACCCCTTTCTGTAACCCTTCATGAGACTTTTCTGAGCCTGGATATTAGTATTTCACTTCACTAGTTCAAGGTTCTTTAGCCAATTTTTAAAATCCACTCGGACACCCTTGTCCTGGAGCTACAGTAGTTACTGAAAGTAGATAATGAAATGGATTAAAGGACATTCAGCAAATAAAATATGCTTGCTGAATCAGGTCTGGGACATTTTGTGATACCTTTTTTTTATGACAAGTCCTAATTCCGCCTAGTATCGAAGATGTATCTTAATGCTAAAATGTGAGTCCTCCAGTAAACTGTTAAATATGAAGGTGACAGTGGGTGTCCAACATTTGGTAAATCTTGGCATTCAGCTGTGTATACCAAATATTCTAGATAAATCTCATGAATAGATATCCAATTCCTTGTTTTTCAAATATACAAAAGGAAAATGTTGAATTGTAAAGGGCCTTGCAGAATGTTATTGCTCTCAGTTCTTTATGAACACAGGTCCTTAGTTGATAACAACCCAACGTCTAACTCAAGACCTCTAACAAAGGACACTCTTCTATTGCTCTAGTTAGTACTTCTGAAACAAGAATCCAAGAATCACATATGATGTGTCCAAGTGAATATTTATAGACTGGAGGTTGCAGTTTCTGCCTTTTTGCTGCAATCAAGCAAAATGTATGGATATCTCACACAATGCTTCAGTTTGGAACACCCTTTTTAGTGAAGTATTGGGGCCTGGTGTGCGTTTTGACCAACAAGCAAGTACTGGAGCACATAACACCAGATATGTTACTAAAAAGGGAGGGGGGAGAATCACAAAATTTTCTCTCACTTATTTTGGCCATGTCATGCAGGGGAATTCACTGGAGGAAGCAATTATTTTGGGAACAGTTAGTGGTAAAAGGAAACCAGGCCGTCAAAATATATGATGGCTGGACACCATCAAAGCTGACATCAGCCAGACCATAGAAAACCTCAAAGAAGCAGTGCAAGATTGGAAGATGTGGAGAAGCCTGGCCCATATAATTGTCAAGAGTTACACACGACTGAATGGATAACATCATCAACATCATCATGCACAGATATTCCATTGTTATCCTCACTAAGGAGACCTGATAGCAACACATCTGGTTGGGTTTCCAATAATTTCCTTTACATAAGTAGAGTCACTCTACTACAGAGTGAGCCTAGCTTTGGGAGGTTGTTGTTTATCTGGATCTTTTCTAAAAAGTTTCTCCTATAGTTCAATCAGAATTTACCTTTTCTAATTTAGATCCATATATTTCTACCTTGGCCTCTACCTCCATCTCCATCTCCATTTCTCTATTTCCATCTCTATCTGTCTCTGTCTTTAAGAAATATTGCACTCATGACAAATAGCAAAAGGAAGAAACTTGAAAATAGATGGGCTAAAGGATGAATAATTTATAAGAAAACACTTTTCTTTAACTCATTAAAATGGCCTGTCATAGAAATTTTTACAATTTTGTTGCTCAAGATGAAACTAGAACACATGCAAATGATCATTTAAAAAAAATATTAAATATAGCCCCATTTTTATTTTCTTAAAAGCTTTAGAAAGAGAAAAATAAAGTACTACTGTGAAATAGCACAGATTTCTTAGTCACAAATAGCTCAGTCATCAACTTCCTGATATTGAGAGCCGAGGTGGCGCAGTGGTTAGAGTGCAGTACTGCAGGCTACTTCAGCTGACTGTTCAGCAGTTCAGCGGTTCAAATCTCACCGGCTCAAGGTTGACTCAGCCTTCCATCCTTCTGAGGTGGGTAAAATGAGGACCCAGATTGTTGGGGGCAATATGCTGACTCTGTGAACCGCTTAGAGAGTGCTGTAAAGCACTGTAAAGCGGTATATAAGTCTAAGTGCTATTGCTATTGCTATTTCAATTCTTAAGAAGTTTGACTAAAAAAAGAGCCCTCTCTTTAATAAATGTAAATCTGTTTTAGACCTGACATAGTAGCTGAAGATACTTATATTTGATGGTACTTGAAATGCTCACTCTATGCATTTCATACATTCCGTGTCTTGTATAGCTTATAGATATTTCATTGAGTAAGTACATGTGAAAAAAGTGAATTATATGTATGCTTTTGAGAACCTTGTAATAATCTTCAAAAGCTGCTCTTTTGCATCAGGGGTGGGTTCCTCCCGGTTTGGACCGGTTCTCCCGAACCGGTAGCGGCCTGCTGGTGATGTCACGATGACGTCACCGAACCAGATCAGTCGGTTCCGGTCCGTGGGGGCCGCCATCTTTTTTTTATTTTTTTTGATTTTTTTTTGAATTTTTTTGATTTATTTTTTCCTTCTGAGCATGTGCAGAAGCCGACTTCCAGCACTGTGCATGCAGTCACCATCTTCTTTTTGGCTTTGTTTTTTTGTTTTTTGTTTTGTTTTTTTCAGATTTTTTGTTACTGTGCGGCGCGGGAGGGAGCGAACCGGCAGCGAGGTAAGTTGGAACCCACCCCTGTTTTGCATGACCCACAATGATACTTCAGTGAATACATTTAGAGGTCATGAGTGGACAATGTCATTTCAGATTGCCTTCAAAAATTGTGGGTGTTGTACTGTAGCTTTTAAAGAAGAGATTGGATAGCCATTTGTCTGGAATGATATAGGGCAGGGGTGTCAAACTCGATTTCATTGAGGGCCGCATCAGGGTTGTGTTTGACCTCGGAGGGCCAGGGGGCCGGGAGAAGGGCCATGGTGGGCATGGCCAGCTCGACATCACTCGTGTCAGGGGCTAAGGCAGGACTTCCCTGAGACCCTCCCTCACTCTTATTATAACTTCCTTCCTTCCTTCCTTCCTTCCTTCCTTCCTTCCTTCCTTCCTTCCTTCCTTCCTTCCTTCCTTCCTTCCTTCCTTCCTTCCTTCCTTCCTTCCTTCCTTCCTTCCTTCCTTCCTTCCTTCCCTTCTTTTTCCTTCCCTCTTCATTCTCCTTTCTTCTTCCTTCCCCTCTTTCCTTATTTTTCCTTCCTTGCTCTCTTCCCATCTTTCCTTCTTTTTCTTTGTCTTTCCTCTTTCCCTTTCTCCTTTCCTGTCCCTTCTTGCATGCCCAAATGCAAAAGGGGAAACATTTCTCCTTTTGTTTTGCTTTTAGTTTTTTTTTGATAGCCCTCTGCCAACAAAAACAGTGTGTGTGTGGGCCGTGCATGCCCCCCATGCTGTGTTTTCACTGGCAGCGGGCTGCAGGAGGCCATTGCCATCAAAAATGGGGTGCAGGGGGGAACACATAGCCCCCCAAGCTCCGTTTTTGCTGGCAGAGGCACCGCGGGCCAGTCCTTTGCTGTTTCCAGGCCGGCCCCATGGCCCAGATCTAAGCACCCCGTAGGCCAGATGTGGCCCACAGGCCTTGAGTTTGACACTCCTGATATAGGGTCTCTTGCTTGGTCAGGAGGTTGAACTAGAAGACCTCAAACTCTGTCATTATGCATTTTTATTCCTACCCATCATCAAGGTGGCCTGAACGTGTCTGTTCCTGCTCACATTTAAAGGGGTATTTTTTAGCTTCTCCAAAACATGAAATTGTCTTTGACATCTTAAATCCAGGTAAGATTAGGGATGGGAGCTTGCCGTGTTCCTCTTGGCCACCTGAGAATAAAACAGACATAGTTTTCAGGGGCCAAAGTTGTTTGGGCAGGGGAACAATCCTGGTCTTTCTCTCTTCTCTTGCTAACCCTACTAGATTTGGCAGCAGTTCCTTAGGCTGCCACAGGTCTTAAAGGGATGGATGTATATGTTAAGTGAACTAGCTCTTGAAATAGCTATTTACCCACTTTCCCTAGTGTAAAATTGGCAGAACAGCACAGCAGTGTCAAATCATCAATGCTCTGTAGCTTAAGCATTTTTAACAAGTGTCCACCAGACTTAATCTGGAAGATTAATGCCTAATCCACTGGTACAAGAACTACTTGTAGGAAGAAAGGAAAGCTGACCTTTTGCTGTCAAACCTTTCATGCAGCAGAATTATCACTCTGGGATGTTGGAGAACAAGCATCCACGGATATTAGAACAAGGTGGGTTTGGTGCCATTTCTTCCTAAGCTGCTCCACCCCATACTTTCCCCTCCCTTCCCATAATTGGCATGTGTTAAAACTGTCTTCCTCTAGATTGGCTACGATGTACTCAAACTTAAACCCAAAATGCTGGAAATGCAAACAGGGACAAGGTACCTTCTTTCATTCATGGTGGTTATGCCCCAAAGCGAAAAGGTATTGGAAGAATATACAGGATTGGCTGCAAGACATAATCAAATGTCAAATAGAATTTGAACCCGAACTTTTCCTCTTGGGGATAATTAGGGCGAAGTACAACAGAAAATCAAAGTACTTGATATTACACATAATAACAGCTGCGAGGATTGCCTTTGCGCAATATTGGAAAAGAGACAATAGCCCACCAGAGGGTCTAGTGATTCAAAAAATATTCAAATGTGCAGAGATGGATAAACTCACACTAGAATTAAAGGATAAAGATAATTCAGAATACCATGCTGTATGGGACGATTGGTGTGTATGGATAGACAATAGAAATAGGAACTATAAATGTACATAGAGTTAGGTAGATTGTAAATAGAAGGTATTTAATGTACTGATTATTGATTTCCATTGTATGTATAATGTCACAGACTTGTTAATTATGTGATAGAGCTGTGTAAAGAAAAATTGTGTTATAAAAATAAATACATAAAAAAAAACAAAAAAAAACTGTCTTCCTATGGATCTTTGTAATACAAGGACAACCAATTCCTTCTGTTTCCTCTCCCCAATCTATGGATAGTTAGTGAATTGGGGGAGAAAAGAAAGGGAAGAAGATATTTTTGTGCCTGTTTTTCCAACACCAAATAGACATGTGTCTCCCCACCCCCCCAAGAGTGGTGCTAAAGAACCACTGTTCTGCACTTTTCTGTCTTCTGTGGGTTTGAAGAACTAGGAGAAGACTAACCTGCCTTCCTTTTGTCCTTCCCCATTTTACTTACCTGTGCATAAGGAGAAGCAATGAACAGAGAAAGGAAGACTGGGTCTCTTATGACTTGCAGCCTGGCGGTAGAAACAGGGGAACAGATAGCTCTGTGGGACAGGAGTACTGTATCTTACCTCTCTCGTCTCCTTCACTTAGTTCAAGGACAAACAGAGCCCCTATTCTGCTTTGTGTAAAAGAGAAAATAGAGATCAGAAGTATACTTTTATGCCTGTATGCTTTCTTTCAACTCCTACATTCAATGTTAGACCTTTCAATGTTACTATGAAGAAAAGATGTATATGACATGAACTTATTTATTAGCTTCTAAATTTTGGTTCTATCATTCTGAGCAATCTGAAAATAGATATCTGAAAATGTAATATCTGAAAAATTGTCTGAAACAGTATAAGGTCTCCCGCTTGAGTATGGGGTTGGACTAGAAGATCTCCAAGATCCCTTCCAGCTCTATTATTCTATGTTCTATGTTCTAAAATCTTCAGGAACTCACTATGTATTTTTTGGACTATAAGACGCACCGGTGTATAAGATGCACCAAGATTTCGAAGAGGTAAGTAAGAAAAAACAAGTTTTTGCCCTCTCCCAGCCCCCAAGGACCACTCTGCAGACCTCCCAAACCCTCTGCACACCCCATTTTTGCGAAAAATGGGCCATTTTTTGCAAAAATGGGGGTGTTTTTGCCCTCCCCCAGCCCCCAGGAGCACTCTGCAGACCTCCCAAACCCTCTGTGCACCCATTTTCACATGGGATGGGGCTTCGGGAGGCCACAAATGGCTGTATTCGGTGTATAAGATGCACCAACATTTCCACCCTCTTTTAGGGGGAAAAAAAAGTGCATCTTATACTCCGAAAAATACGGTATGTCTGCAGTGCATCTTCAGAACATTGCAAAAGTATTTTGCCACAAATTCTTAGTAACTTCAACAATTGCTGTATACCATGATAACTTGTCCATTTATCTCAGGAATACTGTATGTGGTTTAATATATTTGTCACCTTGGTGGCTACCAGATTTCCTTTTAATCGGAGATACCTGAAGCTTGATATGGATATTTTTCATACAATATAATTAATAGTAAAAGTCCTTGGAGAAATTTCAAATTATCTCCTTAGTTCTTATTTTAACCTGAATAGAAATCAATATATACGTAATTACAATTGTTTTTAGATATCTCATCTCCTCCTCATTTGGAGGAGCAAGTTTAAACCCTTGCTTAGCTGCAAGGTAACATTTTAATTTCTCACCATATGAGTTTTAAACAATCATTGAAAATATTAAGGGTGGTGTCTATGTGTCAATGCATATCATTGGGATTCTTGGACAAGGGACAAAATAAAGACATTACATCCATGTTTAGATGAAAGTTACTATCTTTTTTAATGCTATTTACTTAAAAACCATGCAACATCATCACCACATTACAAACATTAAGTTTTTATATGAGACTTTCTCTTCCTTTCGTCCCACTCAAATGGTCCCAAATTCTCTGAACCCTCTCAATTCCAAAAATTTACATAATATTATATGGCATGTTTGAGCAATACATCACAGAAACTTTAATTGAAGATTATTATATTAAAGGCATTCAAATGATGTAGAGCTGTACCAGGTGACAATTTTTTTAAAAAAGAAATTGGTGCCTATGTAAAAATTCTCTATTTTTCTGTATAGCTAATGACACAGAATTATATTGTATGCAGATGCTCATGCTTGACAAAGGCTATTTCTGCACAAGTGATTTATAGCACTTCTAGAGTCATCCAAACATCATTGTGCCATCATAACTATAATGCAGGTAGGCTTTAAATTACTTCAGCAGTGGATGGGTGATGTTATGAAGACACTAAAAGTCACTAGGGTGGAAACCACCAAAATAGAAGATATCTACCTACCTGGAGTTTAAGATGCGAACAGAAATAGATTCTGTGCTCATTATCATAAATGATATAATATACAGAGGGATGGGCCTTAATTATATCATGCTTAGAATTCATCCATTGAAATCAGTGGGATGTAAATGAGTAATTTAAGTAGCATTAATTGTAATGAGTTTCTGAAAGCATGCATGTAAGCTTACGCATTTCGTTCTATCATCCCGATAGCATACACTGGATTCAGTTTTATTTCCATTTGTAAACTGTGGGCATGCAAGTACCCCCTTTTTTTTTAACAGAGGGACTTATTCTGGCTCAAGTTAATAGGGGCTGTTACAGGGGTGAAATTCAGCAGGTTCTGACAGGTTCTGGAAAACCGGTAGCGGAAATTTTGAGTAGTTCGGAGAGCCGGCGAATACC
>QLTV01001804.1:2678019-2693777 GCA_003457575.1 Thermophis baileyi | reverse complement strand
CTGACTCACCCTGCCCCCATCTATTCTCTGCCTCCCGAGTCCCAGCTGATTGGGAGGAAATGGGGATTTTGCAATATCCTTCCCCTGGAGTGGGGAGGGAATGGAGATTTTGCAGTATCCCTCCCCTGCCACGCCCACCAAGCCATGCCCACCAAGCCATACCACGCCCACCAAGCCACGCCCACAGAACCGGTAGTAAAAAAAATTGGATTTCACCACTGGGCTGTTATCCTAGGATAATATGAGTCTATTAATCCTTTGGGCTGATGGGAAATTCTTTTCAAGGAGAAGGCACCATAGCTACATTTGCCCAATTCTGTCCCAATTTAAAAGATTGGATGAAAAATTATTTTACTTTCATTTCTGAAAAGGGCATTCATTACTGAACTTCATTAACTTTTATCTTTGCAATTCCACATTACACTCTTTTTTTGAAAAATAAATAAATCGGGCTATCGATTTAATAACTACCTGTCATTTCTAAATTAGCTCAAGAATTTTTTTCAAGAGCTTGGACAGCATCTTTCCAACTGGCTCCCAAGCCAAATGCTTTGATGAAAGCTGTCAGTGATGCCTGAAATGAAATTTTAGTTTTTGTATATTTCTAACATGTCTTGGAAGAGAAGACTAGATACAGTCTTAATGTAATGTTCATCTGAGATTTCTGAAGGAGGTTTGGGTTAGATCAGGCAAGAAATGCTGGTGGCATAAATACATTCTTAATGTAATGTTAATCTGTGATTTCTGAAGGATTAGATCAGATAATGAAATGTCTGTGGTGGTGCTACATGATGGACACTATAGATAAAAGTATCAAAAGTCAGGACCTAAACATCCATGATCAAGAATTTCCCAAGGACGAGTAAGCCTCTGTCTTGCTAAACTTCTACATTGACTGTACCTAGACTGATGAAAATCAGCTGCTTATAGGCCAACTTTTTAAAGTTATAAAATAGGGGAAAAGAGGAGTTATATGAAAATAAGGATGTATGTTTACAAGTAGTACCGGTAAGAGCTTCTCCATTCTTTAGCTTGCTCTTTTGTTTCTGTTTTCATCTGCTGTTTCCCTTGCTACCCTTTTCACTCCAGGAAATATTTGTTTTTGAAATTTTTGAGGGCAAAAATTTATGTTTTAAAAAAATATCACGGTTGTTTTTAAAACATTCTCCCAAAAAAGTGAAGGCAAATATACTTTTTTCCTTAATAAACTGTCTAGAGTTTGCCCATTATTAGAATTCATGTGGAATGATCCTTCCTTTTATACATTCTTTGGGGATATCCTAAAGTTGAAAATTTCAGTTGCACATCAATTGAAGATTTAAAAGAAGAAACTGGTTAAAAATAGCTCTGTTCTGGCCTTGTGTCGAACTAATCTACTAAAGTAATGTAATTTTTCTAAACTCTGCAAGAGCAAAAAGTAATCAGGTTTGTGCTTCTCTCAATATATATACAATATATATTGTATATGTACATACCAGCGGTGGGTTGCTCCCGGTTCGGCCCGGTTCTGTGAACTGGTAACGGCGGTGGCGGGAGGCTCCACCCACCCACCCGGAAGGCTCTGCCCACCCACCTGGGACGCTTCTGCGCATGTGCAGAAGCGTCACGCGTGACTGAGTTCGCGAGCGTGCGCACGCTCACGAGCGAACCGGTAGCAACGGGGTTTAGAACCCACCACTGATACATACATACATACATACATACATACATACATACATACATACATACATACATACATACTTGATGGCAAAACAAGTAAGTCAGCTAATTATTTTGTCTATACCCTGGTTAGCTTTGCAAAGAGCTAGGAGAATTAGGTTTTCCATGTTAAAAATGAAGGTAGAATATTTGCTTTGTAGGACAATGATATTACTTCAGCTTTCATAAAATAATGAACAGACTAATTATGCAAGCTTAATTTTTTAAAAAGAAAATGAATAAAAATTCTAGTATATTAGAGAAAGACGACTACCAGCATTATTTTTTCTACAAATTGTGTTCAGTTTGATGAAAACATTTGGTTTAAGTATTTGCTTTAAAAGTAAACATGACTGAAATTTTCACATGAAGAATGTAGAATATTCTTACATATATTTAATTTTGGGTGGTACAATTATTAAAATAATATATCTTTTTACTGGTTTGTCACATCCCTGGCATACTTTGCTTCTGATGGATCCCATGTGAATACATAATACAGGAAAAATTCCCATTGGGCTTTTTGAATATGGGAAAAGTAGACAGCCAGGATCCTTCAGAATGATAAAAATAGGTGTTGCAAAAGAAAACCCTACTACACACAATAATAACATCCACCATCACAATAACAGAAGACAAAAAAGCCACCAAGTATAATTACAGAACTTCTTAAGCTACTTGAGAACAGGGAAATAAATGGAAACCATGTTCATAGCAGCAGAAAACTCTTAAGAGATGAGAAAGCAGTTTTGGGCCTGGCATTAAAAAGATAGAATTTATACATTTAAATAAAAGATGTAATATTGGTTTGAGCCCAAAGAATGGGGACATTGACTTAGATGAGGTAAGACACTAAATATTTGTTTCTGTTTAGAACTTCTTAAATCCAAAGGTAAAACTCACCAAATGTTAAATTAAGCTCACCAATTTGAAGGTTTCTAATATCCATAAAGTGTTTCAGTTGAACCACTTTATGGATATTAAATTCAATTGAACATTTCCAAATTTGATTAAAAACTGAGTTTCACTGGCTTAGTGTCCTTTAACACTGTTGAGAGGAAAGATGTCAACTCCCTCAGTTCCTGTCTCTCAACATAGCAGAAGACTGCTGTTTTACAGTAAATGAGGTGCCAATAAAAGCACTTTGGGGCAATTTTCCATTCTCTCCTCTGGAGACATTTGAAGGACTGGTTTTGTTTACTTAACAGAAAGTGAGTTAGCTATGAATCAGCTACAACTCACATCAAAAACAAAATGGCAAACCACTTCTTAAAAAAGAAATGAAGACGCTTCTGAGATGAAAAGTGAAATGTTTTCAAAGAAAAACACAAAAGTTCACTTGCCTTTTGGGAAAAGCACCTTTGGGACAACCATGACTTGGATGATTGAGAATCTCCATAGACATTTCTTAAAAACCTGCCAAGAAAACTGCAGGGGCTTGCTTGTCCAGGCTGTCTCCAGGAGTCAACATTGACTTGAAGGCACAACAAGTGTGTGTGTGTCTCTGTGTGTATTGCTTACACAATTCTAATATGTTTCCACTTCATATTTGAACACGGTTAAAAGTTTAACGTGTTCTTTACGTTAAAAAATCTTAGTATCTCAAGGTTTGTGTTCCATACCTTTGGCTGGACATTGAAGATCTCAAAGAACTTCCCCCTTGTGGAATGTTCTTTTCAAACCTATTCTTAATTGATAATGATGGTCCTTGATCTAGGGGTGACATGATAGCAGTGTTCCAATGTTTGAGGGGCTGCCACAAAGAAGAGGGAGTCAAGTTATTCTCCAAAGCACCTGAGGACAGGACAAGAAGCAATGGATGGAAACTAATCAAGGAGAGAAGCAACCTAGAACTAAGGAGAAATTTCTTGACAGAACAATTAATCAGTGGAACAACTTGCCTCCAGAAGTTGTGAATGCTCCAACATTGGAGGTTTTTAAGAAGACCCAAAGGTGCTTTTTCAAGAGGCAACTGGACTTTCTGGTTTTTCTTTGAAGATGTTTTGCTTCTCATCCAAGAATGACCTGGATGCCTGACATCTCCATAGATGTTTTTAAGAATAGCAATAGCAATAGCACTTAGACTTATATACCGCTTTACAGTGCTTTACAGCCCTCTCTAAGCGGTTCACAGAGTCAGCATATTGCCCCCAACAATCTGGGTCCTCATTTTACCCACCTCAGAAGGATGGAAGGCTGAGTCAACCTTGAGCCGGTGAGATTTGAACCACTGAACTGCAGCTAGCAGTCAGCTGAAGTAGCCTGCAGTACTGCCAGCGGTGGGTTGCTCCCGGTTCGGCCCGGTTCTGTGAACTGGTAACGGCGGTGGCGGAAGAGATTGGACAACCATGTGTCTGAAATGTATAGGGTTTCTTCCCTAAGCAGAGGGTTGGACTGGAAGACCTCCAAGGTCCCTTCCAACTCTGTTATTCTATTATATTCTATAAGTGTGGGAGGGTTGGTAGCAAGCAAGGCATTTGATTTGCACCCACTGTACTGACTTATTGGAAAGACTCCTTCAAATAATCACACAGATTTATCAACTGGCATTTACTTTGGATTTTTAACTGCTAAGTGACTACTTCAGTTAGTACTTGTTTATTAACTGCCTTATTTAGTGACCATTTGCAATTGCAACAACGATGAAAAAGTAATTTTGTGACGGGTCCTTGTACTTATGATCTTTGCAGGGCTTGTAGCGCAGGAAAGCTGAAGTGAGTCCTTTGTTTAATGATCAAATTGCTGGTCATAATTGGGGTCACTAAATGAGACCTACTTTTATTTTCTTAATTCTCCCAGAAGAAGAGAATTTGGGGAGTCTTTTAGGATTTTAAACATATGTTTCATATTTCCATCTATTTATCTATAAATCCTTTATGTATTTGATTTAGACTCCTTACGTCATACATTTAAGGAGTTTTAGTTCAGAGATAGTAATTCAATAAATTAAAAAGTACTTAATATATATTGAAAGCTGAAGATAACTATGTTATTCCATAGTATCTTATCATGAAATTCTAATGGTAGCTTAGTAAACAAGAAAATTATTTGCAAGATCTTTAGGAGAGTGGACAGGCTTTTAAACATAAATAATATGAATAATATTTATTTATCATAAATAATAAATAAAATAATGGCAACAAACATACTAAACCTAACAAAATAATACTAGCCAACATTACCAGAATAATACCAGAATACCAGACAACATTAAACTGTTCATTGAATGAAAAGATCTTAGAAAGTATAAGTTGAAAAAAAACACCATGCAATTTCTCAAAGGATGAGATATTAAAGATAATGGGGAAATGAACACCATCTCTCAATCACATGAAAATACACAATTTGAATATTTACTGAAGCATCAAAGTATGACTAATAGGCAATTGATATAGCAATGCATATTTCAACTGACTTGTTTTAAATAATCAGCATCTGTTGGCATAATCAGCATTTTGTTGAGCAGAAATAAAAGCCAGGAAATTCTTTGATTTGTAGCACACCACTTGTGAGATGGTGTCTTTCTGCTTCGTCCATGTATTTCTTGACTGTCAATTTATGTACCCCTCCAATGGAGGAGAGAATATATATAGGTTATTGGTTTGAATTAAATTGGCATAAGCCATAGATACAGATATCTATGTATTCACGTAGAAATGTTATTATGTCATAATAAGGAAGACTAAGCACATTCCCTGTGTGCCTGCCCAGACTTCTTTCTATGTCCTAATTTCAAGAAAATTGATTTCCCTCTTTGTGGTCTTCTCATTAATTCAGACATGGCTGGATTAGTCTTTCAAAAAATACTGTCAAGTAGCCATTCTAGACATTTCAAAGTATTCCGGGAAGACACATCACCATTTCAGCAGCTCATCTGAAATCTCCCTGCATTATATAAGAGATTTTCCTTGTCTGCTAGCAATCCCACACTTCACACTAATGAGACAGAATTGGGCTTTTCCTTCAGAAAATTTGCATGAAAATTTGTAAACAGGGAGAAGATAAAGCAGAAGCTTGACCTTATCTATAATTATTTTGCCTGATGTGCTATCTTGCAAGAGAGTAACTGCTGAAGTGGGCTTTCTTCTAATAAAAAGAACTATGACGTTCCACCAAAATGAAGCAGCTACCTTCTTCCTTTCAGGAGCAACTACCAAAATAAAAGAGCTACCTTCTTCCCTTTTTTTAAAGACTGGTTACAGGCAGTTTCTGATCTTCCAAATACTACTGAATTGTAACTTTAACTATTTCTCAATTCTGGTGCATTTGATAAATCTGATGGAATTGAATGACATATGAAGAATTTGTTTCTGGTTTAAAACATTTTTGGTATAATATCTGAAAAGTTGAAGTGTGTATATAGGTAGTCCTCAACGTACAACCACAATTGAGCCCAAAATTTCTGTTGTTAAGTGAGATATTTGTTAAGTGAGTTTTGAGAGCCGAGGTGGTGCAGTGGTTAGAGTGCAGTACTGCAGGCTACTTCAGCTGACTGCTAGCTGCAGTTCGGCAGTTCAAATCTCACCGGCTCAAGGTTGACTCAGCCTTCCATCCTTCCGAGGTGGGTAAAATGAGGACCCAGATTGTTGGGGGCAATATGCTGACTCTGTGAACTGCTTAGAGAGGGCTGTAAAGCACTGTAAAGCGGTATATAAGTGCTATTGCTATTGCTATTGTCCCATTTTACGACTTTTCTTGCCATAGATTTTAAGTGAATCACTGCAGTTGATTAGTTAGTAACCTGGTTGTTAAGTGAATCTGTTTTCTCCTTTGACTTTGGTTGTGGTTGCAAAATGACCCCAAGATAGTGCAATCGTCATAAATATGAACCAGTTCCCAAGCGTCTGAATTTTGATCACATGATTATGGGGATATTGCGAAGGTTGTAACTCTGAAAATGGTCATAAGTCACTTTTGTCTTTGTAACTTTGAACGGTCACTAAGTGAACTGTTGTAAGTTCAGGTCTCTCTTTCCTTCTCCCTCTCCCTCTCCCTCTAAAAAACTTTGATAGATTTTTCTACTGGGTCTGCAAATTTTAACTAAAATATATTGGTAAAGTAAGAGTTAAGGCATTTCCCTCAAAAGACAAAAAACTGAGAAATTTCAAGGAAACTCAAACAAAATTCAGTGAGGCCAATGCTATCTCTTGGGAAATTTTCACACATCTGCACTCTCCATGTCATGAAGATAAACACCAAGTATTTTTAAACCTTACTGCTATAGATCAACTCCTAATTATATGAGGAGTTCATAAAAGCAACAAGCTATCAATAAAATGTTGTAGAATGTAGTTCCTTAGGGATTTTCAAATATGGATGTATCTTAGCAAAGCACAAAGAACAAAAATTACCAATGTACCATAAATGAAGTAAAGCGTTAAATAGATTTGACAAACTTCACAAGCACTGCAAAATGTGAATTAGTGTAGAGAAATTCATGAATAAACTACATTTGATTAGAGAATGCCAGATACCCACTTTACTGCAGGTTTAATTGTAGCCCCACAGAGAAGAGTAATACTGAATCTAAACAGGATGCATCATGCATTTAAATTGCATAGAAGCTGGTACATGTACCACCTGTTTCATTAAATGAATCAGAAGAAAACAAGATGAGCTTTGAACTAGCTTTTACTTTTTTCCTTCTGGTTTAAAACAGCTTCTTTGGGTTAGGAATGCCGGATTCCTATTCATTGTCCTGGATCCTAATAGAACAGGAGGAGGGGAAAAAAGGGAAGAAGTTCTGCAAATTTTTCAATATAATTTTGCAACAAAAATGTTGTAAGTCATTCAGTATTCCATTGTAGAATATTGGTGGAAATAACAACTGACATTGTTTATATGAAGGGGGAGAAGAACTAGACTATAATCATATTTAATATATTTCTCTATTCCTTTTCCATGCTTTAAGTAGCCTTCCTCAACTTATACCTTACCAATACGTCAAGATCGCCACTCTTAGAGTTCCAAGAACTTTTAAAGAAAAATTTAATTATTGTACTTGATACTGTAATTGTCAAATATCAGCCATGATTCTCAAGTAACAAATTTACAGCAATTTGAAAACTAATCAGTTATTGGTAGTCTGGTATTCAATATTGACAAATTATATTGACAAATAGGTCAAGTTAAGAGTGCTGTTATGCTGTTTAGTTTTAGTTTGTTTGACCTGAAGGGTAATGTCTCTTAATCTCTGTATCCAGTCTGAAAGCAGTTTTTTATTCTTTCATTCTCCCCGGTCCTCCTGCCCACTTTTTTTAAAAAAAAGGCATCTTGGGGCAATGTTGGGGGCAATATGTTGACTCTGTAAACCACTCAGAGAGTGCTGTAAAGCACTGCAGAGTGGTATATAAGCCTAAGTGCTATTGCTGTTGCTAAATATGTCACACCAATGTTTGGATATGAGGAATAAGGCCAGAAGATGTTCCACATTCCAGGGATGGGCTTGTTATTTCTACATGCTTTAGCCTGTTCCATTTATTTATTTATTTTTCAAAACAGCTATATCATGCAGAAGTTTGGTTTCATTCTCTATGATATGGCAACATTATTGATCTCTCTGCTCAGCACACTGCAAACTTTGAAGAAATTGAACTTTAAAATATTGGAATAGCAGACAGGATTATATATGGAATGCTTGAACTCAGTCATAAATATGGGAGAGATGTAAGCTATCTAGTGAAGTGAAGTTTATGACTTAGCTCACAACCATCCATCTCATGAAAAGCCAGATTTGGTGCATAGTTTCATATTTCAGATCGACAGTATGATTGTTTGATGCCAATTATGGGCCATAGCAGAA
The DNA here is from genome assembly GCA_003457575.1 of Thermophis baileyi. Lineage (NCBI taxonomy): Eukaryota > Metazoa > Chordata > Lepidosauria > Squamata > Dipsadidae > Thermophis > Thermophis baileyi. The sequence continues at coordinate 2,685,277 of QLTV01001804.1, read as the reverse complement.
CAGCATTGTGTCTTTGGTTCAAATTATTTAGAATACATATATTGTTCCATTTCAATGAAAAGTTGACTTACTTGAATGAAATTTGCTCTGAAGCAAGGCTAGATATGCCAATATAGTTGTCAGCCCTGAAGCCATTTTGGGAGAATCTTCAGGGCTGCCACAGCAAGGCCAGGTGGAGCTGTGGGAACGTGAGGGGGGAGGTTAGAGGTAGTTGGGGGATGTGTAGCCAAAATAGCATTCTTTCCCAATGGGAGCCAAGGACGCTCTACCAGGTGTTGGAGAGCCATGGTCAAAAGCCAGTCAGAGTTGGGACTGCGACCTGATTGGACCATGTGATGGACGTGTGATCTGGGGGCAAGAACTTTGGCTTTTGATTTGGGTAGGGAAAACCCTGGATCCTTCAGAGTCGGGTTTTCACCAGCTGTGCCAATATGACATCCCAAATAAAATTATGTTTTGAGGAAACTCTAGGCCTCAGAATTTTGATTGCTTTGGGCTTGTTACTTGGAACCTTGACAATTGGGGAATCAGCAATCTCCAATTTATTAATCACCATCATTAATCACTGATGGGAGTCAGTGGCAATATCCAACTTCTTTGTTGGAGCCTTTTGCATTGGAAGAGCCGAGGTGGCGCAGTGGTTAGAGTGCAGTACTGCAGGCTACTTCAGCTGACTGTTCAGCAGTTCAGCGGTTCAAATCTCACCGGCTCAAGGTTGACTCAGCCTTCCATCCTTCCGAGGTGGGTAAAATGAGGACCCAGATTGTTGGGGGCAATATGCTGACTCTGTGAACCGCTTAGAGAGCGCTGTAAAGCACTGTAAAGCGGTATATAAGTCTAAGTGCTATTGCTATTGCTATTGCTATTTGGGCATCTTTCTTTGCGAGCTCATGACCTGATCTCCAAGAGTCTCTCCCCCCCTTAAAAAAAAGAAGAACAGGAGGAAGCATGTGAAGTCTCAGATCCTTTGAGGCTAGACGCCAAATGGAATTCAGAATGTGCAAGTGGCCTCACTGTTCCTGTCCTAGATCCAGAACACTTTGACCCAAGCCAGGAACCTCTTCAGTCTTCAAAAAGAGTGGCAGCTGGATGAAGAACATCAAAGGCAGGAAGGACTAGAAGATAAATTGACCTGATAAAGGACAGTAGTAACCTGATAAAAGATAATGCTCCTAGGTGCAAATATATCTCAGATTTACTGGACCTGACTCTGATATTTCTGCTCTCTGTTCTCTACTAATAACTGTCTTTTCAGCCAGTCAGCTTGTGTGTCAAACTTAAATTGATTGTATATCAAACTTAAACTGGTTGTGTGATTTTGACATAAATCTCTCAGATTTACAATAACCTTGATCCTGATAAAAGCTGCATTTTACCAGGCCCAGCTGGAGTAGCAGCTGGATTGGGAAGCCATTCGTTTGCCAATGTAACATCAGGATGACTTGACAAGTGAAGTGGCTTCTCAACTCAGTTCAGCCCCAACCACCAGAAAACTGTCAAATGTAAAGTTCTTCACCTGACATATTGCAACTAGGGAAGATACCTGCAAATTGGCTATTGTTGGACATCTTGGTGATGCTTTCATTCTGAACACTTGAAAGGTCGCATCTGTACTGTTTCAAAGAAATTACTCAAAATCTAGAATCTTATGATACAATATTTCTGACTAATGTAGTAATTCTAAACCATGGTTGGAAAGTGGGAAAGATACCAGAGTAAATGTTAATTTGCAAAGCAGTTATTGAGTGCAGAAATGTTTTACAATGTTTATTTGTTTGTTTGTTTCTCAATCAACTCATCTTGAAATTATACATTAACATATCTTTGGGAAAAAAGCATAATAGTGTTTGAAACCTCAGTTAGTCACGCTTAGGAAAGAAGTTCAACAGAATCTAAAGTAATTGTATCTAAATGTACTCTCATTGATGCATATTTTTATAACTTGGGAATTAATTTTAGAGGTATGCATTTTTAGAAATATGCAATTCATACTCCTGAACAGATAAAATATTTATAGGCATGGGCTGAAATTATAATAAGAATAATCTAGACAGTCTATCATGGCTAGAAACAAGGTGTTTTTTTTAAAAGCATAATCTGGAGGATTCCTGTAGAATAAATATGTTATTGATCTTTGCACTTAGCTTATGAAATTTAAACCAAAAGACATTATATTCCTAAGAACATATTGCCAGCAGCTCAATAAATATTTCCATACCTCCATGAACAGACTGTATTGTGGCAGTTACCCTGTTTTGCTTTCTAGAATTCAGAAAGGTTTCACAGGCAGAAAGTGTATAATATTTGTGAAATTTTCATTGGTTGATGGAAAGGCTAATTGAATTAGTCTAACACGTTAAACCCTAAAAACAGTTTATTCCATCCCTTCCTTCTCCCTTATATTAAACTTATTTTTTCTTTGTATGTAAATGTAAATGTAGATCATTGTGAAAAACCAACAAGAGAGAGAATTAAGAGAGAGATATATAAGAGGCCTTATAATTTAAATTGGACACTAGAGGGGATTAAATTCCTTACAAAAAGGGTGGAAAAACACTTGCCTTTAGAATTGCGATGACACAAAATGACACAAATTACTGTAGCATTTGAAATATTAAAGAAGATCTTTGAAGAACAGGGTCAGAAATTAATAGCCATAATATCAACAATATCAGTAACCATGTCTGCTTCTAAGGATATACTATGAGCCGCGGTTGCACAGTGGTTAGAGTGCAGTACTGCAGGCTACTTCTGCTGATCACCAGCTGCCAGCAGTTTGGCAGATCGTATCTCACCAGGCTCAAGGTTGACTCAGCCTTCCATCCTTCCGAGGTCGGTAAAAATGAGGACCCAGATTGTTGGGGGCAATATGCTGACTCTGTAAACCACTTAGAGAGGGCTGTAAAGCACTATGAAGCGGTATATAAGTCTAAGTGCTAGTGCTATTGCTACTATGTCTAAAATATGTTAATGAAAAAGTAATAGACGTGAAACAAATTTTCCTGAAAATAATGTAGTTTATAGCCTATCAAAAATGCTACATTGATCATGTTCCAACTTTACAATCCAAGAATGAATAGGTGCTCTTGCTATCTCTTAATATATTGAATGGCTACCTTTGGGCAGGGAAAATACATAATTATTATTAGAAGTGTTCATATACAGCAGAGGTGGGTTCTTACCGGTTCTATCCAGTTCTTTAGAACCGTTAGTAACTCGGCGATGACATCACGGAGCCGGTTCTGTCAGTGTCTCCGTGGGCGCCGCCATCTTGGATTTTGCTTCTGCGCATGCGCTGAAGCTATTTTTTTATTGCTGCGTGTGCGCGTGTGCACGGTGCAACCCTGAGCGAACCGGCAGCAAAAGGATCCAGAACCCACCCCTGATATACAGGTATGCTGGAATATCACCAACACATGTTTAAGAAAGTGTCTTGATTTTTGCTATTTCCCCCACCCCCTTAAACGTCCATGAAAAGTAGAGAAATGATCAAATATTTCACAGGGGTTAAAAAACAAATGAACATCGATTCTGAGCAAATGAACAATTTAGCAAACTAAGTATAGAGTTTCCAAATATATCTGTGCAATTCTTTAAAAAAAAGAGCTCCCACAACAGATACTAGTTCCTAAAAAAACAACATAAACTTAAGACAATAAAATAATTATGCATGCTGTTACATTTATAATTAAGAAAGATTTCCTGTAGAACTTAATATTTTAGTCTTTCTTTTATATGGAGTGAGAATGGTGAAGCTGATAGTGGAGTCTATTAAACAAGCATGTCATGATAATGAATATTCCTTTAGTGAAAGATCCAAATGCAAGTTATGCAAAAACAAAGATACTAATAACCTTTAGCAGAGAATTAATAAAGGCCGACAGAACAGAAAAGTAGCTTATGTAAATTATCTATCATGCAGAATTGTGGAACATGAGAGCTTTAATTGTATGAAGTGGGGGCTGAGAGGGCATAGGAACTCTTGGTATGCATGGAAATATTCCACACTATTAATCATAGCAAAAGTCTTAAATTAATACTGTTATGCAGTGTATTTCTTTTATTTATGCAGCATCTGGGCTAAGAGTTTGGCAAAGGAGCAAAATCTTTAGAATCTAATCTATAATACCTAAAACCCTCACTTGATATTTCAGGAGACACCATGAGAATTCATTATTAAGTGATTGAGAATGTTATTATAGAATTAAAGTTTGGAACACAAGCATGAACGACAGGATATACAGTTCTGCATATCAAATGGGTTTAAATAATATGGCTTTCTTAGCTGCCAGAGGCTTATAATGATTCCACACAATCTTTAACAGCGTTGTTGCTCCCATTTTTTTTTCTGAGCTAAGGATGTAAAAATTAAAGGAAAGAAGTATCTCTGTGTGTAATCCTTTGAAATTAAGAGTGCAGAAAGAGAGCAGAGTTTGCACACTGGCCTGTAAGTCTCAGAGAATGAGACTTTCACATGTTTCTATGACTAGGAAAAAGCAACAACAATGTTTTTAATAGCAATAGCACTTAGACTTATATACCGCTTTACAGTGCTTTACAGCCCTCTCTAAGCGGTTCACAGAGTCAGCATATTGCCCCCAACAATCTGGGTCCTCATTTTACCCACCTCGGAAGGATGGAAGGCTGAGTCAACCTTGAGCCTGGTGAGACTCGAACTGCCAAATTGCAGGCAGCTGGCAATCAGCAGAAGTAGCCTGCACTGCACCAACACAGCTCACAGTTGTTGAGTCCCCTCCCCATGTTCTGATCTAATTAGTCCTGGCAGAGTGTCTCCAGTCCTATAAAAACTATTTTTTTAACATATAACTCTATAAGGTGGGATCTATTTATTTATTTAGCATATGGCATAGAGCAGGGGTCCCCAACCCCTGGTCTGTGGACTGGCACTGGTCCCCAGCATGCCAGAAACTGGGCCGCACAAACAAGAAAAGCCCCATCCACGGGATGCAGGCAGCATGTGAAACCACACCTCCTCCGGTCTGAGAAAAAACCTGTCTCCACGGAACCAGTCCCTGGTGCCCAAAAGGTTGGGGGCCTGTGGCACAGAGTACATGGATAACAGTAGTAAAATATATATAAAGGGAGCACATAATACTACGGTACATTTATGATGGAAGTGTGTAGTCAATTTAGAGAAATGGTTGTCAAATCTCTTCTTAAAAACTTCCAGTGTTGGAGCACCCGCAACTTCCAAACAATCTTTCTGGGACTCAGTTCAATAATGGGCCCACAGGGGCTTTGATGATACAGGTAAACTGGAGCATCGCTAGGAGCCTACACCTATCTGGGTAAAGTCCTGGGAAGTTTCCCAGCAGCTTCTTTCAATGCTATTTTTTTTAAAAAAACTGCCCTTCCTTCCTTCCTTCCTTCCTTCCTTCCTTCCTTCCTTCCTTCCTTCCTTCCTTCCTTCCTTCCTTCCTTCCTTCCTAGTCTATTAGTATTTGTTAGTTAGAGAAAAATCTGCTTTTCTTCCTGTATTTTCTTTCTTCTCAAATGGCAGCTAGTCACTATATGACCCAGTGTCTGATGAGCATAGGTGGGTTCCTCCCGCTTCACACCAGTTCTATAGAACCGGTAGCAAACCGCTGGTGACGTCACAGAGCCGGTTCTGTCAGGGCCACTCCGTGGACGCTGCCATCTTTTTTTTGGATTTTTTTTGGGGGGGAATTTTTTGCTATTTTTTTTTCTTCTGCACATGCGCAGAAGCTGAGTCTCCAGGACTGCGCATGCGCCGACATCTTGTTTTTGGCTTTTTTTGGGGGGGGGTTGCAAATTTTCATCACTGCGCACGCGGCGTGGGAGGAAGCGAACCGGCGGCGAGGTAAGTTAGAACCGACCCCTGCTGATGAGGAACACCACCATCACATTCAGGGGAGGATACTCTTCCCCATTTAAACAGAGAGTCTTGACAGGTGCCATGCAAAGTGTGGATCCTGTTCAGAGTTTTCCAGCACTGGCAGGTAGCATCGAAACCTGCTAATTTTTGTGTCGCATATTTTTTTTCTGGAATCTGAATGTTCGATAATCCAGCTTACTTTCCACTGGAATTTTACATCAAAGTTAGCATTATGCAGCTGCTCTACAAGTATCATTGTGGGTTCATGTCTGAATGACTTCTAAGTTGAGAGAAAAGCTCTGAAGCCATAGAATGTCATTTATGCAATATTTCTTCTTTCCCAGTTGTTATACATCTGATACATCACAGGGAGTTAAAGAATATTCTTTGCATTATTGACCATCCGAAACTGAATTCTGTCCATGAAACTGGATAACATTATTTCAGATATCTGTGAAGTCCTTATACAATATGGGGAAGTCCAATTAAAGTCTTATTATTAAGGATCTGCTAAGACAGGCCAAGTCATTTCATGACAGAACCTATTCAGATTGCTGTTGTGATGATCCAGATAATAGCCATTCCATCTTGTTCTGATTCTGGAAACTTTATCTTGAAAAGAACATGAATGTTGTGTGGCACATTGAGTATGATGGTATTTGCAGTAAAGTTAGAATAGTAAGAAGAGGTGAAGATTGCTAAACACAATAGAAATAAGTTCAACAGAATTCAAAGTCTATAATGATTTGATTGTAGCAAGTGTTTGCTTATACCATTGCTGCAACATAAAGTCTCAGTAATCTTATGTTAGTACAACTTGACTGAGCCCCATATTGAATAAAATACACATTTTCCCTACTCCTGCAAGCTGGTTAGAGCTAAAATAGAATGGGAAAAAGGAGAGAGAGATTACTTATATGGGGGAAAGAAAACATAAGATTGGTATATTAAATTATATTAGTGCAATGTATAACAAACTGATACAAATTAATGAATGATTTAAGGAAATAATACATACATTGGAAAGGAGGAGTGACTACAAAGCAATGTGGTTGAAGAATGAGCAAAGTTGGAACAAATTGGAATATTGTATATTAAGGGGTGAAAGGAGGGAGAGAATGGGAATTTTGCCCTTCCTTCCTTCCTTCCTTCCTTCCTTCCTTCCTTCCTTCCTTCCTTCCTTCCTTCCTTCCTTCTTCCCTCCCTCCCTCCCCCCCCCCCCTTACGGGAAAGGAGTGACTACAAAGCAATGTGGTTGAAGAATGAGCAAAGTTGGAACAAATTGGAATATTGTATATTAAGGGGTGAAAGGAGGGAGAGAATGGGAATTTTGCCCTTCCTTCCTTCCTTCCTTCCTTCCTTCCTTCCTTCCTTCCTTCCTTCCTTCCTTCCTTCCTTCCT
>QLTV01001804.1:2645474-2659517 GCA_003457575.1 Thermophis baileyi | reverse complement strand
CTCTCTCTCTCTCTCTCTCTCTCTCTCTCTCTCTCTCTCTCTCTCTCCTGTCTCTCTCTCTCATTCTTCTCTCTCTCTCTCTTTCTCCCTCCCTCCCTTCCTCTCTCCCACTCCCCACCCCCACTTCCCAACCCCCACACCCAGAGAATAACTCTAAGGAAATTCGGCCACATTCTTTCTGTCTCTGGAAAGATACAAAAATAAACCTTGCATTACAAAAGGAGTGACTCTCAGCGCCACGTGGTTGCCTTGAGGGGAGCAGCCGACTGCAGCAGGCAGTCCTCTGTCTCTCATCTCTCTCTTTCTCTCTACCTCCCTCTCATATTTCTCTTTTTCCCTCTCTCTTCCCCCCCCTCTCTCTCTGTGTGTTTGTGTGTGTGTGTGTGTGCACGCGTGTGTGCGAGTTCCCTATTGAACCATTTCCAAAACCAGGCAAGGATTGGGTTGTTGTTTTTTGCTGATGTTGTTCATTCTTCTTTGGGTGCTTTTTACCAGATTTAAATAAAGAGTCATTTCAGGTTCCCAGATAAATGAAGCTCTTTTGTCCCCTGCTGTGGCTCCCTGTCGGCTGGCTTTCCCCCCCCCTCACCCTCCCCTTGCCCTCCCTCCTTGCCTGCCCTGAGAGGAAAAGGGTGATGGCGGCGGATGGAGACTTGCTCCATATTCCAGAGCGGGAGCAAAGCACCCCTCTACTTGCCTCTTTTTCTGGCCCTTGTTGGGAGACTTTTCTCCGTGCTATGTTTAAGTGCAAAAGCAGCAAGCAGCCATGGAGGCAGTGAGAGGAATATGGGGAGACACTCCACCACGAGAAACCGGCTGGGGTGCATCTCCCCATATTCCTCTCGCTGCCTCCATGGCTGCTTGCTGCTTTTGCACTTAAACTTAGCATGGAGAAAAGTGGCTGTTTCTCCCCTTTGCTGTTTTTCCAAAAACAGCAAAGGGGAGAAACAGCAAGCGGAGAGCACAGCTTCGGGAGATGCTAGCCTGGCAGGGTGGTGGTGGTGGTGGGTGAAAGGGGAGCTCCAGGTGGTGGGGGGTGGGAGGTGGCCCTCCGGGCCCTGGAAAAGTGCAGGCTTTCCAGATGGGACAGGGGTGGGTTCTAACTTACCTCGCCGCCGCTTCCTCCCATGCCGCATGGCTGCGCGTGCTTCTCACGGGCACGCGGGCATGCACAGTACTGAAAACCTGGCTTCTGCGCATGAGCAGAAGCAAAAACAAGCAAATTTAAAAAAAAAAATTCAAAAAAAAATCCAAAAAATTTTTTTAAAAAAAGATGGCACTGACCAAACCGGTTCCGTGACATCATCGTGATATCACCAGTGGGTTGCTACCGGTTCGGGCGAACCGGACCAAACCGGGAGGAACCCACCTCTGCACTGCATCCATCTTTTATCTATATATCGTTACATATATTTGCATATCTTTTGTGATATATTTAAAAGTTCACAAAAAAATAATAATCACAGATTGAGGAAGTGCAAAATCCAGTGAAAATCTAAGTTTTGAGCTACTTCTTCTAAGTGAATCTGGCCAGGAACAAATTGTTTTTTCCATGCATAACTATAATTGTGTGGGAAATCTTAATGGCTTCTAAGCATTTGGACCAGCTAATGTTATATAGTTAAACATGGATTTTCCCCCCAAATGAAATTCACATACTTGTAAAAAAACAAAAATTGAGGCAAGTTTAAAAGTTATATGACGTAAATAATAATAACAGTTCACGCTTGTAACAGGATATTCTTATCAACTGCTTTGTAGATGCTTCAGTTGTCATTTAAGGCAGTGCCAATGACTGGTATTATGCTGACCTATTATGTGAAGTTGGTTCTACTTGTCATGCTTTCCATCTCCCAAATAACCTCAATATTAAATGACATATTAGAATTATCTAACTAATCTTTTAAGACGCATCTTGGTATGTTATTAAGCTGTATTTGTCTCAATCCCATAATATATGGGAAAATGAATATAATGAAATATCACTGAGATAAAATGAATATAATCATCATGCCATGACATCTGATGTTATGCTTTTCAGATAAAATACATTCAGTATATATTTTTTTAATGGAAACAGCCAGCAGAAGAGTTAAATGTATAAAAGGGATGTTTTCTCTTTTCTATTCCAATTGTTGCAAAAGTCATAGCACAGTTGATTTCTCTCAAAATAAACTTTTAAACATAATAGTGAATTGGAACATGTTCATCCCATAATAGAATACAAGTCCTCGACTAATGACCATAACTGAGCCCACAATTACCACTGTAAATCCTGCTGGTTGTTAAGCAGGTCATATGTAACTGTGCCTAATTTTATGACCATTTTTGTAGTGACCATTAAGCAAATACAGCAGTTGTTAAGCAAATCCATTTTTTGCTATGGGCAATTTTCCAGTAAACATCTGTTTCTGGAAAAAAAATAATTGTGACTGTGTGATCACATAACACTGTAAAATGTCATAAATGCGGGCCAGGTGCTAAGTGCCCAAAGTGCAGTCATGTACCATGGGGAGGGACACAGCCATTGGAATCTGGGTCGTAAGTACCTTTCGTGGGCTCCACCATGATTTTGAATGATTGCTAAGCAATTGATCATAAGTTGGGGACTACTTAGAATATGTACCAAGGGAATGTCTGTTTGTAGGTCTCTGGACTCAGTATTCAAGGATTGTAATAAAAAGAGTAGCAAATATTTTAAATGTAAAAGAGACGGATAGGACAATAAAATAAGCCTACCAAAAGGAGTATCTATGGGAGGGGATAAAAACAGTGTAAAGGTGGGAGTGACCTGCCAATTGAAGTTCTACCTCTCTGTATGTCCATAGGCATGGATTAAGGGATTAGCTTCTGACACATGTTTATACCCATGTCTTGACTTTTTTTGACTCCTTGTGGATGCTCCTGCCTGTTATTCATAGAGTCATTGAGGTGAGGTCATAGTACTTGACTACAAGACAGAGGTGGGTTCCTACCAGTTCGGACCGGTTCTATAGAACCATTAGTAACATGGCAGCCTGGGTCGCTGGAACCAGCAACGACCCAGGCCTGCCACGCCCCAGAACTGGTTCTCTTACACTGTTTTTTTAAATACTGCACATGCAGTAAACAAGGTGCAAAGCGGCTCTCAAAGAGAATGAAGTGGGCGTGGTGCAACCAGAGCTGCTGCTTCTTCACAACAGCCGAGGATGGAAGAGTTTGCTCAGGAGCGATGCCAGTGAGGAAGGTGGCTGGGTTGGAGGGAGGCATAGCCTGAGCTCTCTGGGACGGGTAAACAAGTGTGGGGAGGTGAAGGGGAGAGAGAAGAGAGAGCACTGGGCAGGAGCAACAGGAGGAGGAGGGTGGCGGCTCTTCTTCGCCCCTGCCCGCAGAAGGATGCTCTCAAGGCGGCTCTCCACCCTAACCCAGAGGCGGCCGGGGGTTGGTCTCGCCCTCGGGCAACAGCTCCGCCTCCTCCCCTCCTCAAGCCCAGCAAGGAAGCCCGCTCCTCCCACCAGATCCACCCAAGGAAGGAGAGAGAGAGAGCTTGGCAGCTCAGCCGAGCTGCCTCTCCCCGAGCTAGAAGAAGCAGCAAGCACCAGGCCACCACCTTTTCCGGGTTAGCCTTAAACTCCACCCCACACCACCTGAGAAAAGGAGCTTTATTTTCTCGCTCGCACCAGGGAGCGTAGTGGTCTCTGCCCTTAATTGCTTCTTCTGGCTCGGGGAGAGGCAACTCGGCTGAGCCGGGCTCTCTCTCTCTCTCTCTCCTCAGTTACAGAGGGAAGAGACAGGGAGGCTGCTGGGCGGGTGGCCAGGAAGGGCATGTCGGGTCCTGACTCCCATCCCATCTCATCCCGTCCCCTCAGATCCTGTGGGCAGCCGCTTTGCCAAGCCGTCCTGGGATCGCCCTGAGGAAAAATCCTGCCTCCAAGGGCAAAGGTTAGCGCCTTTGCCCTCTGCTATCATGGCTCAGGGCAGCGGACTCAGCCCCCCATGTGTTGCATCCCCCTCCCAGCCTTCGCCCACGCCTCCGTGCTGCCCAAAAACAGCACAGATATGTGGGCAAAGGCTGGGCGGGGGGTGGGAGGGGGTGCAACATGCCCGTGGGAGGCTCCCCGCAGTTCCTCGGCTCATCCGGGCTGCAGCTGAGCCCGCTGCCCTGAGCCTGTGGAGGCACCACAGGACGCAGCTGGGAGCATGCTAACCTTGCCCTCCCCGAGGCCACTCAAGGCTGGGCAGATTTTAGGACAAAGTCAAGAAACAGAGACTGGGAGCAGCTCTTCTGCAAAGAGCTCGGCTGACCGCCTCGGGCCATTTCTTTCCACTCCTTAAAAGCTGTCCCCATCCAGCCACTCTCAGCTCAGAGGGACAAACAGAAAGGCTGTGCCTGCCCTGCTGCTCTGGGAGATGGCAAGGGCTCTGTTTCCAGCACCTGGGGCGGAGGACAGCGTGCTCCGATCAGCCTCTCACGACAGCAACACGGAGGAGCAGTCGGGGGGGGGGATGGAAAGCACCCCCGAGGTGGAAAACGAAACCAGGCCAGCCTCAAAAGCCAAACACTCAGCTGCACTGAAAGGCTTTGGGGGGGGGGGGGAAACAGCCCATCAGCAGAGGCGCTCTCCGGGAAGGATGGGAGAGGCCAGCTGCCGGTCCGGTGCCCCCCGCATGGCCCAAGTGCCAGTCTCTGCCATTTGTGTGTGAGTGTGTGTGTGTGTATGTGTGTGTGAGAGAGTGTGTGAGAGAGAGAGAGAAGAAAGAAAAAAAGAAAAAACAGAGAAAGAGAGAAAGAAGAGACTGAGAAAGAGAGAAAGAAGAGACTGAGAAAGAGAGAAAGAAAGAGGGAAGGAGAGAGAGAGAGAAGAGAAAGAAAGAGAAAGAAAGAGGAAGGAAGGGAGAGAGATTTGTAACAGTATGCAAAATTGCTCTGTGCATCTGAGCAGCCTCCTTCTAGCTAGCGCAAATTTCCAGTGCTTCCCTCTTTCTTTCTATCACCGACTAGCGTCCCCCACCCAGGTCTCTGGCTGCCCGAGGCAGAATGAAAAGAGAGACACAACGTGCACACAGAAACCTCACCTTCCTCACACCGAAAGAAACGCGAGTTCAACGCGCTTTCTTCCACCAATCTCTCAGGTATTAAAGCGATCGGGACGCCAGTGTCTCTTTCCCAGTGTCAGATCACACTAAAGCAACCCACAGCCTTGCCCCAACTACAGAAGGAGATACTTTTCACTTCCTGTAAGCTCCCCGATTTTCGATCTTTTCCTTTTCTGCAAGGAGAGAGAGAGAAGAAAGAAAGAAAGAAAGAGACAGAGAAAGAAAGAAAGAAAGAAAGAGAAAGAAAGAAAGAGGAAGGAAGGGAGAGAGAGAAAACTCTGCTATTATTTTTAATTGTTCCATTATTTATCATGTGTTAATATTTTACACTGTCCCTACACCTAGAGTGATTTTACTGCCTTTCTTTTGCCCAGGTCTACCACATATTTTTCAGGCATTTACATGCATTCAATGTCTATAGTCCAAAGCATAAATATGTGTGTGTTTATTTTGTACATCAGGTTGCATCAGCTTAATATGCTATCCCTGGTATGTGATGTTTTGTATACATACAGAGAAAGAAGCTCNTTTTAGGTTGCTTCTCTCTTTGTTCAGTTTCCATCCATTGCTTCTTGTTTTGCCTTCTGGTGCTTTGGAAAATACATTGCCCCCCCTTCTTTCTGGCAGCCCCTTAAAAGCCTGTTGCCTATCACATTCTTGGGCAAAGCATGTGAGCCATTTCCTCCTTTCAGTGGTCCATGAAAGTACATCTATAGTATGTAGATAATAAAGTTGGAAAAAAACGTGAACAACATTTTTACAGAACTATAGATACGTTGAGACTGGGTGTGACAAGGAGTGGCTGGGAGGGGAGGGGCCAGGCGAGGCACCCCTTGATGTGAGTGACATTGAGTTGGCCACGTCCACCCCAGTCACATGACCATCAAGCCACACCCACAAAATAAGCCACGCCCACAGAACCGGTAGTAAAAAATTGTAGAACCCACTCCTGCTACAAGATCCAGGTTGTAGTCTACTCTTAGTCATGCAAGTTCAGAGGGTAACTTTGGGCCAATCATTGTTATCCACCTCAATTTTCCTCACAGGATTGTTGGAGAAAAATAAGAACATGGAAAACTTTATACTACCATACAGGAAATGGATATAAATTGGAGTTATCCTTCATATATTTAGGAAATTTTAAAAAAAGGTAACAAGCTTACATTGAAACAGATTAGTCCCAAAATAAGAAATGAATGCATGATATAGTTCTCCAAGCACATAGTAGATAAGTTAAGATGGTAAGCCAAGCCACATACATAAACTTTATTGTGGAGTCCTTGGTGCTGTCTGAGCTTCGTTGTGCACTGAAGATGTTACCAATTGAATAATGAAATGTCTGCAAGAAAACAACCTGTTAAGTTGTGGGGCAGAAGAGGCTTCAGACTGGGTAGAATTCAACAGCTCTTTGTTGACACTATGTACAGACTCCAGCAGCACTCCAATCTGACAGCCGGCTTTATATAGAGAGCTGTCAGTGGAGCTAGCCAATCAGGTCTTTCCATTTTCCCGCCTGAATGGAGGACCTGACTGTAAACCATGCAGTTCAATGCAGTCTCAATACTTAACACAACCAAGCTCAGAGAACATCAAGGACTCCACAGTTCAATCCTGAGCTACAAACATTCTCTTCTATTACCATAAACCTAATTGCACATACCCAATAAATGGGAGGAGATTAGTTAATATCTGCACACACATATCTGAAGGAGTTAAATGTAGGAAATACACTAAATCAGGAGTTCCCAACCCCCGGGCCATGGACTGGTACCAGTCTGTGGCCTGTTAGGAACCAGGCCACACAGCTGGAGGTGACTGGTGGGTAAGCGAGCAAAACTGAAATCATCTCCCCCCTGGTCTGTGATGGGCAATTGGGTGAAACTGAAACCATCCCACTGGTCCGTGTCTTTGTCTTCCACGAAACCGATCCCTGGTGCCAAAAAGGTTGAGGACCACTGCACTAAATAGTACCAGGATACCATCACCCTTATGACTGATCATATATAAAAAGGAGCCTTGTTATGTCCCATTTAGATTTTCAAGGTTTGATTCATTAATGTCCCAAGACTGTTGCAATCTTCTTCATGTCTAGAAGGTAGAATGCTTTGCTGTTGTTGTTTTCAGATTACTCAAAAAGCAGTGTGTTTAGAAAAATAGAAGTAGCAAAGGATGAGAAATGCTCCATTTAATTGCAATAATGTGTCTACATAAAATCCAATTACCTAATAAAAGTCTGAGTGAAAGAAAGCCTGGGCTAGAAGAAAACATACTGATGAAGATAAAATAAACTGGTTTTTTTCATGTTTGATTGTGTGCTGTTATTCGCTGAAACAAGAGTACCTCATCCTTCACCCCCTTCCGTGCAAACTTCATCTCCACAAAAGTCCTGCCCCCTTCTGCCCTATCAGTTATCCACAGTGAAGGTTTACTTTCAATTGATTGTCCACAGTGAATGTTGATTTTATCAGAATTACCTAATACTAGATTAGTCTAATGGACCAAATGGGTCATCATTCACTACTGAAAATATCTGTCTTTTCATCATCTAGATCAGGGGTGTCAAACTCAAGACCCAGGGGCCTGATTCGGCCCATGGGGTGCTTAGATCTGGCCTGCGGACCCGCCCTGGAAACAGCCAAGGACCGGCCCACGGTGCCTCTGCCAGTGAAAATGGAGCTCGGGGAGGCTGTGCGTGGCCCTCCCTAGCTCTGTTTTTGCTGGTAGAGGGCTCCAGGAGGCCATTGCAGCCAAAAATGGAGCCTTGATGAGTGACATCGAGCTGGCCATGCGCCCTGGCCATGCCTCCCTGACCCCTGAGGCCAAACACAACCCTGATGCGGCCCTCAATGAAATCAAGTTTGACACCCCTGATCTAGATGCATTATTCAGTAGAACTGACCTGTTTTGCACATTATTAAATGATGCACAGATTGAAGCAGAAGCATCCTTTAGGTTTTGCACATCTTGGTTTTATGTAATGGAATTTCCTGCCATCCAAATTTAGAAATGTATGCTTCATGAGAAAATAAATTTTAAAATGTATATTTTATATGAAAATACACTTAAAAGTACATACTTGAATTTTATTATTTTTTTTTGTAGTGGAGAGGAGAAGGAGGAGGAGGAGGAGGAGGAGGAGGAGGAGGAGGAGGAGGAGGAGGAGGAGGAGGAGGAGGAGGAGGAGATCTGCAAATTAACAAAGAAGTGCAATTCCATTTCTGCTTCCTGCATGTTTTTGAACATATTTAGAAGTCAAGCTTATTTATTTAGATCATAAGACCCTCTTCTTTTTTATTTTCTTGTTACTTCCAGACTATTTCTTTCTTCTTTTTCGCTGATCTGTAAGCCCTCTTTAAGCCTTAATAATCAAGCAGAAGCATTGTTATAATAACTGCACAGCCATTCTTGCAATGACTCTAATACTTGCTGACTTCCACCATACAGATTTTTGTGACATTATAGTTATCACCGCATTGACAACATTCAAACAAACATCATTTAAAGCCATCTATAAGGTTAGGATTTGTTTAAAATATGTGTGTGATTTCCATCTACGTTTGAACTCAGGGCATTGGAAATCTTATCTATTTTATCTTCGTAATAATCTGGTAAAGTAGTTTTAGATCAATACACCATAGCTAGTCCATTATGAACTATATATTTTTCAATATGGTTTTGTGCCTGGAATCCTAGTCATGAGTAGCGTTTGGGATTGGTGCTCTCTGAGCTTGATTGTTTTCTTGCAGACATTTCATTACCCAAACTAGGTAACATAATCAGTGTTTGGGATTGACATGAGAATTAAATTATTAATTATACTAAAAATTCAAAAGCAAAAAGATTCTTTTTAGGAAATATGTAGATATACATATAATACCTATCAGCAATTCCTTAAACTAGACGCAGATATTCCTGAGTTGTGTAATCCAGGGAAAACTTTTAGTTGCTTTAAGGAATTGCTGATAAAATATATGGGAGTGCACCCTCAGGCACAAGAACCTCCTTTTCCCCTCAAATTATGCATTGTTCTACCAAAAAGGAGAAGACAAATTCTTGCTATATCTATGCAGGTCCCTTGGCACCAGTTTGGAGCAGGGGTGGGTTCTAACTTATCTCGCTGCCGGTTCGCTTCCTCCCGCACTGCGTGGCTGCGCCTTGCGGGCGCGCGCGCATGCACAGTGCAAAAAATAAAAACAAACAAAAAAAAACCCCAACAACGCCGAAAACAAGATGGCAACACATGCGCAGTGCTGGAAACTCGGCTTCTGCACATGTGCAGAAGAAATTTTTTTTAAAAAAATAAATAAATTTAAAAAATTTAAAAAAAAGATGGCGGCGCCCACACACCGGCACCGACCGAACCAGATTCGTGACGTCATCGTGACATCACCAGTGGGTCGCTACCGGTTCGGGAGAACCGGTCTGAACCAGGAGGAACCCACCTCTGGTTTGGAGGTAGTTGCCAATTCCTTTTTCCAGCATGTTTCTAATTCAACTTACTGTTTTTTATTTCCTTCTGGCTTTCCAAGTACTTTCCAAGTACTAACAGGCCCATCCATGTTTTTTTTCCCTGAGCTCAGAAAAGGCATCTAAATGCTGCTTTCTGGACAACTCCAATTGAACTATTTGCTATCAGATCTTCCAAATATCAAAGTTATTCTTTGATATTCTTTTTCTGAATAATAGAGCATCAAGCCAGATCATAAACTGTTCAAAACAAATTCAGTTTTATAAGTATTTACCCATGTAGCTTGAGTACCACTGTGCAACAAATCATAAAAATCCAAATCACAGGTTGGGGAAGAACATTGTTCAGATGTGTACAAATACACTGTAGCAACCCAGAATACCAAAAAGGAAGCAGACTACTTATACAGCATCTTCCAACAAAATGGGTACCTACACAACTTTATCAAAAAGTGCCTGACCACTCAACTGACTACAGTACAACCAACAAATACAAGCTATGACAAGGGTAACACTACCAAATATAAAAAACTTCTCAGAAACAATTAAGAGACTATTATAACCACATGGCACAAACCAACTAAAGTCCTAAAAAATATCTTCAGTAATCCAAAAGACCTAGTAGCCCAAGAATTAAAAATAGGAATCATCTACAAAATACACTGTAAAGACTGTAACAGTCATTATATAGGACAAAAAGACTGAAGACTAGCAAAGTACACCCATGAACACCAACTAGCAGTCAGAAGACACAATGAAAATCCCTCAATCTCATAGCCACATGACTCACAACAAAGGCTCAGCTTTTTGTTTTAACTGGAAAACTGTGAGTATACTAGACCAAACTAAATACAAAATGCTAAGGAATTCCTGGAAGCTTGGCATGCAGTCATTAGTAGACATATAGAGAATAACCATATTTACAGGTCAAACAAAAGAGACAATAAAAAAGCTAAAAAGGGAAAAAATAAAACTAGAACACATTCTATCCAGCAGCCAATCCCCAGATAAGCAGGGATCGACACCTGACAAATAATCAAGCAGAAAACAATAATTGAATCAAGGAACTACGAAGGAGAAAACCACATCCCCACCAAAACTGGCAGGGCAAATTACTGCACATAAATAGGGAGCAAATCCATACTCATTAACTCTGATGATGTTACCTAGTTGGGCAATGAACTATCTCTAAGCAACAGTTCCAAGAAGGCTCCACACCAATTTGCACAACTCAGGTGACCCTGGTGACACAGATAAACCTCCAGGTGACCTTAACGACCCTCTAAAGTAATGCAAATGACCAGCTGTCTGCAAGGAGTATAAATCCTTCCATTCCCCACCATCCAGTCAGAGCTGAAGAAGCTTCTTGGATGAGAAGTGAAATGTTTTCAAAGAAAAACCAGAAAGTCCAGTTGCCCCTTGAAAAAAGCACCTTTGGGACAACCATGACCTGGATGACTGAGAATCTCCATAGACATCTCTAAGCAAACAATCAAGCTCAGAAAGCACCTAGGACTCCACAGTTGAACCCTGAGCTACATATAGTCTCTTCTATTGAACTATATATTTATTTTACAATAAAGATGATAAAAGGCGTTAAGATTTCCTACTGTCCAAGAGTTTGGCTCCACCATCATTTTTACGCAATGTACGGGTTCACTTTCAATGCTAGGTCTCAGTGAAGAAAGAGCAATTGCGCTACATCTACTGTAGCTATCTAGATTTACATTGACAAGCTGAGCACCTCTAGAGAAGAGCATTCAATGGCCTATGTAAATCTCTTTCAGGAAAATATGCATTGATAAAGAGATCAGACAGAAAAATGTTTTACAATTTGGAAGAAAAAGACGCAGTTATCTAGTCATATGTCTATCTCACATCAGATATGAATAATTAAGTAACAATTAGACTAACATGAATTGAAAAGGACAACTAATGCTGAAAGCATTTTGTGCTGTCTGAAATTGATAGCACAGAGAGTTTGTTGAGATAGATTTATTAGGCAAATACTGGAAAAAGGCTTTACACAGACAATACAGTATACTAATGCCCCGATTAAATGAACACTTTTTCATGTGCAGTATTTTGATGCAATTTAGGTACAAACAATTGTTTTAATAAAACGAGACAACTATATTTTTGCTCAGGTAATGATTTGAAGATTAATAATGTATGTCTCAAAAGTGAAGCAGCCTGTTAGAATGGTGAAGGTACTGAACTAGGAGCAATGACACTCAGGATTTAATCTTCCTTGAGGCATGGACACTCAAGCTGGGTGACCTTGAGTGAGGAAAAAAAGAAAGCAAAGCACAGTGGAATAATGAAATACCGAGGCAGTATGATACCCTGCAAGGAGGCTTAGTAATAAAGTGCTTGAAAAAAACTTGAAGAGTATAGTAAAGTGCTTAACAATAAAGTGCAAAATGGTAGGCTCCAGCTATGGGTAAACAGAAGCTGGAAAGAGGTCATCATAAATCACAAAGTAACACTTAGAAACCAGCCTGAAATATCAGTTTCAAGAAATCTCTCCAACCTCTTAATGGCTTCTTAGCCTTTGGACTATCTCAGTATATCCATCCCAAATATTCTGAACATAACATTTGTAATGGGACAAAAGGCAGGTAGTTTGGTGACCAAAAGTTAACATTTCATTTCATTTCCCAAATATCTCATGGGAGCTGTTCTGAAAGGTTGCTTCCTTGGAGAAAAGACCCACAAACAGTGACCAAACAGTCTCTGAACCTGGAGATACAATTTAAAAAGTAGGATGGGTCAGGGGTGGGCTTCAAAATTTTTAGCAAGGGTTCTCTGCCCGGTTGCTGGGTGGGCGTGGCCATGGTGGGCATGGCCTAGTCGGCCTCCTGCACCACGGGGGGGGGGCATTTTTGCCTTCCCCAGGCTCTGGAGGGCAAAAACGGACTCCCCAGGCTCCAGAGGCCCTCCCGAACCTCCGGTAGGCCCATTTTTCACCCTCCCCGAGCCTCCGCGTGCGCCCTGCACTTACCTGCATCCAAAATGGGCCGCGTGGGGACTCCTGGGAGGGGAGGGGTGGGGTAGGCAGGGCCAGCCAGGAGTGGGATTTGGGGGTTCTCCGAACTGCACAGAATCTTAGCTAGAGGTTCTCATGAACCCCTGCGAACCCCCAGCAGCCCACCCCTGGGATGGGTACTCATATCAAGCAGATGAATTTGCCCTGCTGTCCTTTGATGTCACAAAACAATGCCACAGCCCACCCAATAGCAGCTGATATTGGGGAGCTTAAGTGTTTTGACAGAATATTTGACAGAATATTTGTGTTACTCTATGAATTTTGCAGAATCTCTGACATCTTTGGGATTCCGCGGGGACTCCACTATCCTGACAGAGCCCTGGTACTGTCCACCTCTGAAATGTGAATGTCATCTGCCCTATCTTCTGCAATGCTCAGATTTCTGGTGTTACTTAGCATCACTGGCAGAGGGAAGAGCCGACCAGTAATCATTTCTTCCTAGACACCCTCAACCCTTGCTGTCACTATGATAATTCAATCCAGAAAATGGATCTGGAATGCCAGTGTCTTCTCTGTAACATTTAGCTTTCAACTTACAGAACAATGGAAAAAATGGCACATGCTTTTCAGGTGGTTGCCTTCCATAATCTGTCCTTGCTGTTTTTTCTTTTTAAAAAAGGAGTCATTTTAACTTCCCAAATACTCAGGAACCCTTTGAATATGTTATCCCCATCCACCAGATAATTTTCTCCTTGGTGCAGAATAAAAGAGGGATCCTGAATCCCACCTCTATTCTTCATATGTTGTGGAAATAAAGGGGTTAAATCTGGGAGAACTAAAAGCCATTTCCTTTGCCTATATTAATTACCTGCACTATTGTTTTTAGTAACTCAGGAAAGTTCTGAATCTAGCCAAGTCTAGCATCCCTACCCCATGAATTCCATTGACCCTTATTTAGTGCCAATTTTGCTTAACTATTAGTAGAACAGATTTTTGTGTATAGGTAGCATGTAAATACACTTTTAATGCTTTGAATTCAATTCCTGTTCCTGGTTACTTGCACCTGATAATTTTTTGCCTGTTGTTTATGCTTCTTTCTTGTTCCTTTTCTTTCCCTTTGTCTTATTTATTCTCCTTTGTACATTTATTGGTGTTTAATAAGTAAAAACCAAGTATATTTTTCCTAGCTGAATTGCACAGTGTGTAAGTTTGCTCAGGATGTAGAATTTGACTGACAGTGTGCTGGGTGCAACTAAATTGGAATTTATCTATACTGACATCCAGACAGTCTGGATGGCTTGCTATTTTATATTTTATATTATTTTATATTATTTTATATTTTATATTATTTTATATTTTATATTTTATATTATTTTATATTATTATTTTATATTTTATTTTATTATTTTCAGGACAAACCTACCCCAGACATTAGAGCCAATGAAGGGAATAAAATATTACCCCTTCCCCACGTTGCCCCCTCCCCTGATTTTTGGCCTCTCTCTTCTTCA